>CM042163.1:34307774-34337774 GCA_023376005.1 Doryteuthis pealeii
TACCACTCATCTCAGCACTCTGCATCGGACTAAATGTCAATCCGTAGGATTTTCAACTAGGATCAGATTGTAGTGTATGTATCCATCTTGGAACCTTCTTTGTATTTCACCGGTCATAAATAACCAAGGAATCGTGAAAACGTAGAAGACCTATGTTTAAAAGGTAGCGGTTCGTCGAGGCGTGCCGCTTCAGAGATTATATAAAATCATAGTAACTAGCAAAAGTATACACCCCCTGTGCACAGCAAGTATTTATATTTTAATGTAATAAAATCATAGTAACTAGCAAAAGTATACACCCCCTGTGCACAGCAAGTATTTATATTTTAATGTAATAAAATATTACATAAAATTAGAAAGACTAACGAAACTAAATAAGAACGAATATAAAATATTACGCTTATTCTAATGTTATTTTAGTTTGGTTTGTTTTGATTTGTTTTGTTTTACGGCATATCAACCTCAGTGGGTCATTTAATGGCGATAAGGTTTTGAAATAAATCAATTCTTAATGGATAATACAATTTTTTTATAAATACATTTTCTATTTAACCCATAGATGGGACCCTAACAGGTACTACCACTCCGGTCAGAGTGGACCAGGGAGCAATGGTGATGAAGGGGTGCTCCACATTCCCCAAACCTCCAAAACTGGAGCCTCTCCATCAGATAGAGTTTAACGTCATTCCCAGGACATGTAGACCCGCAGCCACCGCCTTCTAGCACTCATATGATAAAAAGGGGTTGGGGCTTGCCATAAGCGCAATAGGGTTGGGCAATCGTATAGGTGCTAGGGCTTGACGTGACCAGCCGATTGATCGGAGGGGGCCTCTCAGACCGCCCGTCTAGCCCAAGATAGGGCCAAAGTGGAGTATTGCATGTCATGAACTGCTCATCCACCTGGGCTCTATCCTTAAGCATCACGGATCGCCACCCACGACCAACAGGTGGCCCATTGGGGGAGTCTTACCCCTCTGCAGAGGTGCAGTCGGAGCATTCTAACGCTCCAGCCGACAGGGCGGCTAATGTTATTTTAATTAATTTCTATATGAAATTATATATAGAATTGATTAATACGTTTGAGAATAGCATGATAGTATTACCACAATAATTGGACCAAGCCGAAGCTCATGGATGGTAGGCACAAAAAATGCGTCGATTCCGTCGGCATTCTCCCTCAATGGAGGCACCTCAGGCGCTGGGCAATAGACCCAGCCCTGCCCCTTTAAATCGGGGATCGACGCTATTAACTTGTAAAGATCGAGGGCCGAAGCCACTGGACCCCTTCCGAAGGGTGGGTTTGCATAATTTATTATTTATCAATTGGGTTTCAATAATTGGACCTTGTGTCTGACCGGCATAAGTGGGATGCGCGATAAATACCACATCAATGATATGGGCAGTTTTTCGGAAAATAATAATTAATCAATAAGATGCTAATTAAGATTAAATAATGACTATTTCATGATCGTTGAGAATATAACTTAAATAACTAAGGAAATCGTGATGTCAGTGGTGACGTAGTAACAGACAGTTACATAATCCCCATTATAATAATATATTGTGTAACAGGCACTCTCTGAGAAATTAGAGCGTCCCATGGTGGTGTAATGGGTAGCAAACTAGTCTCACAGATCCGTTACAAATGAATAGCGAGTTCAATCCCTGCTGGATGCTCCATACTTGCGACTTTGCGTCACATTCTACCCAGTGAACGGACTGGGTAAATCCATACCTTTCCCAGGGGTATTATAAAATGATAGTAATATTGTGTAACACATACACACTGAGGAATTAGGGCGTCCCATGGTGGTGTAATGGTAAACAAGTTAGTCTCGCAGATCCATTTCTACTAAATAGTGAGTTCGATCCTCGACGGATGCCTCATATTAGCGCCCTTGTGTCACATCCTACCAGTCGCGATGGGGTTGGATAAATAAATAAGATGCTAATTAAGATTGAATAATTACTATTTCATGATCGTTGAGAATATAACTTAAATAACTAAGGAAATCGTGATGTCCTTGGTGACGTAGTTTCGGTTACAGACTGACAGTTACATAATCTTCATTACAATAATATATTGTGTAACACACACTCTCTGAGAAATTAGAGCGTCCTATGGTGATGTAATAGGTAGCAAATTAGTCTCGCAGATCCGTTGCAAATGGATAGTGAGTTCAACCCTCACTGGATGCTCCACACTTGCGACTTTGTGTCACATTCTACTCATGGTGAACGGACTGGGTAAATCCTTACCTTTCCTAAGGGTATTATGAAATCATAGTAATATTGTGTAACAAACACTGAGAATTAGGGCGTTCCATGGTGATGTAATGGTTAACAAGATAGTCTCGCAGATCCATTACTAATAAATAGTGAGTTCAATCCTCGACGGATGCCTCTTACTAGTGTCCCTGTGTCACATCCTACCAGTCGCGAGGGGGTTGGGTAAATATTGGTTTGGTTAGAAAGGCATCCAATCGAGGTATAATGTTTAGCAGGCTAGTCTTGTAAATCTATCACTATTGTATAGCGAGTTCACTCCTCGTCGGATGTCCTCATACTGACAGGGTGTGATTTGAACTCGTGTAACCTGGTTCATTTCTTATAACGATAACAGTTACGCCATGGACGCATCTATGAATAATCTAAGTGCGTTTCTTAGCCTGAAATCGTTCTCTTCTTGGTTGGTTTGGGAACTTTTCAGTACAAATATTGGGTTGGGTAGAAAAGCATCCAATCGAGGTATGATGTTTAGCAAGCTAGTCTTGTAGATATATTACAATTGTATAGCTAGTTCAATCCTCGTCGGATGTCCTCATACTGACAGGGTGTGATTTGAACTCGTGTAGCCAGGTTCATTTCTTATAACGATAACCGTTACGCAATGAACGCATCCATGAACTTTCTATGTTCATTTCTTATATTTGATATCTCTTCTTGGTTGGTTTGGAAACTTTTCAGCAATTGCTCGTATCGGTGGGGGGGGGGAGGTTAAGATGTGTAGAATTAATGCCGTGACTGGCAGGGGGGGGGGCAAGTCTTGGGAAAATTCCCGGTATATAATGTAACCCGAAGAAATAAACACAGATTTATATTCTGCACTTGTTGACACAGGAGTTCTTCACATTAACCAAAATTGTTTACTCTCTTGTAAACAACAGATGAATATAAGCAAGACAGAATTACAGTTTCGAAGTAAATAAAAGAAAACAACACAAAAAACAAAAAATAAAACAAAAACAAAAAAAAGCACAGCAAGAGCAAGTCTGGTCACCGACCGCTGACAGAGAAGAAGAAATTATGTCGGCTACAGAAGCAGGTGATACCAACCCAACTCGAACAAAAAAAGAACTACTACAGTTTTTTCTTTCTTTCTTTCTTTTTATAACAAAAACTATTGTATTTCAAGTTGTCTTTCTTTAAAAACATATTTATATAACTACGCAAACTGTCGGTTGATAGGAAAGAATTCCCTGAGAGAATTGCGAGACCAATTTAGCACGATCACTGTGACCTTAGATATTTGAAGCCTCATAATGCCATTACAATTAATTACCATTAGCAATAACTATCTAATTAATTAATTGATTAATTGATTGATTGATAGAGTATGTCGACCTGTCTAGAGTTATTTTATGTCTAGATCAGTGGTTCTCAAAACAGTGCGCCCGGGCGCACTGGTGCGCCCCAGAGCTTTTTCAGGTGCGCTCCGTAGTATTCCTGAAAAATCTATCCATATATGAAAAGATTTGGAAAAGAACAGCGATGGAAAGCAATCTCGAAATGTTTCCTTTGATAAGTGATATTTGCAAAACTGAAATTCTGCCAATGATAGTTGAACATTTATCAAATTTGAGTTATTATTTTCCATCAATTAATACTGCGCAATATGACTGGATTAGAAACCCTTTTGTAGAAACTGCAATAGATTCTAGTTTAACGCTAACAGAAAAAGAAGAACTAGCATATGTGTCCACTGATCGTGGATTAATGATTAAATATAAAGAATTGTTCTTGAAGCTTTTTTGATTTCTATCAAAAAACAACATGTGTCGATATCTAAAAAAAAGTGCTGGACATTTTATTGCAATTTTCCACCTCATATTTATGTGAACTGGGATTTTCAACCCTCGCAACAATTAAGTGTAAAAAGAAAGGAACTCTTCAATGCATTTGTGAAGAAATGAGAGTTTATCTCTCAAACATAAGACAAATATTGAAGAAATCGGCAAGGTCTTATCAATCTCATGTTTCCCATTAACACAGGAATTAATAAATTCCATAGAGGTATGTTAAATTTGCTTTTGTTAAATGTGCTATTTTTTATATATTTAACAGTTAACTTAATAACATATTAGTCCTATTTTGTATACAGTGCGCTATCAAGTATCTGTAGTACTGTAATTGCGCCCAGGCTGTATAAAGTTTGAGAACCACTGGTCTAGAGGTTAGGGAATCCTGTTTATTCTACGTTCGTATATTTTTATTTAGTTGGGGGTAATCGTAGTGTATAGAATTAGCACACTTTAAAAAAAAAACTTATCCAACCATTCTCCCTCCAGTCATGGGTAAATATTGCAACAGACTTGACACTTTAACGAGAAGTTGGGTAAATACGTATATTTTAATTAGTACTCATGCTATTATTTGTGCTACTATTAAAATAGATACAGTTTATTTCTTGAGGTTTTCCTGTTGCATACCCTTCTACTTTATTTCTTCTATTCTTCTATTCTCTGTTCTTCTTCTGACGTCTTTTCCATCTTAAATTCTTCTAGGTCTCTTCTAACATCTCTTCCTCGTCTGGACTTCTCTTGGGGACTTCGAGTCTGGTCTTTCATTGGGGATTTCTCTTTATCAGAAGCCCTGTGTCATTGGTAGTTTTTAGATAATAACACAAGACTTCGATTTACTTTGATCATATTTTATTCTCGAAATCACCCACCAGACTACCTGCGCAGATCGAGTCGGAGCGTGTATAACACGACTCACCACCATCGTGGTTTCTCGCCGACTGACTAAAATCTATTTCTAATCTAAACCGGAAGAGGGTCCTCCACCGATTCTCACGCTATCCACCGGAAGGAAGGATCAGGACAGGTCAAGCCTTGTCATTCAAATCCTTCAAGGCCGTGGGCTGCAGCTTATAACGGCCATTTTGATTTCTACACTATTGCACATAAATATTAGGTGTCTAATAATTATGTAACATTCCCTGTCTTTACCATTCCCAGATCATCTCATCTGCAATTTCCTTTGTATTAGTTCAGTTGGGTTTTTTTTTTTTTTGCATTTTTGTTTTCTAGTTGTCTCTTAAAAGACTGTTTACATTTCAAATAACGCTAATACCCTTGGGGAAAGGCAGGAATCCAACTATTCTCTCTTCAGCTATGGGTAAATAGTTGGGTAGACTTGGCTCTTTAACCTTGGTAACGGCAACCGGTCTAGTAGAAAGAAAACTCTGAATACAAACTTATTAAACTTCGCTTATAAATAGACCCTATGTCACATCCTGCTCGTGTGGAGCAGCACGCACACGCACACACACACGCACACACACACACACACACACACAGAGAAAACACACACACATATATATATATATATATATATATATATATATATATATATATATTATTATAGTGTACAATACATTTAAAGTGCAATTACTACTATTGGTGTCTAACCAGCATGCTTATATATATATAAATATAAATATGAATATATATATATATATATATATATTATATTATTATTATTATTATTATTACTATTATAAACTATAATTGTTTATTAAGGTTTATTATTACTAGTATCTTGAAACCATATAACTGCTAGCAAATTGTTGGTGTTAGATAGGAATACTTAAAAACATTACTATATGCAAACAATTGATTATTATGAGATAAGCATTGTTACTTTAAACCATGTAAGAATTTATAAATTCTTAGTATTAGATAGGAATACTTGAAACTTTTAATTTCTTTCTTTTGGAAGTCCGTCGCAGACAACGATGACGTCACTCCATGTCTTCAACAGTTGTGGGCCCTCTGGTGGCTCTTTAGTCCAATTATGGACTTGCAGATGCAGTCACACACATTGCATTCCCATCTACATTTAGTTGTTCATGATGACGAAGACATCGCCGCTCTGCAGTCCTGTTTATCTCGATATTGAGCTGCTTTGCTCCTGTGCGGCAGGCGTCTCGCCAACACTGTCTGTTGGAGGCCAGACCTTCCACGCTTGGAGGTGTGATTGTAAATTTCTTCAGCATACCACCTTCAACTTTCGACTTGAAACCATATAACTGTGTGCATATTATTTTATTATGAATACTAACTTGATGTAATAATTGTTTACAAAGGATTATTATCATTAGTCACTTATAAACCATGTGATTGCTTTAAGAAATATTAAGTGGGCATATGTTTGGCCAAGGAGACGATTTAGCTCAGTCGGTAGAGCATCCGCGAAGGAACCACAAGGTTCTGGGTTCGGTACCCGCTACTCGCTAACTTAGCGCATTAGTGCTACAGTTTGGATCTGTATAGTAAAGCGATGAGCTGACAGTAGGTGTGGCGCTTCAATCGAGATGCAAAAACTATCTCCCTGATCGCGCTATTGAAAAGGGGCTAGACACCTTCGCTGTTCGGCTGATACCGACAATAGGCCACTCCGCCTACTTTTTTACTTACACTTGTTATGTTGCGGGGAGTGGACTCGAAGTCTGTGGGAAAATGGTTGAGCTGACGATGACGTGGTTAGTTGTTCTTGGCGACACCAGAACAGAGAAACTAGTTGTTACAAAAACCCACTCATGTTTATTTTGGATGTTGTTATAAGTTCTTTTGAACCGGTTCCGTAAACAGGAAAATCTGAATTGGATTTTTTTCCAGTCAGTGTATTCATTCTTATTTAGACCAAAACTATATATATATATATATATATATATATAAGATTTTTTGGATGTTTGGGTTTTTTTTAGAAGCATTGTTGAATAAAGTATATATTATTAACGATTTCCCTTTCGTTAGTATATATCGCTGATGAGACTTAATGAAGTTGAAACAGTCTGTACGATGTTCTATACACCGAATAATTCTTTACCGAAATTCACTTGTCATTATTATCTTCTATAATCATCGAATTTTATGCGATATATGCATTGTAATTGCCTTCAAGCAAAAATATAAATAATAATAATAATTATATATATATATATATATATATATATATATAGTCATCCACAGACACGTGTTTCGACATCAAGTCTCTTCAGTGTGGCTAGACATTTTGTGAGCTACCTACAACCGGGTTAGAAATCCGCTCGTTTCAGCATCAGTCGGACAGCTTACCCTCTCGGCTATCATCACCCACAGAATGTGAAGGAGATTTTAACTGTTTTAATACACACATCTGTATGTATGTAAAGGCCGTCATAGAGTGCTCCACCCTTTTATAGGAGAGAGAGAGAGAGAGAGTGAGAGAGAGAGATGTGTGTGTGTGTGTGTGTGTGTGTGTGTGTGTGTGTGTGTGTGCGTGCGTGTGTCGGTTACCCCATGCTATAAACAGATTATGTCATATAGACCCATTGACAAGTTAAAGCGACAATTCTTCCAAGCTGTAGTTGTATCAATGCTACTGTATGGCTGCACCACTTGGACACTAAAGAAGCGCCTAGAGAATAAGCTATCTACCTTATTCTCAAGGCGCTTCGTTAGGGTCCAAGCTGCGCAAGAATGCTGCGTGCGATCTTGAACAAATCGTGGAAACAACACCCCACAAGGAAGCAATTGTACCGCCACTTACCTCCTATCACACAAACCATCCGAGTGAGACGAACAAAATATGCTGAACACTGTTGGAAAAGCAAGGATTAACTCATAAGCGACGTCCTCCTGTGAACACCGGTACATGGACATTATACCAAATAATATCCGTTTTGGTTGTATTATATTCCACTAGAATCTATTTTCAAATCATAGTAACTTTTAGAATTTTAGAATTATTTGGATTTTACGTACTTATGGTTGAGACTATAATGAAAATTTTAGTGATAGATACGAACAGAATGAGATAGATAGATAGATAGATAGATAGATAGCAGGAGAGAGGCGGTGGATATTAACAGACAGAGACAAATAAATATGAACAGATCGAGATAGGATTGATATATAGATACAAACGAAAGGATATATTTAGAAGAATATAGATACATTGATATAGAGATATTTATATATAGAGAGAGGGGGAGAGAGAAATATACAAATAGTGATAAATATGAATAAAATAAAATAGATAGATAGATAGATAGATAGATAGATAGATATAGGGATAGAGAGGGCAAGAGAGAGGGGGTAGATATGAACAGATAGACAGATAAATATGAACAGATCGAGATAAGATTGATATATAGATAGATAGATAGATAGATAGATATAAACGAAAGGATATATAGAAAAATATAGATAGATAGGTAGAGAGAGAGGGGGGAGAGAGAGATACAAATAGAGATAGATATGAATAAAATAATATAGATAGATATGAATATAACTGAGATAGGAATGAAAAGCGATAGATAGATAGATAGATAGATAGATAGATAGATAGATAGATATGCACTCTTTGAGAATTGATTGATACGCACAAACAAAAATTGATCGATAGATATACAGATATAAACAGGATAAATATAACTGAACACAGATAGATAGATAGATAGATAGATAGATACGAACGGACTGGGACGCATAGATAGATTGATATGAACGGGCAGAGATGGATAGAAAGATAGATATGAACAGGCAGGGATAGATAGATAGATAGATAGATAGATATGAATATAACTGAGATAGGAATGAAAAGCGATAGATAGATAGATAGATAGATAGATAGATATATAACTGAGATAGGAATGAAAAGAGACAGATAGATAGATAGATAGATAGATAGATAGATATGAACAGAATGAATATAGAAACATAGATAAATGGATAGGGAGATAAAAGTACAGTCTGAGATTGATAGAAATAGAAAGATAGATAGATAAAATGACAGATCAGCAGAAAGATAAAGTGATAACGAATGATGAGGGTAACTTGAGAAAAATGCACATTTTTTCCTCGAAAATCATTGGTGCCGTTAAAATGTGTTACTGAAAGACTTTTAAAAAGCCCTTTACTGTATCGGTGCCAAAAATACCCTGACAAGATAGACATCTTTGAAAACATGTTTTTTAGGGTGTTAAGTGATTTTCCATTGAAAACTCTTCAGGAAAAGCGACTACAACAGTTGCTTAAGATAATGTAAAGAGAGACTGGATGAAAATAGAAAGAAAATACGGCATCATTATGGCGATAATTGTAGAGATAAGAATGGAGGCAGGACTCGTGAGTTTGCGGTTGAAAAGAAGTCGGTCAGTAAGAGTTAAAACAGCAAAGAGGCACGGGGGAACGCTCTCTGTTTTCAAGCTCGTAAACAAGCGAGCGTGCGCACGCGCACACACGCACACACGAATGCGCATGCTTAAAAGAAAAAAAAATATGATGATTATCCTTGTGTGTTTACTTACGTAAACACGCAAACTAATTTCTCGCAGTGTCCAGAATGGAGCAGACCTTATAGTGTATTTACGTACATAGAATTAATTAAATTCATTAAAATATAGTATATCATTCGTACAGTGGACTATTACGCTTATCTTGCGTTAAATATTAACAATGAGATAGATAGATAAATAGATAGATAGTAAAGAGACTGAGATAGATACATAATGAAGAGAGTGAGATAGATAGATAGATAGATAGCGAGAGAGAGAGAGAGAGAGAGAGAGAGAGAGAGAGAGAGAGAGATGTTGATCACAGCGTCTAGTCAGATGAATCCCACTTTCATTCATTGTCCGTTCGTGAGCTGGTTGTTGACTTTTCAGTCCTATTAAAACAAAGTCGGCACACATGACGATCGGTGTTGACTGAGACGACAGGCACGGTTACGCATCACTGTTAACCCTCATGTGACGCCTGAGACCACCAGATGTTCCATAGCATAATCTTTACAGATCATGCCGTCCTCACAATCCCACAACTCCACATCAGTTCCGCATGAGCCCTCAAATGACTCATCAAACCTGCTGCGATCTACAAAGTTTGACGCAAATATGACATTGAAAAGACTTCTTCCCCGTTGAATGAGATGATTCAGATGAATCAGATGAGTCAGATGATAAAATTTGATGCTTGCACCACCATATGTCTTAAGACCAGAAGCCGACTTACAGACCTTGACTCCTGGATCTGCATGGATTGACCCAAGATTTCCTATGATTGACATAGCCAGCCTTCGAAAGCAAAACCGACCACATGTCGACACTTCCAACCCTCATGTTCTTCCAATATGACAGGTGTAACCCTTTCGAAGTTGACGCTTTAGGTTTTCATGCACGATTCTTTCACTCTCATAACTGGTACAGCCATCATCCACATGAACTCTCCAGTCAGTTCTCTTAGTGCCAGCTTTTCCCAGTTGTCAGGACTTATTTTTATTTTTACAAGGTTGTTTTTTAAGCAATCCTTATACCTCTTCTTAGGCTTATGCTGCGGCCTTTTGCCATCACGCAGCTGACCGTAAAAGAGTTGCTTTGGCAATCTAGCATCACCCATACGCACAACATGACCTGCCCAACGCATTTGAGCCGTTATGATAAGAGTTTCAATGCTTGAGCATCCTGCCCTTGCAAGGACTTCTGATAGATACATACATACATACATACATACATACATATATAATGAAGAAACGCGGATAGATAGATAGATAGATAATGAATAGACTAAGACTAAGAAAGTCCACAAGACGACATCCAGTGTCCGTACTGAGCTACTGAATATAGTTTTTTATGGTCACCCAACACTGAGTGCCCATGAGTAGGAGTCCACAGGAGAACGTCCCGTATGATTTCGTTCTTATTTAACCAGTAATGTCCAGCATGGCTTACTGATCTTACTTGGATGGTTTGAGAAATTAGAGGCAACTGACCGCACAGCTGCGGTTTTGTAGAGTGCCACTCCCAAGTCTTCTTTAAAACAGTCTATGCTTTACCTATTCGTATGTTGACATCACTTTCAGTAGATCAGATATTACTACCGAGGTATATGAACTGATCTACCGATTTCATAGGCTTGCAATTTAATGAGGAGATGCCACTATCTTCATTAAAACACATGAACATTATTTCATCTAGGTTCTCATAGAGACCAATGCCTCTTGCTGCCTATTTCAAATCAGGGATACGAAGACTCGAGACCCCATATTTTAACGCCCGTGGGAAGATTTCAGAGGGGTACGCCATTACGCGTCTGCATTCAACTCACTTTTTTTTACAGTTGCTCAATCACGTGACTTTTCGACCAATGAGAATACCCCATCCACGTTAGCTAGGGTTCAACGTCTACATGTCATATCTATCTGAACCTACGGCAACTTTCTATGACTCTTCAAAATTACACGTTAACTTTTGAATTCAAATTTTTTTACACTACATTACAAAATGAATAGGCTACCCAATTCGTTATATAACCATCTATTGGGAAAAAATCATTCTTCAGGCATATGAAATTAAGAACCACAAAACATTACAAAATGAATAGGTTACCCAATTCATTATATAACCATCTATTAGAAAAAGATCATTCTTCAGGCATATAAAATTAAGAACCACAAAACATTACAAAATGAATAGGCTACCCAATTCGTTATATAACCATCTATTAGAAAAAAATCATTCTTCAGGCATATAAAATTAAGAACCACAAAACTTAACAAAATTAATAGGCTACCCAATTCATTATATAACCATCTATTAGAAAAAATCATTCTTCAGGCATATAAAATTAAGAACCACAAAACATTACAAAATGAATAGGCTACCCAATTCGTTATATAACAATCTATTAGAAAAAAATCATTCCTCAGGCATATAAAATTAAGAACCACAAAACATGATTAAATAATTGAATTCAATGACATAAAAAACGTTAAGATTAATTTGGATGCTTTCAGAAATAACTGTAAGAAAAATAATCTAAGATGATATTTTCGGACGAATTACTTAACAGAATTTTATATGTATATAGATATTATATTCATCATCGTCAAGTCGTCAGGACAGCACGTATTCCCATGACTCCCCCTCGCTAACCGTCCCTATCGTTCATCGCTCCTGGCATATCTTCCGCACGGCATCAAGTGTCCACAGAGAGATGAATATATGTTTTGGTGGTCGGTCTATACTGGTATGTCCATGTGTAGGTGTACACAGGAGAATGTCGGTTATGAGTTCGTCCTTACTTCTCCAGCAGTGTCCAGTATGTCTTGCTCATCTTACTTGATTGGTTTGTGTAATTGGAGGTATGTGACCGTATAGCTGCTGTTTTGTAAGGTGCTACTTCCGGGAGGTGTTGAGGACAGCACGCGGCAACTTATTGTAGTTCCCATCTAGCCTTTTCTCTAGACGTTCCGTTTAAGTCCAGGTGGTGAAGCCATACAGTAGCACTGACACGACTATAGTTTGAAAGAATTCTCGCTTGATCTTATCAAAGAAATCAGATTTCCATATGATTAATTATCTATCTATAACAGTCAATGCCTTTTCTATGCGTATACTATCACTTCTGTAGATGAGATATTGCTACCTAAGTATGTAAACTGGTCTACTAATTTCAGAGGCTTACCGTCCAGTGTGGAGATATCACCATCTTGCTTAAAATACATACAAACACACTCACTCACACACAGACACACACATACACACACAATATATATATATATATATATATATATTATATATAATATATATATATATATAAGAGAGAGAGAGAGAGAGAGAGAGAGAGAGAAAGAAAGAAAGAAAGAAAGAGACATAGACAGACAGACAGATAAACAGAGAGAGAGAGAGAGATATGAACACACATACATATATACAGACAGACAGACATATAAAAAGAGAGATAAATACACACACACATACAGCAGACAGACAGATATATATATTATATAGAGAGAGAGAGAGAAGAGAGAGAGAGAGAGAGAGAGAGAAAGAGAGAGAGAGTGTGTGTGTGTGTGTGTGTGTGTGTGCGTGCGTGCGTGCGTGCGTGCGATAGACACAGAGAGCGAGATATAGAGTGAGAGAAAGAGAGATGATAGAAAGAAAGCTTCTGAGAAAATGATACAGAAAGATGCGTACGTGCCTTCTTGGTGGGATTTGATACACATGAAGCAGGACGAGGCTCTAAAATCACAGCTTGACTCCGGAAGTGAAAAAAATTACTCGAAGATACTTTCTTCATCATTCTCACCTTCCCAAACCTTTGATGGACAGAGGCAAGAAGAAATGCCGCCCTTTTTAGACGTTTCTTGGTAATAGGCCGATGTTATCCCAATGTTAATTGAACCATAACAACGTTCGCTTGATTTTCTTAAGCCGGATAGGCTCAACCGCATTTAGCAAATGGAAATTTCTTGAGAGAATTTATTTTGGGAGGTATGGGTGTGTATATGGGGGGGGTCTTAGTTTTAATGTTTTCTTTTCTTTTGTTGCATCCTCATCATTGCTACTCGAAGATAAAATTTAATCTGAACACATTTCATGCTTTTAATTTTCCTTAATTGGTTGGTTGGATGGTTGGTTGGTTGGATTTTACGGTATGTTAACCCTTGAGTTATTTTATGCCGAAGAAATTTTGTTTTATTAATTCTTGTTCCGTATTGAATTTTTTAAAACTCATGTTTTAAACAGTTTTTTAAACTCCTCTTTTGATCTATTTAACACATAGATGGGACCCTAACAGGTACTACCACTCCGGGTCAGAGTGGACCTGGGAGTAAGGACGATGAAGGGGTACTTTCAGAAGGTAAATACTGATGGCTGGTTGTTTGTTTGGATGGATGGTAGGTTGGTAGGTAGGTTGGTTGGTTGGTAGGTAGGTTGGCTGGTTGGTTGGTTGGTTGGTTGGTAGATAGGTTGGCTGGTTGGTTGTTGGTTGTTGGTAGGTTGGTTGGTTGGTAGGTAGGTAGGTTAGCTGGTTGGTTGATTGGTTGGTTGGTTGTTGGTTGGTTGGTAGGTAGGTTGGCTGGTTGGTTGGTTGGTTGGTTGGTTGGTAGGTAGGTTGGCTTGGTTGGTTGGTTGGTTGGTTGGTTGGTTTTACAACCTCTCCCCTGTCGAGTTACAGGTTATCCTGAAGTCAGTCTTTTCGAAGCAATTATATTATTTCAATCAACTAATAATAATCGTCTGTAAATAATCATAGCTTTCAGTTTGGTTTGTTAGATTTTACGCCATGTCAGACTTTGTTAGGTTATGTTATACCGAAGACGTTTTGTTGTATTCATGCTTCTTTACATTCTTCCATTTCTTCCTTCCTTCCTCCTTTCTTTCTTTCCTCCTTTCTTTCTTTCCTTCTTTCAATCCTTCACTGTTTCCTTCAATTTATGTTCCTTCTTTGAATTCCTTCCTACTATTCTTTGTATTTCATACTTCAATTCCTTCTTTCAATTCCATCCACCTTCCTTCTTTGTATTCCTTCTTTCCATCCTTCTTTCCTTCCTTTCTTCGATTTCTTTTTCCTTTTCTTCTCTCCATTCTTTCCTTCCTTCTGTCCATTATTCATTTTCCTTCCACCTTCATTCTTTATATTCCTTCTTTCCATCCTTCTTTCTTTCCTTTCTTCCATTCCTTTCTTCCTTCATTCTCTCCATTCTTTCCTTCCTTCCACGCATTATTCATTTCCTCTTTCCTTTTTACCTTTATCCTTTTTTCCATTACGTCGTTTCTTCCATTCCTTCCTCCCTTTCTTCTTTCAATTGCTTCCTTTAGCTCATTTTTAACACATTTCTTAAACTCATTTTTTCTATTAAACCCATAGATGAGACCCTAACTACCACTCCGGGTCAGAGAGGGCCTGGGAAGAAAGGCGATGAAGGGATATTCCAAATTCCCCAGAGCTCCAAAATTTGAACTTCATCATTAGATGCAATTTAACGTCATACCCAGGACACTAAGACCACCAGCCACCGCTTTCTTGCACATAAATTATAAAAAGGGTCGGGGTTACCATAAGAGCAATAAGGTTAGGGCAATTATATAGGTGCTAGGGCGTGATGTGACCAGTCGATTGATCAAAGGCCTCTCCGACCAAGCGTGTAACCCAAGTAAGGGCTAAGGAGGAATGCTGCAAATCATGAACTATCAGGAATCCATCCTTAGGCATCTAATAAATCATTTTTTCTGCATTAAATGATCCAACAAGGGTTGAGGTGCCGTAAAACCAGCTAACAGATTATTTTAGGCGAATATTTATCTAATAAGAAAGAAACAAAGGAAGAAAGTGTTACGACTGAATTAATCAATTAACAACATTGAAAATCCAGAAAGAGTGTATTACTTTTTGTACAAGAATAGAAATAACAGAGTCAACGCGCAGTTCTCCAATAGTATGACTAGCTACTCGACTCGTAGTGACTCGACTATGAATAACTTTATTGTAGGGGGAATATCTTCTCTTATAACAGAAAGTAAGAAAAAGAAAGAAAGAAAAAGTGTTGGGGGTCAGTGTGTGGTGGGATTCTCTTGAGCCGAATATATATACAGACTTTTTAAATATATATATATATATATATATATATATATATATATATATATATATATATATATATATATATATTATCCTTTAGCACGAGCAGAATTTGACGTAAAGTCAGTTCCTTAATCGGAGCTTAACAAGTGTGAATTCAGAGTTTTCCTTCTCCTAGACCGGTTGCCGTACCACAGTTAAAGAGCCAAGTCCGCCCTGCTATTTACCCATAGCTGAAAGAAGAATATTTTGATGCATACTTTTCCCAAGGGTATTAGTTCTATGTGAAATTCAAACGACCTCGTCCAGGATTTGAACTGGGGTCGCCGAGTACATTTCCCTACGACGACACCACACGCCTCCATTGAACCCAATCTATAGAAGGGAAATGTAACAAAAGGCTATGCTTAACTTTCGACAAATAAGGCGAAGAAATTAATTCGGTGGGAGTGGTGGAAATGTTTCATTTTCAGTGATGGAAGAAAAAAACTGATTCGGCAGACTGACAAATGTCTAAAAACGCACTTGCAAGCAGAAATTTTGATAAGCAAGGGAGAGGAAGACAAGATGGGATAGGAGAGGAAGGAGGGCTGGAGAATGGATGACAGTCAGTTGGGGAAGGGGTAAAGAACAAATAAAGAACCTCATAAAGAAAACTAAAAAGAAATGCAAAATGAATAATAATAATTTTTTTATGATGCACGAATATACTTTATATGGAATGGTAAAGAATGCAACAAATAAAAGAAAGAAAGTGAGAAAGAAAGAAAAGAAAGAAAGAAAGAAAGAAAAGAAAGAAAGAAAAAGGACAGAGACAAATAAAAATCAAGAGCTAGAAACGAAAGGAACGAAATGAAGGAAAGAAATGAAAAGAAAAGAAAAGAAAGCGGGTGGAAGAGAATAAAAAAAGAAAGAAAGAAAGAAAGAAAGAAAGAAAGAAAGAAAGAAAGAAAGAAAGAAAGAAAGAATAAAAATAAACAGAAAATATGAAAACAATAAAAGCAAGAGAAAAAGAAGAAAAACACGAGAGATAAAAAAGAAAAGAAAGAATGGGAAACGGATACAAAGAAAATGTTTTACAAATGAAAATTTAAAAAAAAAAAAAATGAAGAAAATAGAATGAGAAATAAATAAAAAATATGAAAAAATAAAGAGGAAGAAAAATTAAGCAAAATTAAAGAAAAAAGGCTAGAAAGAAAGAAAGAAAGAAAGAAAGAAAGAAAGAAAGAAAGAAAGACAAAAGTATAAAGCTCAAAAGAAAGAAAGAAAGAAAGAAAGAAAGAAAGAAAGAAAGAAAGAAAGAAAAATAGACTGAGGAGAAAAATCCAAAAGAAAGATGGACAGAAAGAGAAAGAAAAAATAATGGAAATAGAAAGAGAATTTTAAACCGAAAATCTATCAAATAAGGAAAGAAAATGTAACAAAAATAATCGAATAAGAAATAAAGAAAACAATAAGGAAATATATATTAGCTCAGTCGGTAGAGCGTTCGGCTAGAAACCGCAAGGTTCTTAGTTCGATACTGGCCCTCGCCAACTCAGCGTATGAGCAGCACAGGGATCTGTGCGGTAAAGTAAGGAGCTGATGGTAGATGTGGCGCTCCACCTCAGACGCAAAAACAATCTCCTTGGTCTAGAGCTAGTGAAAAGGGGATAGACTCCCTCGCTGATTGGCTGATACCGACATTAGGCCTACTTGACGACTTTACTTTACTTTACCTTTTATATATATATATATATATATATATATATATATATATAAAGAAGAGCAAGAGGTAAGAAGCAAAAAACACCACAGAAAGAAAAGGAAAAAGAGAGAAAAATAGAGAAAAGAGAAAAAGAAATAGAAAGAAAAAGAAAAACAGAAAGAAAAAAAAGACGAAAAGAAAAAAAAAATATGAAATAGAATCAGAATAATGTAAAAAAGAAAAATTAAAAGGAAAGAAAGAAAGAAGACTTGTGATTAAACAAAGCAAAAGAAAAAGAAACGAAACGAAATCTTCAACTCGTTTGCAGTTGGTAAAAATCAAATCATAACGAAGTCTGAAAATGTCGGCCTTCATATAGGCATTTATGAGTAGTCAAAGAGCAAATGAAAACGACAAATATATTCATTTGAAGCCGAAAACTCAAGGACGTATAGCAATTTAATGGGAACATTTCAAAAGTTAAGGAAATGGCAAATGACGTGAAGGACCTGCGAATATAACGGTTAAGGGAACAAAAAAAAATTGACAAGGGTGATAAGAGAAAAAATATGGGAGGAACAGGTGAAAGTAGGAAGAGGGGGAGGGGTAAAAAAAAGAGACGATTCGAGTGAGAAAGAATAGTGAAAATAGCCAAGGGAGACAACTGGGTGTTAATTAATGATCTGGTGAAATATACAACGTAGAAACCAGATAAAGATAAAAGACATCCAAGAGGATAAAGTGAGTGAGTTGAGATTTTTTTTTAGATGATGGGGGGGGGGTTAAAAATGAAGAGTACTGAGAAATTAAGAGAATGAGGGAGGGGAGATGGAAAGTGCTCGAAGTAAGGGTAAGAGGTAAATTTAGTTTATAGCAGATAATTTTTTTCTTTGTTTTTTTTTTTTTTTTTTTTTTTTTTTTTTTTTAATGTCGGTAATTAGTTGGAGAAAAGATACAAGATGACCGCCTTCCTGAAAAGAATAAATGAAGGAGGAAGAGAAGAAAAACTAAGCAAAAGAAAGATGAAAGAGAAAGATAGTGAATAATAAAATGAAAGAGAATTAGGGAAAGATGAAACAATGTAAAAGAATTAATTGAAGAGGAAGGTCTAAAATAAAGATAACAAATGGTTATAGGGAGTAGAAATTTAAGAAGGAGCAGGAGAATAAAGAGCAAACAACATACACAGAGGAGAGAGAGAGAGAAGAGAGAGAGAGAGAGAGAGAGAGAGAGAGCAAAGCGTCAGCAACAGATATGACGCCATCAAAGGAACTTTTAAGCCTATGAAATTTTCAGCCCACCCTCGTGTGTATATATATATATATATATATATATATATATATATATATTATAGAGAGAGAGAGAGAGAGAGAGAGAGAGAGAGAGAGAGAGAGAGAGAGAGAGAGGGGAAGAGAGAAGAGAGAGAGCGATAGATAGATCGATAGAAAAAGAGCCAGAGAGACATAGGATAAGAGACTGAGATAAATATAGATAGATTGATTGATAGGTAATAGATAGATTAAAGACATTAACAATATCTGATAGAAAGTTTATATATATATATTATATATATATATATATATATATATATATATATGCGTATTTATGACATTGAGTATTTTTCTAGGTATTGTGTGTGCGCGCGTGTGTGTGTATATGTTACGAAAAACGACATCGAAACAATCCTCAATGTTTGTGTGTGTGTGTGTGTGTGTGTGTGTGTGTGTGTGTGTGTGTGCGAGCGTGCATGCATGTTCATTAAGATATATATATGTGTGTGTGTATGTGTATGTGTGAGTTTATATATACCCTACAAGTTTATGAGTTTGTAGGGGAATATATATATATATATATATATATATATATATATATATATATATATATATATATATATAATACTTTAAGGGTAATCATTATGATCACCTATATAGGTGGATACGAAGGAAAAGAGTGAAAAATAAAAAAAAAATTGTTTTATTTGATAAAAACAAGGGCCCTTTCGTCCGGTTGCTCATCAAGGTTTTTACAGCCGGAGACGACTAAAAGTCAAATTGTAAATACATATGGGTATATATATGAGGGGGGTTTTTTAGGGAAAAGAAGAAAAGAAAAAAAAAATTTACTTCTTTTAAATCCCCATTATGTGACACCAGGCCCCAGACACTCGCCCAATAAAATAAGCGAGTGCCTAGGTCTGATCTGTCTGCACAAGGTAGGACGAAAAAAATTAATAATTACGGCCTCAAGGACCTGTAAATGGTGTTTCGTCCTAGCCCTGTGCAAAATAGAGAATTGGTGATCATTATAACTAGACCGGCAAGCGCTCATGTTGATTAGATGTTCGCAAATCGAAGACTCGCTGCTCTGCGATAACCCGGATGTTATGGGTTTATGTTCGCGTATTACTCGGGGTATGTGCTGGTTAACTCTAACAGCCATCTTTGGATCGTACGGCCAATATAAGTGGCTTCACACGCACACGTATATTTATAAACAAGTAAGCTTTGATTGAGTATTGGCAATACGTCCTTACTAGCAGAGCGAAAAGCGGCCCTGGTAGAAAATATTGTTTCTAACTTTGGCTGCGGGATAGCAACGGCCCACCGAGAAAGTAATTTTGTCAGCTAAAGTCTGACTAGCCGGTCCAACCCAAGGTAGACGAATATACACTGGGCATTTGGATGGACCAAAAGGTCCATCACGATAGAATTTTGCCACAGTAATTCTAATTATGTCTGTGATGACATCCTCGGGATACCCATTATTTAAAAAAATTTTCGTGATGTTCTTGAGTTCTCCATTGATTTTGTTACCTGAACAAATTTTAAGTGCTCGAAAGGTTAGGCACTTAATCAAATTAATCTTTCTGGCTTTTGGGGCAAATGAATCCCAGCTCAAGTACAGTCCAGTGAACGTCGACTTTCGAAACACGCTGGTCTCAAAAGAAGAAGAACACCTTTCTACAAGAACATCAAGAAAGGCCAGGGCACCATTATTTTCCTCCTCCATAGTAAACGTTAAGGAGGGGTGCAGATTGTTTAAGCTCTGGAACAATTTTAGAGCTTCATCCCGGTTACTGAAACACGCAAATGTGTCGTCAACATACCGTAAATATATATGCGGTTTGGGGACTTTGTTGAACAACTGCCTCTCAAGAAACCCCACGAATACATTGGCCATAAGGGGCCTAAAGGACTACCCATACTAACACCGTCGATCTGACGATACATTATGTCGTCAAAACTAAAGGACACGGATTTCGTAGCCAATTCCATCAGTTCCACAAAGGTATTCTCCGGAAACGGGGGAGACTTAACCCCAGGGCGACGGTACAAAAAATCCGCGCAAATGGAAATGGTCTCATCTAGTGGGACATTGGTGAACAAAGACGCAATATCAAAGGAGACAAGATATTGCGTGTCACCACTCACAGGCAACTGACGGATAGTAGAGGCAAAGGAAAAGGAATCAAGAATACAGAATCCTGAATAAAACTGAAGTACAGGATTCAGTAAGATTACCAACCATTTAGCCAAATTATGTTGGACTGAATGGCACATAGACAAAATGGGTCTAAGTGGGACGCCAAAATGCCCAGTGTATATTCGTCTACCTTGGGTTGGACCGGCTAGTCAGACTTTAGCTGACAAAATTACTTTCTCGGTGGGCCGTTGCTATCCCGCAGCCAAAGTTAGAACAATATTTTCTACCAGGGCCGCTTTTCGCTCTGCTAGTAAGGACGTATTGCCAATACTCAATCAAAGCTTACTTGTTTATAAATATACGTGTGCGTGTGAAGCCACTTATATTGGCCGTACGATCCAAAGACTGGCTGTTAGGGTTAACCAGCACATACCCCGAGTAATACGCGAACATAAACCCATAACATCCGGGTTATCGCAGAGCAGCGAGTCTTCGATTTGCGAACATCTAATCAACATGAGCGCTTGCCGGTCTAGTTATAATGATCACCAATTCTCTATTTTGCACAGGGCTAGGACGAAACACCATTTACAGGTCCTTGAGGCCGTAATTATTAATTTTTTTCGTCCTACCTTGTGCAGAAGATCAGACCTAGGCACTCGCTTATTTTATTGGGCGAGTGTCTGGGGCCTGGTGTCACATAATGGGGATTTAAAAGAAGTAATTTTTTTTTTTTTTTTTTTTCTTTTCTTCTTTTCCCTAAAAAAACCCCTCATATATATACCCATATGTATTTACAATTTGACTTTTAGTCGTCTCCGGCTGTAAAACCTTGATGAGCAACCGGACGAAAGGGCCCTTGTTTTTTATCAAATTAAAACAATTTTTTTTTCACTCTTTTCCTTCGTATCCACCTATATAGGTGATCATAATGATTACCCTTAAAGTATTATTTAAATTTGCTTGTACCAGAAATTTATTATATATATATATATATATATATATATATACAAACTCACACATACACATGTATGTATATATATATACATATATATATATATATATATATATATAATATATATATATATATGAACGTTCGTTTGTACCCCTCTTGTTTTGTAACGGTTTACTTACACCGTCTTTCCACCACAAATATTTCGCTCTTAATAAAAGGTCGAAACAGATTTCTGTCAGTGAACTATAACATCATTTGTTTGTTTTTTCTAAAAATGTTTAATTCATACAGTCGGATTCACTTCCATTTACTTTTCATATATATATATATATATATATACGAGAGCGATTAGATAGGAATATTTTGATTGGAATAGTTGAAACTATACAACTTTGTGCAAATTATTTATAGTAATAAGAATACTTGAAATGATATAACTATGTGCAAAAAAAAAAAAACATCTGATGAAACAATTACACAAAAATGTAAATATAAATGTACAATGAATGCAGTTTCCTAACTTATTGGCATAAAATAACCATAGACCGGTTTACATGGTATTTACTTCACCCCACTTGTACGGGTTAGGCACAAGGCCCTATTAACGTGGGACTACCCACAAACCGAAGCTCATGGGTGGCGGGTGAAAAATTGCGTCGATCCCGTCAGTATTCCCCCTCAGGAGGCGGCAATAAACCCAGCCTTGCCCCTTTAAATCAATAGGGCAGGTATTTCCTGGGGGTATAGCCCCTGGGATCGACGCTATTAACTTGTAAAGATCCAGGACCGAAGCCACTGGACCCCCACCACGTGGGCGGGTTTACATGCCGTTAAAATGAATGAATGAATCAATCAATCAATCTAAAAATGAATCTATTTCATCTCAACGGTTACTCGGCTGAGAAATTAAAAAAGAATTAAGGCTTAGATAACATTCGCAATATTTATTAATTTTTGGCAGTTCACATGCCTAGGTAGTAATATCTCATCTACAGAAAATGATGTCATTATACTCATAAGCAAAGGAATGGACTGCTAAAAAGAGATTATTTATCATATGGCAATCTGATCTCTCTGATAAGATAAAGCAATGATTCTTCCGAGCTGTTGCCGTGTTAGTGATACTGTATGGCTGCACCACCTGGACTTTAATGAAACGATTAGAGAAAAAGCTTGACGGGAACTAAACAAAGATTTTGCGTGCGGTCCTGAACTAACCCTAGAAGCAGTAACCCCACCATAAACAGCTGTACGGCCACTTGCCTTCAATCACTCAAACCATCCAAGTAAGACGAACAAAACAGGCTGGAACACACCAGAGTGTACTGACTAAATAAAGACTTACAAAAATCAGCTCTGTGCAGAGAGTATATGTTGTGAGAAGGACTTGCCAGGAGCGATGACTGATAGGGGCAGGTGGCGAGAGAGAGAGAGAGATTCATGGGAATCCGTGGCGTTAGTGCGACATGATGATGATGATGATGATGATGATGATGATTTCGCCTAGAACAGTGCAGATAGTAGATGTCAGAAGGACTTGCCAGGAGCGATGACTGATAGGGGCGGGTGGAGAGAGAGAGAGAGAGAGAGAGAGAGAGAGAGAGAGGGAGAGAGAGAGAGTCATGGGAATCCATGCTGTTAGTGCGACATGATGATGATGATGATGATGATGATGATGATGATTTCGCCTAGAACAGTGCAGATAGTAGATGTTGTGAGAGCGATGACTGATAGGGATGGGTAACGAGAGAGCGTCATGCTAATCCGTGCTGTTAGCGCGACATGATGATGATGATGATGATGATGATGATTTCGCCTAGAACAGTGCAGATAGTAGATGTTGTGAGGAGCGATGACTGATAGGGATGGGTAACGAGAGAGCGTCATGCTAATCCGTGCTGTTAGCGCGACATGATGATGATGATGATGATGATGATGATTTCGCCTAGAACAGTGCAGATAGTAGATGTTGTGAGGAGCGATGACTGATAGGGATGGGTAACGAGAGAGCGTCATGCTAATCCGTGCTGTTAGCGCGACACGATGATGATATGATGATGATGATGATTTCGCCTAGAACAGTGCAGATAGTAGATGTTGTGAGGAGCGATGACTGATAGGGATGGGTAACGAGAGAGCGTCATGCTAATCCGTGCTGTTAGCGCGACATGATGATGATGATGATGATGATGATGATTTCGCCTAGAACAGTGCAGATAGTAGATGTTGTGAGGAGCGATGACTGATAGGGATGGGTAACGAGAGAGCGTCATGCTAATCCGTGCTGTTAGCGCGACATGATGATGATGATGATGATGATGATGATGATTTCGCCTAGAACAGTGCAGATAGTAGATGTTGTGAGGAGCGATGACTGATAGGGATGGGTAACGAGAGAGCGTCATGCTAATCCGTGCTGTTAGCGCGACATGATGATGATGATGATGATGATGATGATTTCGCCTAGAACAGTGCAGATAGTAGATGTTGTGAGGAGCGATGACTGATAGGGATGGGTAACGAGAGAGCGTCATGCTAATCCGTGCTGTTAGCGCGACATGATGATGATGATGATGATGATGATGATGATTTCGCCTAGAACAGTGCAGATAGTAGATGTTGTGAGGAGCGATGACTGATAGGGATGGGTAACGAGAGAGCGTCATGCTAATCCGTGCTGTTAGCGCGACATGATGATGATGATGATGATGATGATGATTTCGCCTAGAACAGTGCAGATAGTAGATGTTGTGAGGAGCGATGACTGATAGGGATGGGTAACGAGAGAGCGTCATGCTAATCCGTGCTGTTAGCGCGACATGATGATGATGATGATGATGATGATGTTGATTTCGCCTAGAACAGTGCAGATAGTAGATGTTGTGAGGAGCGATGACTGATAGGGATGGGTAACGAGAGAGCGTCATGCTAATCCGTGCTGTTAGCGCGACACGATGATGATTATGATGATGATGATGATGATGATGATGATTCCGCATAGAAAAATATAGATAGTAGATGTCAGGAGGATTTGCCAGGAGCGATGACAGATAGGGACGGGTGGCGAGAGAGAGAGAGAGAGGGGTGGGGCCATGGTAATCCCTGCTGTTCGTGTGACAAAATCATGATGATGATGATGATGATGACCTATATCTAATACGAGTAAGTATTGTTATTATAGATGAATAACCTTTGACATTATAACCGGGATAAGCTCTGCCCGACTCGCGTACACAGATGGTAGACGCAGGATCCAACTATACAAACAAATGCTACGAACAGGAATCATAAACTGTCCTTGAAAATAAAGTTGTGTACTAAACCCAGACCCCCACCATCCACCCTCGCCACAAGGCGGGATGCGACACAGGTATTTTGAAGCGAAAGTGTCCAGCCTGTCTAAATATTCTAAATATTAATGGTTATTAATAAAGACATAATAAATTGAATAGTCTTTATGGATTAATATAAACATATGGAATTAATAAACATATGAATTAATAAACATATGAATTAATATAAACAAATGGAAAGTAGTCTTTATGTTTAAAGATATGTGTTTATATATGCTAGATATTAGATATTAGATATAAAGTAAGTAAAGTCGTCGGGGCGGCCTAACGTCGGTATCAGCCAGTCAGCGAGGGAGTCTACCCCCTTTTCAATAGCGCTAGACCAAGGAGATTGTTTTTGGCGTATGAGGTGGAGCGCCACACCTACCATCAGCTCCTTACTTAACGGCACAGATCCCTGTGCTACTCATACGCTGAGTTGGCGAGGACCGGTATCGAACTAGGAACCTTGTGGTTACTAGCCGAACGCTCTACCGACTGAGCTAACGCGGCCCCTTACAAATGGAAAATAGTCTTTATGTTTAAAGATATATGTTTATATATGCTAGATATTCGATATTAGATATAATATATAAATTATTAATAAAAATAAATTAATTGATATTCAATGAATTATAAAATAAATTAAAAACAAATTATTAATAAAAATAGATATATAAATTATTAATAAACATATATTAGATATTAGATATTAGATATATGTTTAATACACATATGAATTAATAAATGAATAAACATATGAATTAATAGATATATAAATTATTAATAAACATATATTAGATATTAAATATCAGATATATGTTTAATAAACATATGAATTAATAAATGAATAAACATATGAATTAATAGATATATAAATTATTAATAAACATATATTAGATATTAAATATTCAGATATATGTTTAATAAACATATGAATTAATAAATGAATAAACATATGAATTAATAAACATATGAATTAATATAAACAAATGGAAAGTATTCTTTATGTTTGAAGCGAAAGAGTCTAGCCTATCTTAATATTCTGTCTTAATATTTACCCACAGCTAGGAAGGGGAAGAGCAGGGAGTGTCTTTCCTAAGGGTATTAGCGTGAAGTGAATCGTAAACAACCTCGTCCTGGATTTGAACTCGGGTCGCTGAGTCCATTTTGGTACTGTTGATGTCATGAGACAAAGAAAGATAACTTGAGTTATCTTTCTTTAAGAGAACTCTCCTCTTTTAAGAAACCCTTTTCGTGTGCCCATGCGTTTCGTGTGCCCGTGCGTCTCCACGCGGACTTTTTCGTTGGCAAGTGGAGCGAGCGGCAGTGTTGAAATAAACATCCTTATTGTGTTAGTTTAGCATTCAATTCTAAGGCTAACAGCAACAAATGAAGGAATTAATACTGCGTTTAATTCTAACAATTTATTAACGAGTATGTTAATGAATAACAATATAAAGTCCTTCCTGTGTATAAAGTTGAGTTTAAGGGACTTACCGGCGCGTTGGAGAAGATATCTGGTATCTTAGAGCTGTCTCTCTTGGAGAGGTTTTAATGTCGTGGCCTCCTGGTACTTATAGAAATAAGTCTTATTAATAAGAAGAAATAACACGACTGGTCAGAAGTATAGATTTAGACTCTTTATTTTTTTTATTCATAAACCGTTACTACGGACGCCAGAGTGCAGACGCCAAGACTTCTCATCACGTGATTGGTATATCTAATCACAGAGAGCCTCTCCCCCACTCACTCTATACACAAGAATTACCATTTTACTGACCCAACATCCTGAATACGTTTGCTGGCGTTTGTGTTAGCGTTGGTTGTTACCTGATGTAAAGTTTTTAAATGCCATCCTTGGTCAGTTGAAAAGGGCTTAAAGAAAGTCCTATGTTATAGAATCCTTTGGTAAGCTTATAAGTCCTATCCTACGTATTGGTAAAGGTCGAGTGATTTAATCCTATGTCCGTCGTCCATGAATGTCAGTGTAATTATGACCAGTAGGGTCAGTTTAAGTATTGTATCAACCTCAGAGTACTGCCAGTGATTGACCAGAGTTAGATCACATAGTTCCGGCCTAGTCTATAAGTAAGAGCGGGCATCTAGCACACACCTTATATGTAAAAAAATCCTGGACGTGGTAATTGCATTTTAATTTAGCGCTAATACCATTGGGAAAGGTATGAATCCTACTCTCCTTCCAGCTATGGGTAAATAGCAGGGCAGACTGGGTTCTTTAACCATGGCTAGGTAACCAGTCTAGGAGAAGGAAAACTCTGAATTCAAACCTGTTGAACTCCGCTTAAGAAATTGACCTTGTGTCGTATCCTGCTCGTGCGGAGGAGTTGGTAAATATATATATGTAAAAAATCTCAACACCTGTCTCCTTATTTTAAAGCGTATATAAGATGTAAAGTTCTTATATCAAACTTGAAAGGCTCAGAGTAACTTTCCAACGTTGGTACATACAAGTACAGAAATATTCCGACAAAGTTATAAGATAATACCAGACTTTATTCCGTGAGCAGACGGAGATACATTCAGGACAAATATATAAACATGAATAAAGAAAGTAGGTGTAGGACTTGCATCCTAAGGAATGTCACTTACTGATAGCTAAGTGGGGGAAAAAAAGAACCCCACTTAAGGGTTAGAGGTACAAACGCCTAAGCCATGTGAATTGGTTACTGGTCCCAGAAAAAGAATTCAGAATTCCCGAGCTGCTGCCTAAATACTCTCGCCACCTATCGGCGAACAACTGTAGCAAAGGAAGATAACCCTATAGGACTCATGCCCCCCCCCCCGGAATTACCATTTTACTGATCCAACACGTATTTAAAGGTACAACGATAACTGTTACGTCAAGATCGCCCCCATGAGGATTTGAAAGACAGCCAGACCGACAAGTGCAAACCATTACTTGTTTATTGCTGAAAGGTGATGAAAACCATTAATCTCCGAACGCGATCTGTCAAAGAAGCACTCTTTCTACAGCTGCTATTATAAGACTTAGTATAGCATTTGCAGACTACACAGATGATCTACCACCTCTTGGAAATACACCTACCTAAGCTGATTATTTGCTGCATAGCCTAGAGCAAACAAAAAGTAGCAGTAAGTAAAGTCATCGTGGCGGCCTAAAGTGCACCCCCCCTCTTAACAGCAGTTTTAGACTACAGCAGTTATCGTCGTTGCTCGAATCGGTGGCTCGAGTTCAAATCCTAAGCAAGACTGTTTGTGTTTATAAATGTGTATAAATTGTGCCGAACAATGATATGACGTGTAAGAAAAGTAAAGTAAAGTCGTCGGGGTGGCCTAAAGTCGGTATCAGCCAGACAGCGAGGGAGTCTATCCGCTTTTCACTAGTGCTAGACTAAGGAGATTGTTTTTGACGTCTGAGGTGGTGCGCCACACCTACCATCAGCTCCTTACTTTACCGCACAGATCTCTGTGCTACTCATTCGCTGAGTTGGCGAGGGCCGGTATCGAACACGGAACCTTGTCGTTCTTAGTCGGACGCTCTACCGACTGATCTAAACCAAAAATAAGGTTCATGTGTCTTACTGATGACGGTGCCATTTCCTTATTAAATTATGAGACTCTGAATTTAGTAGATTAGTTCATATACCTCGGTAGCAATATTTCATCTACTGAAAGCGATGTCAACATAGGCAGAGGAGAGACATGGACTACTAATGACAGGTTAACAACCATATGGAAATCTGATCTCTATGATGAAATAAAATGAGAATTTTTTCAAGAAGTTACAGTGTCAGTATTAGTGTATGGTTGCACCACTTGGAATTTAATGAAACGCTTAAAGAAAAACTAGATGGATGCTGTGTGTTGTTTTGGACAAATCCTGGAAGCAGTACCCTATTTTTAAAAAAACAGCTAAATTGTCACTTGCCTCCCATCTTGCGAACCACTCAAGTAAGAACTAGTTCACTGAACGGGTGCCGGTCTGTGGAGTACTACCTCCTGGTCCACAGGTGCCACATAATTTTTTTTAAATTTGTATAGTTTTGAAGTACAACAACCGTACATATAAACTAAAATTGTATATTTCTAAAAATTGTTACGTACTGATGTTTTCACGGTACCAAATCGGTATAATGTTGTATACCCTTTCTTTACTTCTTTTACTTCTTACTTGTTTCTATATCTTGGACATCTATTCTTATGGCCGGCTTTGGTTCTTCTATCATCTTGCGTCTGGAGTTGTCGTGGGGACTTCGGTCTGGTTTTCTGTTAGGGATTTCTCTTTATCAGAAGCCCTGTGTCATTGTTAGTTTTTAGGTAATAAACACAAGACTTCGATTTACGTTGATGTTACTTTATTTCCAAATCTCCAACCCAGACACCTGCGCAGTGAGACTTACATCTTACGAGCTCGGCTTCTAACTTCTAACTGCTGAGTTACTTAATATCCTTAAACCGGAAGACAGGGTCTTCTATGCCTTCCGGTTCTCACGATTTATTCCTGGAAGGTAAGGTGAGAGTGAGGTCAAGCGCAGTCACTCACTCTCAAGGTCATCAGCTGCACTAATCGCCATTATGTTTCTACACTATTGCCATAAATATTAGGTATCTAATAATTATGTAACAAAAATATCAACTGGCTAAAATCGCACTCAATATGCTTCTCCCATTTCCATCAACATACCTATGTGAAGCTGCTTTTTTCAACAATGAGTGTGATAAAAATGAAGTACAGGAACAATTTGGATATTCGAGAACCATTGCGTGTGGCACTCTCTTCTATCAAGCCAAGATTTGAGAAATTGACAAATAAGAGGCAGTCTCACTGTTCCCATTGACTGTACAGTTAGACGTTAGTTTATATTGATGATAGATTTCTGTATTAAATAAAGTTAATTTTAACATACCTGCATAAATACTTTTTATTCGAAGTTTAAGAAATTCTTTAATTTTATGAATTAAATCGAATTACTCGTTTATTGCTGAAAG
>CM042163.1:34342774-34370274 GCA_023376005.1 Doryteuthis pealeii
TGTGTTTAAAATATTTGAGTTTTCAAAAAATTGAATACCTAACAAGAATTAATCAAACAAAATGTCATCGACATAAAATAACCCAACAAAGTTTGACATGCTGTAAAATCCAACCAAACCATCTACGGCACTTACCTGTGTATTTAAGCCATCAGTATTCCAGTGAGTCATTTTTTGCTGTCAAACGCTAAGAGAAAATAAAGCCAATTTGTTTTTGCCTACTTACAATATGTACAAACTTAATATTCTAACTGCCTTCTAATTATTTTAATTAATTTTTATAAATATTTTTAATAAACATTTTTGGCTTTTCTTGTAGATTTCTATGCGTAGAATTCATTGATACCAAACAAAGCGATCAATTCTAAGAATTGACGGAGATATGAGAACTTTAATCACCTATTATAGTGTTGAAAAATTTCGATTTTCGTTAAAATTTTAGATGTGGATTTAATTGGCTTTATTGATAGATTTCGATGCATAGAATGCATTGATTTTAAAAGAAGCGCTTAATTCGAAGGATTTGTAATAATTTGAACACTTAAAAAAAAACTTATAGTGCCTGAAAATCACAAATTTCCTGACAATTGTCGGTGTCGGTTTTATTGAATTTACGTAAGGTCCAGAAGAAATCACCTATTTTTGAAAGTATTCAAAGTTTCGATATTTTTGGCTTTTCTGGTAGATTTCCATGCGTAGAATTCATTGATGCCAAACAAAGCGATCAATTCTAAGAATATGTTATAAATGTTTACTTTGTACTAAATATTAATTATTTAAATAATCTTGAAAGATATGGTTCACACTGCATTAAAAACAATGTGATAGACCACATGCTACAAGAGAAACGATATGGTAAACCGCAAAGTAAGGAATAATATTGTAGACCACATTCTACCATAGAAACAATATGTGTTAAAGTCCATGTGGTGCAGCCGTACAATAGCACTGATACGGCTACAGCTTTGAAAGAATTCTCCTTATAGAGATTGCATGTGATAGACCACATGCTACAAGAGAAACGATATGGTAAACCGCAAACTAAGGAATAATATTGTAGACCACATTCTACAATAGAAACAATATGTGTTAAAGTCCATGTGGTGCAGCCGTACAATAGCACTGATACGGCTACAGCTTTGGAAGAATTCTCGTTATATAGATTGCATGCTACAATAAAACATGGTATATATATATATATATATATATATATATATATATATATATATATATATATCAACATTACAGCAGCCAATTTCAAAGGCCTTTTAAGTAACTGACCAATTAGATTTTGGTTATGTTTGATTTGCCTAGAAGACTTACCTTCCCTATGGGTTTCTGTTGTATTTAAGCGCCTGTTTTCAAACTCTCTGTCTCTTTTCTTCTTCGGGAACTCACACACATGGGTTAGACATTTATGTCTACACCGTTCTCGTGTGGGCGATTCGTGTGGGGGATTCGTGTGGGGGATTCGGCTCCCCATTACAACGTCCCTAGTAAGTGATTTTAGTCTTATGGACTCTCTATAACCCCTCATTATTGCTATGTACGTGTATATCTTCTATGTAACTCTTCTTATATATCTTGTTTCATGTACATGTATTTTATGTATCATTTCCATGTGCTGTCCAATTTATTAAATGTTATGTTTAACACTCGTGTTGGAGTTGTTTGTTTCAACCAGTTATAAACTTATTATAACCTTGAATCTTACAGTATAATAAATACACAGATTGTGGTTCCAGATTGATTGAGCTAAACCAACCTTCCTAAATAGAGAATAGAGAGAGAGAGAGAGAGAGAGAGAGAGAGAGAGAGAGGGGATTGTGTGCAATTTAATAGCCTTTAACGATTTCTTCAAAATTAGAATCAAATTCTCGTTATATAGATTGCATGCTACAATAAAAACAACATGGTAGATATATATATATATATATATATATATATATATATATATATATATATTTAAAATTACAGCAGCCAATTTCACAGCGGCCTTTTAAGTAACTGACCAATTAGATTTTGGTTATGTTTGATTTAACCAAGTCAGTTTTGTTGTACATTTTAAATGGTGTTCCGAAAGACTTGTCACCCTCACATATTGTTTTAACTTTCATTATTTTTTGTTTTAATAATACAATATATAACATCATTAACTATAATCTATTAATAATGGAGATTCGCTCCCGGTTTTTGTCTGTAACAAAAATTACGTCACTGCCTACGTCACATTATCCAAAATCGTCATAACATAGAATAAATACACTCAAAATTTGAACATGCAACATTAGACAGTCCTCATTGTTTTGTAAAACAAGTTTTAATAAATACATGACTGGTATTATATATCTATATATGGTTTGTTTTATTTTAATACATATTTAAAGTTTACATTTCAAATTGTTTTATTTTTTAATCCTTTAATGAATTTGATGATTTTACTTACAAACTCGCTGACATTGAATTTCTTACTCCTACACCTCAGGCAATATGTTTCAAAAATCTATTTTTACATCGCCCGGAGGGTGTTTTTTTATTTTGTACTAGTATATAATAATGATGATATAATTTTCTATTCTATTTCCAGCGGCTTATTTCATGTAATTAGAGTTGATTAATTAGGAGTTATATTTTGGCAAAGGGTAACATAATCTTCGGTCCGCCTTGTACTTTTGCTATGAGGGTTTTGTCGCGGGGTGTTTCATCTATTGGATTTATTTTGGACGCACACTGTGAATGGCCAAATAGCCCAATCACGTCCCTCGTGGAGGTCACGTGTGGCCGCTATAAAAAAAATAAGGAGCCCGAAGTTTCTTCCTCTTTGTCCCTTTGCCACCGGACAGCACGGGTCTCCTTTGCGAATACTTTGCCCACCGGACAACGCGGTAAGGGTATTTGTCTCATACCCCACTTGTATGGACTGGGCACAAGGCCTCGTTTTAATATGGGCCCACCCACAAGCCGAAGCTCATGGGTGGGATAGAATAAAAATTGCGTCGATCCCTTCGGTATTCCCCCTCAAGGGGTGCGCCTCAGGCGCTGGACAATAAACCCAGCCCAGTTCCAAGGGGGCAGGTATTGCCTGGGGGATGGCCCCCTGGGACCAACGCTATTAATTGTACTTTACCGGGGGGGATAGGTAAGTCTCAAAGCATGTTAACTGGAACAGATACTACACTTCGATCCCCGCCTAGTCCAGGTAAGGGTATTTGCCTGCTCATCCCACTTATGAGGGCTGGACACAAGGTCTCGTTTTTACGTGGGCACATAAAAATTGCAACGATCTGGGGGGCATGCCCCCGTTGGATCGATGCTATTAATTGTACTTTACCGTCCAGAGGCCGAAGCACACTGGACCCCCAGCCGAGGCCGGGTATAGAAGGCAAGTCTCAAAGCATAGAATCTGGAACAGATACTACACTTTGATCCTCCCTTCTAGTCCAGGTAAGGGTATTTGCCTGCTCATCCCACTTATGAGGGCTGGACACAAGGTCTCGTTTTTACGTGGGCACATAAAAATTGCAACGATCCAGGGGGATGGTCCCCCTAGATCGATGCTATTAATTGTACTTTACCGGTCCAGAGGCCGAAGCACACTGGACCCCCAGCCGAAGCCGGGTATAGAAGGTAAGGGTCAAAGCATAGAATCTGGAACAGATACTACACTTTGATCCTCCCTTCTAGTCCAGGTAAGACAGCGACATCAAAGCAGTGCCTTCCACTACCACAAAAAGGGCTCTGAGCCGACAACTGAATTCTTCTACTATAACTTGAGCCGGGCCGCGTGTGAACGAGATACCGGGAAATTCTATCACAGCTAAGTTTCCAGCAAGCATAATATCTGCAACCTAACCTTAACCAAACTTAAACATTGGACTTTGAAGTGTCTTTGTTTGTGGTACATTCTTTCTAATTAGATATTCTTATGCTATCTGTACAGTACATTTCTCGTAGTAGCAAAGGTTGTGTTTCCTTTCTTCAAAAGCTTCACCCTTTTTTCTCTGCGCATTTACGTACGGTTTATAAAAAGAAAAGTAAAGTCGTCAAGGTGGCCTAAAATCGATACCAGCCAGATAGCGAGGGAGTTTGTCCCATTTTCACTAACACTAGACCAAGGAGATTGTTTTTAGCGACTGAGACAGAGCGCCACACCTACCATCAGCTCCTTTACTTTACTGCACAGATCCCTGAGTTGGCGAGGGCCGGTATCGAACCAGGAACCATGAGGTTCCCAACCGAACACTCTACCGACTGAGCTAAACCGACCCCTACAAAACTTAGGGTTTTAAATGGTGCTTATTTCGGGGATAAAATTCCCCGCATACTTGCAGATATTTACTATATAAGTAAAAAAAAGTAAAATTGGTGGAGTGGCCTATTGTCGCTATCAACCGGACAGCGAGGGAGTCTATCTACTTTTCACTAGCGCTATACCAGGGAGATGTTTTTTTACTGAGGTAGACTGCCACGCGTACCGTCAGCTCCCCACTTTACCACACAGATCAGATTACCTAATTTGTGCTACTTATGCAGTAAGTTGGTTGGGACTGGTATCGAACCAGGAACCATGCGAACTCTAGGCGGATGCTCTACCGACTGGATTAAACCGGCCCAATTTGTTATATACTTGCAAATATTTTCAACAAAGTACCGGCACATCAACATCTGCAGAGACAGCCTTCACGTGTGACATCGGTGGTCGAGGCTGTTTTTCGAACATTGGACAAGCGGTCCTGTAACTTCAGGGGTAATAGAATTATATAGTCTTCCGGGACTGCAATGCCGATTTTATATATATATATATATATATATATATATATATATATATATATAGTTGTAGAAAAAGTTGTTCTCTCTACCACGATTTCGGTGTTAAAGGTACACCTTCCTCACGGAAACCGTGGTAGAAAGAAAACCTTTTTTCTACAACTATAAATGCTCTATATTTTAAGAAATGTATTGAGACCTTTTGGATTAATTATTTATGCTACTACAATGAAAATGTGGTAGTAACTTTTTAATGAATATATATATATATATATATATATAATAAGAGAGAGAGAGAGAGAGAGAGAGAGAGAGAGAGAGAGAGATGGGAATTGGACTCATCGCCCCGAGTTCAAATCCTGAACATGGTAATTGCATTTTAAAGTAGCGCTAATGCCCTTGGGAAAGGTATGAATCCTACTCTCCCTCCAGCTATGGGTAAATAGTAGGGCAAACTGGGCTCTTAAACCTTGGTTAGGCAACCGGTCTAAGAGAAGGAAAACTCTGAATTCAAACATGCTGAACACACATTGTGTCACAACCTGCTCGTGCGGAGGGGTTGGTATATATATATATATATCATATATATATTATATATATATATATATATAGAGAGAGAGAGAGAGAGAGAGAGAGAGAGAGAGAGAGAGAGAGAGAGAGATGTATTTGCTACATATCAAGTTTGAATCTACATCTCGAGACCACCATACCTGAACTCTACCTTGAGTTGTCTTCGAAGCAATCTGTTAAAGTCTATTCGGATATCAAGATGGAGAAAATTAGTCATAAACGTTTAACGAACCTGAACGTGTATAATAATTCATGATGTGGAAGGCGTGGGAATAAAAATGTCGGCTTCTATTAGCGTATCCTTAAAAACATGTTTTGGTCCACTGGGAAAAGCAGACGACTTTGCTTTTCTTTGCTCTGATTTTTTTTCTCTCTTCTCCAAACTTTGGTTAACATCTTACAGAGTTATAAATCTGAACTGATTATTTTTATAGAGGAAGAATACGAGATGGGTAAAACATGGGAGAGTTCCACACGTTAAATTAATAAACGCCACGAACAGTAGGACTGGAGGCGGTGGCTCGAATAAAAAAGATGAAAGAGGAAATAAAGAAGCGGGAAAAGGGGTAGATGAAAAATAAAAAGAAAAAAGTGGGAATTCGGTGGAAGAAAGCACCAGAAAGATAAAAAAAAAAAAAGAAAAAGAAAAAAGAAAAAAGAAAATGAAGGAAAGAATAACAGGAAATGTATAAAGGAAAAGAAAATGCCAAAAAATAAATAAATAAATAAAAAATAAAATGTATATATGTGCATCCTCACAAAGTGGGGTGGGGGGAAATCTGAAGCCGAGTTAGTTTTAAAGTGGCGACCATGGGTTTTTCTTTTCTTTCTGTGATGAGTGCGTATCCATAGAATTGCCCAATTCCACGAGCTTTGGTACACCTGCACCTACCCATTTTGTGTATGACGGGGAGGTGCTGACTGGAAGAAAGATCACCAGGAACCAACCTAAAGAAAACTTAGGTTGGAAAATATGAAGGAACTTATTGAGAAAAAAAAGAACTGGATCAAAAAAAGAAACAGGAGAAAAAGAAACATTATTTTTTATTTATTTTTTCACATCTTGTAATAAGTAATTGAGAGTTACCCTCCCTATTTTGTGATTACTTCCCTTTTGGAGAACTCTCTAGTGAATACTAGACTATATAAACTCCCAATAAGTGTACAAATCATTCTAAGTAGAATAAAGCTTCCAAAGTTTATCGGTGTTATTGTTTGTCATTACATACCTCTCTGTTTCTGTCTCTAAGGAGTATTCCACATTCCCCAGAGCCCCAGAATTGAACTTCGCCATCAGATAGAGTTTATCGTCATACCCAGGACATTAAGACCCTCAGCCTCACCCGTCTAGCACATTTATGATAAAAAAGATTGGGGGATAGGGTTTGATATGACCAGCCGATTGATCGGAGGGAAACTCACCGACCGCCTGTCAAACCAAAGAGGAAAAGCTTGTGGTTACATATTACAAAAAAGAATATGTGGAGGCGTGCGTGGTGTAATGGTTAGAGTCGTGGGAAATGGACTCAGCGACCCGAGTTCAAATCCTGGACGCTAATGTCCTTGCAAAAGTTATAAATCCAACTATTCTCCCTCCATCTATGGCAGACTAGGCTCTTTAACCTTGGTACAAGAACCAGTCTAAGAGAAGAAAAGACCATATTACCTTAAGGCATCCCTTTAGGTTAGGGGTTATGTTTAAGGGTTAAGGTTAGAACCCCTAACCCTAATCCCTAACAAACAAGGTCAGGGTTAGTGGTTAATGTTAGGGTTAGGGGTTATGGGTTCTAACCCTAACCCCTAACCCTAACCCCTAACAAACAGCCAGATATTGACAGTGTAAATGGAAAAAAATGGCCTAATGACTCAAAATCGAAAAGTGGTGCCTTAAGGTAATATGGTCCGAAAAACTCTGAATTCACAATTGTTTAGCTTAAGACACTGACTGTGTCACATCCTGCTCGTGTGTGTGGAGGGGTTGGCAAATATCTATATAACAAAAAATATGTATATATGAATATAATTCTTGTATTCACCATCCAGATAAGAAAATAAATAAGCTTCAGTTATTTCCTTCATTTTTTTTTTAAATTCCTGAACAATTACATTTTAGTCCAAAAAATATTAAATCAGCAATCGACCATAAGTCGCCATCTTCTTAGTGGTTAGGGGTGGGGGGAGACAGATGAAAGAAAATTGTGAATTGTAGCGACGCAGCTTTTAATATAAATGTTCTGTAAAGAAAGAAAAAAAAAGGGAAGCTAATGACTGAATCTTTCTCTTATCAGGATGGTGAATGTAAGTATCAGATTCCTATATAAATGTTTTGTACATTACCGCAGCCATTTCCTTGGCGGGATATTCTGGACAAGTACTGAAATCTTTAAAGACAAGAAAAACTTTTAAAAAAATAAACATAAAATGGAGCATTGTCTGTGGTTTCAAACGAAACATGCTGAAAAGAGAAGAGAGAAAGACTGTTACTTATTTAGATATCATTTATGTTTTGTGTAAATACTGTATTGTCACGTGATCAATATTGTGGCATATCAAATATGGAGTGAGAAAGAAAGAAATTAAAAAAAGAAGACGATAAAAGAAAAGTGACAAATAGAAAGAATAAAAGAAGTAAAAGAAAGAGGGTGGAAGGGAATAGAAAAGAAACATAAAAAAGAAAGAAACAAACAAACAAACACAAGCAAACAATAAACAAAGAGAAAAAAGAAATTAAAAAAGAAGAAAAAATGTGGAAAAGAAAGAAAGAAAGAAAAAAGAAGAAAAAGAAAGAAAGAAAGAAAGGAAACGATGACGATAAAAGAAAATGAAAGTGACGAATAGAAAGAACGAAAGTAAAAGAAAGAGGGTGGAAGGTAATAGTAAAGAGACAGAAAGAAAGAAAGAAAGAAAGAAAGAAAGAAAGAAATTAAAAAGAAAAAGTGTCTAAAAGAAAAAAAGAAACAAATAAAGAAAAAAATTAAAAAGAAGAAAAAGTAGAGAAAAGAAAGAAGAAAGAAAAAGAAAAAAAGAAAGAAAGAAAAAGAAAAGACGTGAAACTGAAAATGAAGGTTAGAGAAATGTAAGAGAAATAAGAAAAAGAAAAGGAAAGGAGGCCGTAATAGAAATGAAAATAACAAATAAGTAAAATAACAAGATATAAGAAAAGAAAGAAAGAAAAAAGAAAATGAGGAGAGCTAATGAGATATACGAAAAACAAATGTAAAGAAAGCAAGAAGATGCACTTAGGATTAAGAAATATAATAAAGAATATGGAATAATAATAATAATAATAATAATAATAATAATAATAATAATAATAATAATAATAGTAAATGTAGACTTTGCGGTAATAGAGATGAGACTGTAAACCATGTACTATGCGAATGTAGCAAACTAGCACAACGGGAGTACAAAACTAGACACGACTGGGTTGGGAAGGTGATCCACTGGGAATTATGCAAAAAAAATAAATTTTGACCATACAACAAAATGGTATATGCATAAACCAGAATCTGTTCTTGAGAACGAAACACATAAAATTCTCTGGGACTTTGAGATAAAAACGGATCACCTTATCCCAGCAAGAAGACCAGACCTAGAGCTGATAAACAAAAAAGAAAGAACTTGTCAACTGGTGGATTTTGCAGTGACAGCAGATCACAGGGTAAAGCTAAAGGAAAATGAAAAAATGGACAAATATCTGGACCTTGCCAGAGAACTGAAAAAGTTATGGAATAGGAAAGTGAAAGTGACACCAATTGTAGTTGGTGCACTTGGAACGATCCCAAAAGGATTGGAAAAGGGTTTGGAATGTTTGGAAATCAGAGGAAGAATTGAAACCATTTAGAACACTGCACTGCTGCAATCTGCCAGAATACTCAGAAGAGTCCTGGAGACCTGAGGCGACTTGCTGTCACTCAGACTCCAGTGAAAGACCATCAGCTAATGCTGATGTGAAAACTCAATAATAATAATAATAATAATAATAATAATAATAATAATAATAATAAGAAGAAGAAGAAGAAGAAGAAGAAGAAGAAGATGATGATGATGAGGAGGAGGAGGAGAGGGAGAAGGAGGAAGAGGGGAAAGAAGAAGAATATAAAGCCATGTTTTTCTTTCTTTCTTTTTCTTTTTTCTTTTCTTATTATTTTAACTAATAAAAGTGTTTATCTAATTCGTTCTTAATATGCATCTGTGGTTCATTTTGAAGTTGTCAGGCCGCTTTCGGGCAAACTTCTTCCAAATGAGTTCATAGAATGAACTGATATACGAACTTTTTTCTTAGTGCAAGGAATAAATTATCCATACCCCCCCCCTCTTCTCTCTCTCTCTCTCTCTCTCTATATATATATATATAATATATATATATATATATATATTTCACATACACAAACACATACACTAACTTAAACATACGCACATAGACTTATTTTATATAGGTTTATTTATCGTTTCTCGATTTCAGTCTGCTCTTCAGAGACCAACACACACACACACACATACACACACACACATACACACACATACATATATGTATATATATATGTATATGTATATGTATATATATAAATATATATATATTCATTTATATATATATTTATATATAAGAATGAAATCTAACACTTAAAAGCGTTTTTAAACAGTAAAATATTAACAGTGCTCCATGAGTAACAATGCAAAGAAATTTTTTAGAAAATATTTCAATTATAAAAATTGATAACAATGAAGACACGATGAAAACTCACGACTTTGAGTTTCATCTCTTGTATTGGAACAAGAAGACGTCAAACTTAAAGTCATGAGGTCTTACTAAATTTGAGTTTTTCAGGTTTTTAAATTTCCCACCTGAGGATCGGCAACGTGATATATATATATATATATATATATATATATATATATATATATATAAGGAAGAAATAATAAGGGGTGCATGGTCTACTAGTTAGAGTCGCGGGAAATGGACTTGTCAAGTCGAGGTCAATTACTGGACGAAGCTGTTTGCATTTGACATGGCATTAATACCCTTGGGATAGGTATGAATCCAATTCTCCCTCCAGCTATGGGTAAAGAGCAGAGCAGACTGGGCTCTTTAACTATGACTAGGTAATAAGTATAGGAGAAAGAAAACTCTGAATTCAAACCTGTTAAACTCCGCTTAAGAAATGACCTGTGTCGCATCCTGCTCGTGCGGAGGACTTAGTATATATATATATATATATATATATATATATATATATATATCCGCACGAGCAGAAAAATTGCAACTGCCGAAATCCGGATATGTGCCTTGTAAAAGGAACGTGTTTGACCAAAGGTGTAATTTACCTTACATCGATAACGTCTACACAAAAATTAGACTTTACTAAATTTTATGAATTTAAAACTAGTTTGCAAGTCATAAACACTCGTGTTCAAATATTCCGCTAAAAATTTAACAACTTTAGCTAGCTATGTTTTGTATTTAAAGCATCAAAATATATCACCAATTATTAAATGGGAAATTTTTAAGAGATCTGATATTTGCCGTAGTTTAACTGATCTGTGCTTCTTGTGTTTACAAGAAAAGTTAGCAATGATTAGATTCCCGACTAAGAAAAATCTCCTGAACAAAAAAGATAAATTTCCGGGGAAGTGCCTCCATAAAATTCATAATTCATTAATGTATTATTAAGATTAACCCCTCCCTTAAGATATAGATTTGGAAAAAAAGATACAGCTAAATAAATTTACCAGAAATCTTTAACTCTATTAGTGTTCACAAATAAGATATTTAAAAGTGAATAAAGGACAAAAGAGGTGGGAATTGAAGATAGATGACTGATAGAATTACAAATTAGTTTTTGCTTGAATAAAGGAGTCATGTAAGTTTATAGAAAATTAATTTTTGATTTCAAAGATAAACAGTCTAGACTTAGAAACTAAAATTCATAAAAAAAAAACTAATTAAAAGACAGAAAGGATAATAAAAATAATTCCAAAAAAGACAAGTATATATAAAATGTAGCTACGTATATTTTTTTTTAGTTCTCCCGAAGATATACCTTAAACATACCTTAAACACCGAAACCGTGGTAGAGAGAATAACTTTTTCTAATATATATTTATGTAACAAATAAAAATGAACCAAATTGTATATATATATATATATATATATATATATATATATATATATATATATATATATGTTGTAAACACGGTTTGTTTTGAATGGCTTTTTGCCGATAATTTTTGGGAGAATAAGTGCTTAATCGGAGTCGTACCTAATTTTGAAAATTAATTAATTAATAATGAATAGGTATTCCCGCCTAATTCATTATTAATTAATTAATTTTCAAAATTAGGTACGACTCCGATTAAGCACTTATTCTCCCAAAAATTATCGGCAAAAAGCCATTCAAAACAAACCGTGTTTACAACTTATCATATCGTCGTGTAATAAAAGTCACTAGAAGTGGAATATTAACCTACTCTAAACAAATCATAAAATCTAAGAAGTCCGTTTAGTGTAGAGGTTATGGGATCGGCCTGTCAGCTTGGCAGTCCGGTTTCAAATCACGCACAGGGCGGTCTTCCGATCTATAGCTCTGCTGATGAGGCCTAATAGGCCGAAATGTACGTACAGAGATTGATTTTTCTCGATTTGTTTAGCCATAAATTTAATAGGTATTCCCGCCTAATTCATTATTAATTAATTAATTTTCAAAATTAGGTACGACTCCGATTAAGCACTTATATATATATATATATATATATATATATATATAATATATATATATATATATATATATGAAGAAAAGGAAGTGAATCCGACGGTATGTAGTATATTAAGAAAGATTGAAAAAACACAGGTTTAAATGAGTTAAGTGGTGAGTTTATTGGCCGATACCGCAGTGTTTCGATCTATTAATTAGATCCTTTTCATGGCATCTCTTGCCACCTGAAATATACATCGTTTCTCAATATATATATATATATATATATATATATATATATATATATATATATATAATTATTTGCTCTACTTAGGTATTGAGCACTTTTTACTTATTAGCTTTAGTTTTCTGGCGGTTTTGTATATATATATATATATATATATATATATATATAAGGTGTTTTTCTTTTGGTCAAATATTGTACCAATAGATTATTTTTGGTTGATACAATTATTTTTTCTCCCCGGGTAATGTTTGGTAATATATGTTTACAATCAAGCTATTTGCTGTTTTTTTTCTCACCGCGAGGATTGACCAGTTTACCATTTACAAGTTTGATATATATATATATATATATATATATATATATATATATATATATATATATTAGGGTAGCACAGACATTAAGTCAACGGCGCTTGGTAACTGATAGTTTTTCGTCTATGCAATTTTCATATTACGTTTGAAAACGACTTGGTTTAAAAATCACACAGGCGAGAAACTGTCAGTTCCCAAGCGCTGTTGATTTCATGTCTTCATTAACCTAATTTAGATATTCAGACTCAATGATATTGAACACTCTTTACTCATAGATATAGCAAACTATATTATCAATATAAATATAAATATAAATATATATATATACTTTTTTTGGTTATTAGCCTTATAATTATAATTATATATTTTCTTTCCCCCTCTCTCTCTCTCTCTCTCTCTCTCTCTCTCTCTCTCTCTCTCTCTCTCTCTCTCTCTCACTTGTATTTCTGCAGCTGTACTTTGATGCCAGATGTCCTGCGTGACCCAACCAATGTTTATTTGTATTTGTATTATGTATACATATCCGTTACGATGTTATATTTGCTTTATATGGCTGGCTTTTGAGTTGTGAATCACACACCGACCCCCCGTAACTTAAATCGCCTTTGATCAACAGTTAGTGATTAAATATGAGAATTTGTCCCATATTTTCTGAAACGCGAGGATTTAGTGAAAAGCTCTCGGTCCGACCAAGAGAGGCTTGGTCTAGTGTCCTGATACGTAAATGCGATACCACCATATTCCTTCCGCTAATTCAACACACAGTTTGGCACAGTTTGTTTCATTTTTATTTTTATTTTTGTCAATATATAGACCAGTTCACATACCTAGGTAGTAGTATCTCATTTACAGAAAACGATGCCAATTCATATACAGGTACTACCACCCTAGGTCAGAGTGGATATGGGAGTAATGTTTGTTTGTCCATTCCAATTATTCAACACACTTGGCTCAGTTTATTATATTTTTATTTGTCAACAATATAGACCAGTTCACCTACATAGGTAGTAATATCTCATTTACAGAAAACGATGTCAATATATCTACAGGTACTACCACTAGTGGATCTGGGAATAATGTATGTCTGTACTCAGTTATGCGATATCAAATGTGTACATAGTTGTAAGGATTCAAGTGTTCGTATCTTAGTATAAACACAATTATATATTTGAGCGTTCCATTGTGGTGCAACGTTTAGCAAGCTAGTTTCGCAGATCGATTACTACTGAATAGCGAGTTCGATCTTCGCTGGATGCCTCACACGTGTTCGGTAAATACCTACACAACTATAGTTTCAAGTAAGCATTTACGTTTAATAATAATCATATGTTTACACAGTTATAGGATTTCAAGTACAAAATAACTGATGCATTATAAAATCCATTCATTGATAAATCAATACTGAAAATTTTATTAAAATCGGATAATTCCTTGATTTTTGGTAAATTATTTTCAAACGGAGGAGGTTTTTTTAAATTTATTTATTTATTTATTTATTTTTGTAAAACAAGGATTTTTGATAAATTAGGTATACCTAATATATACTAAATACTTAATGGCCAGTTTCATTTGGTTTCCTTACCCAAATGAAAGACCACCGTCTATGTAGCATTGGGAGATGTGTTCTTTGTCAAGTGGGACTACTTTATACAATCTAAACCTGATTTGTTGAGTAAGCACAAACAAAAAATATTTAGCCAAGGATTATTCATCTCACCGCACTGTATTGACACGTTCTTCGGGTTAAAATAACAATCTCAGATGACTGGGCGGGAGGTGGGAATAAATGGTGTATAGGAAAAGGCGAAGGCGAGATTTCCTTCCCGGCATCCTCTACGATCTATTTCAGTTCAACTCGTTTGACTGACAACAGACGATCCAAATGGCTGAGACAAATTCCGACTTCCGAGCGCTGTTGACAGTCATCTTATTTCTATCTGCCTTCTCATCTAGGATAAGCATGTAATTCGTCTTTGCCACTCTACCAAAATACCGTTTCAACAACCACCCACACACAGCTCGCCGAAACCTCGACTCTCAATTTCCAATGCTGTCTTAATATCTCTCTCTCTTCTCTCTCTCTCTCTCTCTCTCTCTCTCTCTCTCTCTCTCTCTCTCTCTCTCTCTCTCTCTCTCTTGTATTTCTGGCAGCTCTTCTTCTTCTTCTTCTTCTTCTTCTTCTTCTTCTTTCTTTCTTTCTTTTCTTTCTTTCTTTATTCTCATTCTTTTTCTTCTTGTTTTTCTTTTTTCCCCTTTCTTCTTATATTATTCCTTCCTTACTTTCATTCTTCTTCTTCCTCCTCCTCTTCTACTTCTTTTTCTTTTCCCTTATTCTTTCTTCCTTTCTTATTCTTCTTTCCCTTTCTTCTTCTTATACCATCCCTTCCTTACTTTCATTCTTCTTCTTCTTCTTCTTCTTCTTCTTCTTCTTCTTCTCTCATCATCATCATCATCATCATTATTATTATTTCTTTCCTTACTCTCATTCTTCTTTTCTTCTTTTCCTTTTTTTTCCTTTTCTTCTTCTTCTATTCTTCCTTACTTTCATTGATTCATTGATTCATTCTTCTTCTTCTTCTTCTTCTTCTTCTTCTTCTTCTTCTTCTTCTTCTTCTTCTTTCATTCTTTCTTTCTTTCTTTCTTTTCTGTAAATGCTTGAAGATTTACCGCTCTTTTTTCTTCCTTACCTTCATTTCCTCTTTCTTTTTAAATTAAAAGTGGGCTGTTGAAAAGGGATTTTAAGTTAAGTGCTCGGCCCTCTCTCATGGGCCACCGGCGCTTTTTTTATTATTAAAGAGATTAATATATACGAGAAGATGGCTGAAAAGTACAGTGCGGATATTTATTAATCCAACATCTATATATTAATACTCACACACACACCACACACACACACACACATATATATATAATATATATTATATATATATATATATATATATATATATATATACGAGGTATGTTAAAAATAATTCAAGGACTCGTGTCACAAAAATTATTTCAAATCCAAACTACAAACTACAAGTTATTCCCTTCAAAGTAATCCCCTGGAGTCTAATGCACTTTCCTATCCTTCTCTGTCACGCTTGCATGCACTCCTGGAAGGATTCTTCCGGGATTCACCGTAGCTCTGTCGTCACGGCCTTTTCGATGTCGTGCACATCCTCAAAACGGGTTCCCTTGATGACCCCCTTGAGCTTGGGGAAGAGAAAAAAATCACATGGAGCCAGGTCGGGCGAGTAGGGAGGTTGCACCAGCAGTGATGTTCTTCGGGACCAGGAACTCTTGGACGCCGGATGCCTCATAATTGAGAACTCGTGTCACATCTCACCGGAAGCTAACGGGTTGGGTAGATCCTTACATTTCTCGCATTTCCATTTTTCTCCCCTTCCCCCCAAAAACATTCCATTCTAATTTATTGTACGATCATCAAATCCGACCAATGAATATAAGTTTCGCTGATCTTTTACTACTGGAATAGCAGGTTCGATCCGCACTGGATGCCTCATACGTACGAACTCGGGTTGGGTAAATACTAACATTTCTAGCATTTTTGTTTTTTCTTTGCCAAATCTCCGTTCTGGCAATCCTATTCTAATTTATTGTACGACCGGTTAATCCCTGTAATTAACATAAGCAAGCTAGTCTCGCTGAAATAGCAAGTTCGATCCGCGCTGGATCCTTCATACGTGCGAACTCGTGTCACATCCCACCGGAAGCGAACGGGGTTGGGTAAATACTTACATTTCTAGCATTTTCATTTTTCTTCGCCAAAAACTCCGTTCCGGCAATCCTATTCTAATTTATTGTACGACCGGTTAATCCCTGTAATGAACATAAGCAAGCTAGTCTCGCTGAAATAGCAAGTTCGATCCGCGCTGGATCCTTCATACGGCGAACTCGTGTCACATCCACCGGAAGCGAACGGGTTGGGTAAATACTTACATTTCTAGCATTTTCATTTTTCTTCGCCAAAAACTCCGTTCCGACAATCCATTCTAATTTATGTACAAATCCCTGTAATAACAAGCAAGCTAGTCTCGCTGAAATAGCAAGTTCGATCCGCGCTGGATCCTTCATACGGCGAACTCGTGTCACATCCACCGGAAGCGAACGGGTTGGGTAAATACTTACATTTCTAGCATTTCATTTCGCCAAAAACTCCGTTCGGCAATCCTATTCGTGCGCAAGCTAGTCTCGCTGAAATAGCAAGTTCGATCCGCGCTGGATCCTTCATACCGAACTCGTGTCAAGCGAACGGGTTGGGTTAGACAATCCTATTCTAATTATTGTACGACTGCCAATCCCTGTAATTAACATAAGCAGCTAGTCTCGCTGAAATAGCAAGTTCGATCCGCGCTGGATCCTTCATACGTGCGAACTCGTGTCACATCCCACCGGAAGCGAACGGGTTGGGTAAATACTTACAACAAAAACTCCGTTCCGGCAATCCCATTCTAATTTATTGTACGACCGCTTAATCCTTTAATGAACATAGCAAGCATTTTCATTTTTCTTCGCCAAAAACTCCGTTCCGACAATCCATTCTAATTTATTGTACGACCGCTTAATCCCTGTAATGAACATAGCAAGCATTTTCATTTTTCTTCGCCAAAAACTCCGTTCCGGCAATCCCATTCTAATTTATTGTACGACCCGCTTAATCCCACCAATGAACATAATCAGTTAAGACAAGAAACCAAACACGACTTGAATTATACTCTTAGGATTTGGGAAGTATTCCCCGTCGTTTCGTAACCTCGTACCGATGCACATTTTAGTAAATACCAACTTAATTTTATTGCTTCTTAATATCTTAATGATAACACTTGACTGCACTTAGCTTGGTGGATTAACACCAGTCGTTTTAGACGTTTATTAGTAATTTAAAATGAATTCGTATCACAGGAACACTTAGGATTGATATTTATCGCTAGAATAATAACTATTAAGGACTTCTGTGATATATATATTATGGACTCTCTCGTCGATTTTCGACGCATGAGGGTTCATACAATACAATGAACAACCCACACAGTGATTTGTTTATAGTGGTGAAGGCTTTGTGTTGGACCATCCGCACTTTTTTGGCACAGTCGATAGGAAAGAATTGGTGCACGAATGCCACAAACCCAATCAACGACTTGCCTCAGGAATTTTGAATTCAGAGTTTTCCCTCTCCTAGACTGGTTACCTACCCAAGGTTAAAGTCCCAGTCTGCCATACTATTTTACCCATAGCTGGAGGGAGAATATATGGATTCATACCTTTACCAAGGGTATTAGCGCTATGTGAAATGCAAACACATATACATATGTGTGTCATCTGTATTAATACGTATATATATATATGTGTGTGTGTGTGTATGTGTGTGTGTGTGTGTGTGTGTGTGTGTGTGTGTGTTTATAAAAAGTGGGGACTTAACAGAGAATATTAAAATTTCGAGTCGCAACTTTGACCGTCGGTAAAATAGTTAACCGAATAAGTCGGGGTTATAACAAATATAAGAGTGCTCAATACATTTGTAGAGTAGATTTAATAAACTATACCATAGATAGATAGATAGATAGATAGATAGATAGATAACGTATATTGATTTCGATACATTTACAAAGCGATTTATCTGTTGATAAGCACATATATATATATTTACTAACCCCTCTGCACGAGCAGGATGCGACACAAGGTCAATTTCTTAAGCGGAGTTTATCAGGTTTAAATTCAGAGTTTTCCTTCTAGACCGGTTGCCTAACCATGGTTAAAGAGCCCAGTCTGTCCTACTATTTACCCATAGCTGGAAGAGAGTAGGATTCATACCTTTTATCTGATGATAAGCATATAATGCTTTGAAATCAACGGTAATGAATCACTGCATATTCCATTTTTGCACATGCAGTGATCACGTCATTGGCTTTCGTAAACAAACGCGCATGTAAAAATTAACGGTTAATATCATCATATTCACACATTCACTATACACTTAACATCTTTCATTTTGTCCCTCACATAAACATTACTTAACAGTGTCCTGAAGATGGTACAATATACCGAAATGCTTAAGTATTGACACATACAATTGTTTCCCCTAATCATAACATCCTGTGTTTGTTATATTTTTAAATATTTTCTTCTCATATATATATATATATATATATATATATATATATATATATATACCAAGCGTGTTGGTAGATCCTTGCGGAGAGAAAAAAACCCGGCAGAAAGTTTGATTGTAAAAATATACTACCAAACATCAACCAGGAAGAAAAAAATTTTTGAAAAAAAAGAAAAGACCAAGATATTCGTACCAACAAAAAAAATAATCTATTGGTATAGTATTTGGCCAAAAGAAAAAACAATTTATATGCATATATATGTATATAAGATATATATATATTCATATAACCGCTAGGAGAAGCTAATTTGTAAAAAGTGCTCGATACCTAAGTAGAGCCAAGTAATAAGGATATCTACTGAGTCAGACGAACCTACTATTAGTTTCGCATAAAGCTTTATGCGAAACTAATAGTAGGTTCGTCTGACTCAGTAGATATCCTTATATATATATATATATATATAATATATATATATATATATATATATGAATAGTGTACCAATGGGCCAAAGATTCTGTCAAACGAAATTCCTCAGATTTTGAATTTGGAGTTTTTCCTTCTCCTAGACTGTTTGTCCTACCAAAGCCAAAGAGACCAGTCTTCTCATATATAAAGATATATATATAGTATATACAATATTTTACCCATATATATATATATATATATAAACGCAAACAGCCTCATCCAGAATTTGAACACGATTTACTGATTCCATTTTTCGTTGACTATAACTCTCATGCTACAATTATACTCCTTTACAAATTCTGGATATTTCAACAAGGATACATCCATCGTCTTGACTTGTCTGTAAGCTATTTTTAGTGTAAAAACTATTTTTTAATAATCAAAGTCAGTCGACCTCGAGAGTCAAAGGGTTACAAAATGACAAGTAATAAAGGGTAAGAAAAAGTGGGAAGATATTAAGATATGAGAACACTGAGACACTCTGGCGACAGACATATCAGTGGTGTCTATTAAAAACGGTTATCGGGTCTGATCCTCTTTGCAAAGCCTAAGTGTTATCTAATTAATCAATAAATGTCTTTATTAGATAGATTTATAGATAGATAAATATGAATAGAATGAGAAAAAGATATATATATATATATATATATATAATATATATATATATATATATATATGAATAGAATGGGATAGACAGATAGATGTGAATAAAATAAGGTTAATATCAATAGAATAAGAGAGAGAGAAAAAGAGATATGAATAGAATGAGATAGACAGATAAATGTGAACAAAATCATATATATATATATATATATATATATATATATATAGAAAGAGAGAGAGAGAGAGAGAGAGAGAGGGGGGATAATACATAGAATAAGAGTGAGAGAGAGATGAATAGAATGAGATAATAGATAGATAGATATGAATAGAATGAGAGTGAGAGAGAGAGAGAGAGAGAGAGAGAGAGAGAGAGAGATTAATAGAATGAGATAGAGAGAGAAAGACGAATAGAAAGAGATAGATAGACAGATAGATGTAAATAAGATAGATAGATAGATTGATTGATAGATATGAATAGAATGAGAGAGAGAGAGAGAGAGAGAGAGATGAATAGAATAAAATAGATAGATCTATTGAACCATATATACTGCCACTCCAGTTCATGTAAATAGAATGAGAGAGTGAGAGAGAGAGAGATTAATAGAATGAGATAAAGAGAGAAAGACGAATAGAAAGAGATAGATAGACAGATAGATGTAAATAAGATAGATAGATAGATAGATTGATAGATAGATATGAATAGAATGAGACAATGAGAGAGAGAGAGATTAATAGAATGAGATAGAGAGAGAAAGACGAATAGAAAGAGATAGATAGACAGATAGATGTAAATAAATAGATAGATAGATTGATAGATAGATGAATAGAATGATAGAGAGAGAGAGAGAGAGAGAGAGAGAGAGAGAGAGAGAGAGAGATGACTAAATAAATAGATAGATCTATTTGAACCATAATACTGCCACTCCAGTTCATGTATGAATAGAATGAGACAGTGAGAGAGAGAGATTAATAGAATGAGATAGAGAGAGAAAGACGAATAGAAAGAGATAGATAGACAGATAGATGTAAATAAGATAGATAGATTGATTGATAGATAGATATGAATAGAATGAGAGAGAGAGAGAGAGAGAGATGAATAGAATAAAATAGATAGATCTATTTGAACCATAGATACTGCCACTCCAGTTCATGTATGCACCTAAGACTAAAGGTAATGAATGGATCCTCCACACTCCCCAGAGCTCCAGAACTGGAACCTCATTACAGGATATATTTTAGTGACATCTTTTTTGTCAGCTTATTCTAAGCCTCGTCGACAGGGAGAGAATCAAATCTAAGCAAATATCAAGAATTCTGGTTGGAATGTGTGTATTACTAATTATTCAAATTGCTTCTATTCTGGCACCCCCCCCCTTTTTTTAATTATCCCAATTTTCCTCTCTCTCTTCCTCCTCGTCCTGTGTCCTTCTAGCCATTTTCCTATCATCATGACTGAACAAAATGGACGAATCCTGCTTTATCCTTTTCAATGTCACACGAATAACCGCTTCTACTTACCTCGTTACAAATTACTTACCAGCGAATTAACTTTGCCATTTATTAAACGATCATCAAGCTTCTCACCTCCGACCAAACTCCCCCCCCCCTCTGTCTGGATTTCTGGGTCGCCATGCACAACCTTCATCCTGATAATCAGGTCGCAATTCCACGAGTTGTGACCCACTTTAAAAATGGCGGGAAGAATTTCCATTCCGTTTGCGGCTCCTTTTTTTTAAAAAAATCGGAAAAGGGAAATGGGCAATTGAAAACGGCGCTCGCTAAAAGAATTAAATCATTGTATTTATGAGGAAATCAAAATACGATGGGATCCTGAAAAGTTCTCGGTCTGACCAGTTGGGTAATGACCGAGAGTAATGGGTGCTGGTACTGCGGTCATCTAAGCCATTAAGTGCGGCATTCCACTGTCTTTTTGAAAGACTAATTAAAATCTTGCACCTCCACTAATATTACATCTAATATTTAATATCAAAGAGCGATCTCAAAAGGTCATAAAAAATATGATTGGGTGCTGAAAAGTTCTCGGCCTGACCAGTAGGGAAATGGCCAAGAGAAAGGGGTAGGGAACCTTCGGCATTCCAAACCATTAAGTACGGCCTTCCACATTCTTGTTGAAAGTTCACACACTTCTGCTTTAGAGTCTAATATTACAATGTTTTATTTTTTTAAAGTTAATCTCAAAAAGTCATTAAAACGTTAGTCAAGTTTTTCATTTAAATCGTATAATTGCTATCTCGTGGATTTTGCCGTCCCGGCGACCACCGAGTGAAAGTGAAAGAAAACGAAAAGATAGACAAATACTTGGACCTTGCAGAGAACTGAGTAAGCCGTGGGTGAATGTGATACCTATTGTAGTTGGTGCCTTTGGAACGGTCTCCAAAGATTTTGGGGAAAGACTGGATGGATTGGAATCAGAGAAAGAATCGAAACCCTCCAATCAACAGCATTGTTAAGATCGGCTAGAATACTCAGAAGAGACCTGGAAACCCGAGGAGACTTGTTGTCACTAAGCCTCTAGTGAAAGACCATCAACTCGCAAGGAGTAATATGATAATAATGTGCTGGGAGCATAAAAGGAATATACAGTGACACCTTGACTTACGAGTGCTTCAGCTTATGAGTTTTCCGAGTTACCAGCTGTCACATGGTTGAATTTTCAGTAATTTGTGTGAAGAAGTTTGCGGTGGTAAGGGCTAGTTACTGTATATCGTTTTAACCGTTGATGTAGAATAAGAATTTCCTTATGAAATAGTAAATGTTGCTCTGTATGTAATGATAAAATTGTCATGTATTGAGCTCTCCAGCGAACTATGAATCTCCCGATATGTCTATCTGAAAGAATATATATATATATATATATATATATATATATATATATATATATATATATATATATATGGAGGATAAAGAAGGTCCTAAATAAAGTCATTCCCATCAAACTCATCTGGTCTTTTGTGTATATATATATATATATAATGTGTGTGTGTGTGTGTGTGTGTGTGTGTGTGTGGATTGTATTTCAAGATATTTTCATGTAATTTTGGTAAACATATCTGATAAAGTGAGATATCACTTATATTCTCATATTTGTGTAACCCAGACGAAGACAAGACCCGAGGTGAGAGAAGAGAGAACACAATTTGGTCAGAAGGTCAGGAAGAAGTATAATAATAATAATAATAATAATAATAATAATAATAATAATAATAATAAATAATAATAATTGAAAAAGGTGTGGAATAAGAGGGGGAAGGTGATACCAATTGTAGTTGGTGTAATTGGAACGGTCCCAAAAAGCTTAGAAAAAAGACTAGAGAAACTGGAAATCAAAGAAAGAATTGAGACAATCCAGACTACTGCATTGCTACAATCGGCTAGAATACTCAGAAGAGTCCTGGAGACAGGGGGAGACTTGTTGCCACTCAGACTCCAGTGAAAGACCATTTGGAAATCAGAGAAAGAATCAAAACTATCCAAACTACAGCACTGTTAAGATCGGCTAAAATACTCAGAAGAGTCCTGGAAACCTGAGGAGACTTCAGTATTACTCAACCTCCAGTGAACCCCCGGCTACGACAGGTGTGAAAAACTCAATAATAATAATAATAATAATAATAATAGGAAATCAGAGGAAGAATCGAGACTATCCAAACTACAGCACTGTTAAGGTCGGCTAGAATACTCAGATGACTCCTGGAGACCTAAGGATATTTACTGTCACTCCAGTGAACCACCGGCTATGGCAGGTGTGAAAACCACATCATCAATAATAATAATAATAATAATTGTAATAATAATAATAATAATAATAATAAGTGAAAGTGATACCAATTGTAGTTGGTGCACTTGGAACAGTCCCAAAAGGATTAGAAAAGGGTTTGGAAAGTTTGGAAATCAGAGGAAGGATTGAAACCATTCAGAACACTGCACTGCTGCAATCTGCCAGAATACTCAGAAGAGTCCTGGAGACCTGAGGAGACTTGCTGTCACTCAGACTCCAGTGAAAGACCATCAGCTAACGCTGATGTGAAAACTCAAAAGGAGTAAATAATAATAATAAAGTCATGATTAAGGACATACAAAAAAGTTTTATTTAACAATTGTTTTTATATGTGAATGTGCATACGCACCTACTCCATATTTCCACCGAAACCCCATAAATCCCAAATATAGAAACCATAAAACTATATTTGCACATCCTATTTAACATATCTGTCCCAGAATTCATCGCACTTAACTTATCGTTTCCGATGCCATCAAGATGCCAATTTTTCTCTTCCGGTGTTTCCCATTTCAAGTGGAAATGGCCGGACCCACGAATTAGAAGAGAAAACGAACGGACATTGCCAGGAACTAAAAGAAGAAATCATTTATTGTATGCGAATACAAATGAGGCCAATAATTTTGGGGAGAAATGGAAGATAGTCTTCAACTCACACACACACACTTTCATACACACACACACACACACACACACACACACATTGAGTCACATTTTATAACCCGATCATTCTTCATTATTCCTTTAATTCTAATGTCACTATTATTCTAAAAAGCTTTCAAAGAACAGTCACCAAAATGTGTCAATAATTCTAGGAAGTCCCAAAATAGTTCAACACATACGCACATACACACACACACACACATACACGCACATACACACACACACATACACGTACATATACACACATACACACATGCGCGCAAATATACACACACATATACACCCACACATACACATACTCACATGCGCTTTCATACACACGTACAAACATATACACACACATATACACAAACACACACATACACACACATATACACAAACACACATATACACACACATGCATACACACACTCATATACACACTTTCATTCACACATACACACACTTATACACAAACACACACATCACACACATGCATCACACTCATACACACGTACACACACATATACACACATGCACATACACACACATACACACACATATATACACAAACACACACATACACATATATGCATACATACACTCATACACGCACTTTCATACACACATACACACACATATACACAAACACACACATACACACACATTTATACACACACTCATACACACACTTTCATACACACATACACACACTCATACACAAACACACACATACACACCCATGCATACACACACTCATACATACACTTTCATACACACATACACACACATACACACAAACACACGCATACACACACATGTATACACATACTCATACACTCATGGGAGGAGAAATATGATGATTGTTACTATCAATAGATTGCAAGACTTTTCCGTGTCCTAGGTATGACGTTAAACTGTATTTAATGAAGTTCTAATTTTGGAACTCTAGAGGGGGTGTGGGTGGAGTACTCCTTCATTGACATTACTCCCAGGTCCACCTTTTATGGCCCCATCTGTGGGTTAAATAGATTTTTTTATGAATTTAAAAATATGTTTTAAAGAAAATTGTTTAAAGAAAAAATTGAATACCCAACAAGAATGAATAAAACAAAAACATCTTCAGTATAAAATGACCCAACAAGGGTTGATATGCCGTAAAATCCAACCAACCAACCAGCCAGCCAACCAACCAATACTTTTCCATATGGAAAACAAGACGGGGTAAGTAATAATTCGGAGATGAATAAAATAGAAAGTAGAAGATAACATATCGAAATAGAATGATTTGAACATATATAGATATGAACAAACTGTGATATATATATATATATATATATATATATATATATATATAGAGAGAGAGAGAGAGAGAGAGAGAGAGAGAGAGAGAGAGAGAGATAGATAGATAGATATGAACAGGCTGAGATATATTGACCGATGGATAGATGTAAACAGGCTAAGATTGATGAATAGGTATATAGATAGTTGGTTGGTTGTTTTACGGCGTATAGATCTTTTTCGGGTCACACACATACACATATATGCATACATACACTCATACACGCACTTTCATACACACATACACACACATATACACAAACACACACACATATATATAGATATGAACAGACTGTGATATATAGATAGATAGATAGATAGATAGATAGATATGAACAGGCTGAGATATATTGACCGATGGATAGATGTAAACAGGCTAAGATTGATGATAGGTATATAGATAGTTGGTTGGTTGTTTTTACGGCGTATAGATCTTTTTCGGGTCACACACATACACATATATGCATACATACCTCATACACGCACTTTCATACACACATACACACACATATACACAAACACACACATATATATAGATATGAACAGACTGTGATAGATAGATAGATAGATAGTAGATAGATATGAACAGGCTGAGATATATTGACCGATGGATAGTTAAACAGGCTAAGATTGATGAATAGGTATATAGATAGTTGGTTGGTTGTTTTACGGCGTATAGATCTTTTTCGGGTCACACACATACACATATATGCATACATACACCATACACGCACTTTCATACACACATACACACACATATACACAACACACACACATATATATAGATATGAACAGACTGTGATAGATAGATAGATAGATAGATAGATAGATAGAACAGGCTGAGATATATTGACCGATGGATAGATTAAACAGGCTAAGATTGATGAATAGGTATATAGATAGTTGGTTAGTTGTTTTACGGCGTATAGATCTTTTTCGGGTCACACACATACACATATAGCATACATACACTCATAACGCACTTTCATACCACATACACACACATATACACAAACACACACACATATATATAGATATGAACAGACTGTGATAGATAGATAGATAGAATAGATAGATTGAACAGCTGAGATATATTGACCGATGGATAGATGTAAACAGGCTAAGATTGATGAATAGGTATATAGATAGTGGTTGTTGTTTTACGGCGTATAGATCTTTTTCGGGTCACACACATACACATATATGCATACATACACTCATACACGCACTTCATACACACATAACACACAATACCAAACAACACACATAATATAGATATGAACAGACTGTGATAGATAGATAGATAGATAGATAGATAGATAGATAGATATGAACAGCTGAGATATTGACCGATGGATAGATGTAAACAGGCTAAGATTGATGAATAGGTATATAGATAGTTGGTTGGTTGTTTTACGGCGTATAGATCTTTTTCGGGTCACACACATACACATATATGCATACATACACTCATACACGCACTTTCATACACACATACACACACATATACACAAACACACACACATATATATAGATATGAACAGACTGTGATAGATAGATAGATAGATAGATAGATATGAACAGGCTGAGATATATCGACCGATGGATAGATGTAAACAGGCTAAGACTGATGAATAGGTATATGGATAGTTGGTTGGTTGTTTTACGGCGTATAGATCTTTTTCGGGTCATTTAATTTTGAATCAAGTCCTTCTTTTAGTTATAAACAAGGGACTCGGGTTACTTACAGTATCTGCTATTGCTTAAGTGGTCTGCCAATTAATTATTAAATAGGCTCATCACTGCTTAACTTCGTTGATTCATCTGGAACCGGTACTTTCAACGTGACTTGACCGAAATATAGATAGATTTGAACAGACTGCAATATATATATATATATATATATATATTATATATATATATATATATTTATATATATATATACTA
>CM042163.1:34375274-34377774 GCA_023376005.1 Doryteuthis pealeii
AAACCAAGTTCGAACTCCAGTCGCGCTAGTATATTCACTTTCATACTAATGCCCTTGGGAAAGTTATGAATCCCCTTATCTCTCATCTATGGGTTAAATATGTACCACTACTGTTCTTCTTCAAGGGGTGAGTCCCCGTGACATAGTAGCTAACGCGCTGGGCTGCGACATCGTGGTAAGTGTGTTCGAACTCGAGTCGCGCTATTACGAACTCTAGTAAATTCACTTTCGAATTAATACTCTTCGTAAAGTTATGAACACCATTATCCCCCAACTATGGTAATCGTACCACTACTGTTCTTTCTACGAGAATGGGTTTGGCATTAAATAACTTACAAAGGTTGATATGCCATTAAACAAAGAAATCAAACTAAACTAGGGCCCCCTTTGTTCCTGGGAAGGTGTTACATAATTATTGGATTCCTAATGATTTTATAAGGTTTAATAGAACCATAATGGCGATTCAGTGCCGCTGATGGCCTTGAGGGTGAGTGACGGCGCTTGACCTCACTCTCCACCTTGCTTTGCGGGGATGAATCGTGAGAACCAGAACCCCCATAGAAGGCCCTCTACCGGTTTAAGGATATAGTAAGTTTAAAGTCAGTTGAAGTTAGAAGCCGAGCTCGGTAACAGTAAGCCCTCATCTGCGCAGATTGTCTGGTTGGGGATTTACAATAAAGTAACATCAACGCGAGGTGAATCGATGAAGTCTATACTAAAAACTAACAATGACACAAGGCGCTCTGAAGGAGCGATCCCTAACAGAAACCAGACCCGGAATCCCTCATAGAAGACCAGACCTTAGAAGATATATCCAGACCAAGATGTTAGAAGATAGAACCAAAGCGCGACCAGAAGAGAAGATGACTAGAAGTAAGAATTAAAGAAAGGTATACAATGTTATATACAGATTTGGTATTGTGAAAGACGCAGTATATAACAAAGGGGGTACCACTCTGCAGGTAATCCAGTCAGGTTATTCTAAACCCTGCCGATAGGACGGTTTCTTAATTTTATTGTACAAGTCACTGTCAAACTACCATAAGGGCTCCAGCTCCTGATCTTGAATTCGAAAATTGTACTTCTCCTAGACTGTTTGCCCATCAAGGCACGCGTTGCGTAACGGTTATCACCGAAACAATTCGACTCGGCGAGCAAAGTTCAAATCCTGAGCGATATTGTTTGCGTTTCTTTTTGCAACTAATGCCACCCCACCCCTCCTAGATATGGGTAAAATACGATGTATTTACCCAGCACCTCCGCCATGAGCAGGATGTGACACAAGGTCAATTCTTAAGTTGAGTACAGCAGGTTTGAATTCAGAATTTTCCTTCTCCAAGACTGGTTGCCTAAGCAAGGTTAAAGAACTCAGAGTCCTACAATTTACCCACAGATGGGGGAGAACAAATGGACCCATGCCTTTCCAAAGGTCTTTAGTGCAAATTGAAACGCAAACAACCTCGTCCAGGATTTGAACTCGGATTGCGGATTCCATTTCCCACGTCGATAACCGTTAGGCCAAGTACACCTACTCCATGGGCAAAATAGTTGGGCAGATTAGCCTTTCTAGCCTTGGTAGGGCAACCGGTCTAGGAGAAGGAAAACTTTGAATTCAAACCAACAGTATTTTGTTTAAAAATTAACTTTATCTTGTGTCATGCCCTTGGTGGTTGGGTCGGGTAACTACATACCCACCAGGGGGTGGGCGTAGTCGTTAAATCGGAAAATTAGTTATATCCTAAACTAAAAATAGGCCATCGGCCATAACTCGACATCTTAGTAATTTGAGGCTGAATTGTAGGTAGTTGAAGACGTAATTTTGGAACTAGATTATGAGCGACAAAAATACTTCCCTCACTTTTAAATCGCCAGCTGTTTGGTGCAATTGAACTTAGGCAGGTGGCAATGGTCGCTCCATCGTCCAAGCATTTTCTTTTTCGGATGCGTTCAGCTACGATCATGACTTGGACCGGTGCACATCGTGCGTTTGTTGTTGAATCGTTTTTCAAGACTTTTGAATTTGTAATTTGCTACACACAGAGATTTCCGTGCTCATTTCATGTTACGTCCGAATGATGCTGTTCCGGATAGAATTTTTAACCCATAGCAATATCAATTTTCTTAACTGAAAATAAAATGGTAAGATTAGCTAGATGAAGCCACCATTGCCACTTACCTACATTCACTCGCACCACATAAGTGACAATTTAAATTGTGGGGTGTATCTCTGACGCACTTTGTATACTTAGATGACTTAAGCTTATTCTTATCTGGATGGTAAATGTAAGTATTATATATATATATATATATATATATATATTATATAAGATAAACCTAATGAGTCAGATACAACTACTAAATGTTTCGCTTAGTGCTCTTCAGGGCTAAGATCTGACTCATTAGGTTTATCTTTATTATTTGCTCTACTTAGGTATTGAGCACTCTTTACTTATTAGCTTTAGTATATCCTAGCGGTTTTTATATGAATATATATTTTTCA
>CM042163.1:34382774-34395274 GCA_023376005.1 Doryteuthis pealeii
TTTGTGTCAGTTTTCTGCATTTGCTTATTATCTGACTAACAGTTTCGGGTTATTTCCTATAAGTCTAACATGATCAAAGGGGACCACTCTTGATCATTTTTTTCTATAAAACTAACCCTAAATCCTAGCCCAAACCCTAAAACCTAACCCTAAACCCTAAACCCTAAACCCTAACCCCGTATTCTTTTTCCCTAGTAGATCAATAATAAATAAATAATTTATCAATCAAGAGTGATTCCCCTTTGATCATGTTAGACTTATAGGAAATAACCCAGTTTCGTCTCTGTCTTCACACAACTTATACTTGCTATTCTGTTGAGTCTTATCTATTTTCACTTTGATATAATTGATCCTTGTGGCATTATTTTGTGCTGCTATAATAAGAGATTCAGGTTCTCACTTGAGTCCAGGTTTTAGTCATGTCCATGTTTTCTCGTATCCAATATCTCCAATTTGTCGCTTGAAATATCCATACAGTTGTTTTTCTTCCCATTTCTTTTATCTAGTCGTTATTTTTCTGTTTGTCCATATGTTGCAATTTCCATTGCTGGCAGTTGAAATTAGTCTTTCTTTGCTCTTTTCAATGTATTCCTCGAATCCTTTAATTATCGCACCTACATAATCCTCGATAACTGGTTAGTTTTCTTCCTCTTTCTTTTCTTGATACATATAGTCTGTCCGGTGTTCCTATCTAATACTAATCATTTATACACAATTATATGGGTTTAAGTATCTATTTCTATTTAATGATAATCACTTGTTTGCACACAGTTATATGGTTCCACATATTCTTATCTAATACCAATTACATTGTTTCAAGTAGCTAATAATAAATATCCAAAATATTTCTTCAAGTAATTATTAATATAAGTAATTTGCCCACAGTTATATAGTATCAAGTATTATAATCCTTAGTAAACAATTATAGGTTCATTAACTATTCTCAATACAATTAATTAACACACAGTTGTATGATTTCAAACATCCATATCTAATCTATTATCTTCTTATTAATAATGGAGATTCACTTCTGGTTTTTGTCTGTAACAAAAACGACGTCACTGATTACGTCACACTACCTAAAACGTCATAACGTAGAATAAATATTCTCAAAATTTGAGCATGCAATGTTAGACAGTCCTCATTGGTTTTTTAAACAAGTTTTAATAAATACATACCTGGTATTATCTATCTATGTATAGTTTTTCATTTATTTTAATATATATTTAAAGTTATCAGAACTAAGTTTCCATTTCAACTTTTGATTTTTTACTCCTTTAATAAATTTATTTTATTTTTTACTCCTTTAATAAATTTGATGATTTTACTTTACTTATGATACAAACTCTCTGATATTAAATTTTCAACTCTCATCCCCTCAGGCAATATTTATTTTACGTCGCCCAGAGGGCGTTTTTTTATTTTGCTAGTACTAATAATGTATTCACACGGTTTCAAGTAATTATTTCTATTTGATAATAATTATTTGTTTGCACACAGTTATATGGTTTCGTGTAACTAACAATAACGATACTTAGTAAACAATTATAGCATCAAGTAACTATTCTTAATACAAATAATGTGTCGTTATATGGAATCAAGTATTTCAATAGAATGATAACAATTTCTATTTGACACATAGATGGGACCCTAACAGGTACTACCACTTCAGGTGATATTGGACTTGGGAGAAATGTCAATGAAGGGCCACTCCAGGCTCTCCAGATCTCCAGATCCGGTACCTTACAATCAGATACTGTTTTGTATCATATCCAGGGTACATTTTTGGGTGGGGTCTTACCCTTCTTCAGGGGAACACAGACAGCGGATTCTAAGCCCCACGGACAGGCCGATGTATATGAATGTACAAAAATGGAAAATAGTTTATTTGATGAGTGCAAAATATATAGCTATGTGGCCTTACTGTTCCCTGTCAGGGTTAGAGACAACGTCCTTACGGGTCAAAGAACAATTGTGACTGTCATGGGACTCCCTACGAGATCCCTAACGGACTCGTCAATTCTCTAAGGGAGATAACCGATATTGATTGCTGATCGAACTAACCTAGAATCTAGTGTCTTCTAGGAATACATTTTTCGGTTATTTCCTATAAGTCTAACATAATCAAAGGGGAACCACTCTTGACTGATAAATTATTTATTTATTGATTGATCTACTAGGAAAAAAGAAGACGGGCTTAGGATTAGGGTTAGGGTTAGGGTTTAGGGTTAGGGTTAGTTTAATGGGAAAATAAATAAATAATTTATCAGTCAAGAGTGGTTCCCTTTTGATCATGTTAGATTCATATGAAATAACCCATTTTCCTTTTTCTTTTCTCTCTCTCTCTCTCTCTCTCTCTCTCTCTCTCTCTCTCTCTCTCTCTCTCTCTCTCTCTCTCTCCTCCACTGTTTCGCTGTCGGTTGCTTTGACGACGTGTCTCATTGAAACACAGGAAAAGAGAACTTACATGATGCTGCGCAAGTCAGTTTTGTTTGATCAGGTCACGTGTGCTAGATTTCGTCTCCAAACAGCATTCTTCTCGGAGAACTATGTGGGTGATGCTCTCTGCAAAAAGAAACTCTGTGGGGTGGGGCATTTTCAACAGCGTATGAAAATGCCAGTGGCCGGAAATGAGACGAAGAGAAAATTTTATTTATTTATTTATTCTTTGCTTCTTGGCTCTTTTTTGTCAACTTAATTTTTAAAAGAATGAATCAATTTAATGTTTCCTGTGTGAAGGAAGATAACGGCAGCTGATTCTTACATCCGTTGCTTTAAAATACCCAAGGCAAAAATTGATTTTCTTCGTTCCCTCTTTTATTTTTTCATTCACTCATTCTTTCTTTCTTTTTATTTACTTTGTTTCCTCTTTCTTCTTTCGTTCTTTTTTTTATTTATTTACTTAGATTATTCTTTCTTTTTTCCTTCCTTTCTTTCTATATATTCATTTGTCTCATTTCTTTCTTTCTTTCTTTCATTTTTCTTTATTCATTTATTTATCTATTTTTATTTCCTTAATCTCGCCTTTATTTTGTTAATTTTTTTATTTATTTCCTTAGACTCTTTTTTCTTTTTTCCTTCCTTTCTTTCTATATATTCATTTGTCTCATTTTTTTCTTTCATTCTTTTTTTATTTCTTTAGACTCTTCTTTCTTCCTTCCTTTCTTTTTAGTTCCATAGTCTCACCTTTCTTCATCAATATTTTAAATCTATTTCCTTAGACTCTCTTTCTTTCTTTCTTTCTTTCTTTCTTTCTTTCTTTCTTTCTTTATTCATTTATTTATCTATTTTCATTTCATTAATCTCGCCTTTATTTTGTTAATTTTTTATTTATTTCCTTAGACACTTCTTTCTTTTTTCCTTGCTTTCTTTCTATATATTCATTTGTCTCCTTTTTTTCTTTCATTCTTTTTTTAAAATTTCTTTAGACTCTTCTTTCTTTCTTCCTTTCTTTATAGTTCCATAGTCTCACCATTCTTCTTTCAATATTTTTTAATCTATTTCCTTTCTTTCTTTCTTTCTTTCTTTCTTTCTTTATTCATTTATTTATCTATTTTTATTTCCTTAATCTCGCCTTTATTTTGTTATTTTTTATTTATTTCCTTAGACTCTTCTTTCTTTCTTTTTATATTTCTTAGTATTCTCTTTCTTTTTTAATTATATTTTAATTTATTTCCTTTAACTCTCTTCTTTCTTTCTTTCTTTCTTTCTTTCTTTATTCATTCATTTCTATTTCCTTACTATCCCCTTTCTTCTTTATTTCTTTATTTCTTAGTCCTCTAATTTCTTTCATTATTTTTTATTTATTTCCTTAGACTGTCTTTCTTTCTTTCTTTCTTTCTTTCGTTCTTTTTATTTCCTTGGTATCCTATTTTTCTTTCATTCTTTTTTATTCCCTTACGTTATTTTCTTCCCCCCGCCACTCTCTCTCTCTCTCTCTCTCTCTCTCTCTCTCTCTCTCTCTCTCTCTCTCTTCTCTCTCTCTCTTCTTCTTCTTCTTCTTCTTCTTTCTTTTGTTTTCATTTTTTTTTCACTCAATCTTTTTTTAACAGAACATTAAACACAACAGTATTCTTGAAATGCTTACGTTGCTTTAAGATATTTAAAAAAAAAAAATTAAAACAAACAGGAAACCATCTCAGTGGACGACCGAGCGAACTGCTAGAAGCCATTTTTTCACGACGCCTTTTATAGCAGCCGAACGAGAAAGAGAAAAATATCGAAATGTTCAATGGCCATTTAAGGTGAAACAGCTTTTTTTTCGATGCAATTACAAACATAATTCAATAGTAAAAAAAAAAAAAATTACTAACTGTGATGATTTCACTTCGACACATGTCCCAGCCAACAGCTCTCCTATTTTTGGGGTGTAATAGTTCAGTAAAAAAAATAAATAAATAAATAAAATAAAAAATAATTTAAAAAAACGAACAAAAATTATTGAAACTTTTTATGAGGACTTTCGTATATCGGCTGATGTATACAAATATATCAAAGATCTTTTATAACTATCACACTAACCAAAGCCTCATACCAATAATAAACCTTTCCAACTGAATAAACCTCATAACTACAATAAAAAAAGATCAAACAATACCCACAAAAAATAATCCCCGTAGACGATCATGGAGGTGAGCGAAAGTGCTTGGAATCAAAATATAGGGCACCTCATCTACCACTTGCACCCCGACATATACGGAAACCTTTGCCAAAATATATTTAAGCCTTTTCTTTGCCATATATATATATATATATATATATATATATATATATATATATATATATTATATATATATATATATTAATTCAATTAAAGCTACGGTTATACCTCATATTGTTGTTTATTCCTAGCTACAGGGGCAGAACTGCATATCTACAGCGCATATACAGACGAGCCGCGATTGTTTTCTCAGAAAATTCCTCAGCGGCCTATTCTGGACAAGTACGTGTTTTTGTTTTCTCTCTGTATTATTGAATTACTTTATATGCAATAAAAAAAAACCGAGTTCACTCGAAATAGGACGCTTTCTGTGTCGAAGTGAAACGTTTTTAGTTGCAAACTAGGAATCTCCCTTGAATGTCAGACAATTTGAGAAAAACAAAAAACAAGTAAAAGAAAAAGAAAACCTATGAATGTCGGGGAGACCCATCACCGGCATCCCCGGTCGTAACCTTTTGGGGGTCGCGAAAGTTTTCTTCTCGACTCTAGACAAGATATGATCAAAGGTTACTCGGTGCACTAACGTAATTTTCTTGCTAGTTTTTCTTCTCTGATAACTACACAGAGAGTATCTATTGTTGGCAAAATTATGTTTGGGAATTTAGCGCCACTACTGGGACAACGAACGAACCGCCCACACAAATGGCACAATTCCCAGAGTATAAACAGTCGGCTCTTAAATATCAACCTATTACGACGAGGCCCAGCCTTGGAGCCTTGGGGGTAGCAATCTGGATCTTAATACTGGCCTCACGTTCCCTGTTGCCACTTGCTAATCTACAATAACCAGTCGTCAAAGACTTACTGAGAATATTTCAGTGAACTGCTTCCTTGTGTAACTAAGCGTTTACGAAGATATAAATCTTGAATCTAGAAGTCATTTATAAATCTTAGTTTAGTTTGGCACAAGGCTCGAAGTATGTGACACTCAGTGACAATTGAATTTGCTAACAATGGTCTATTAGCTTTCTTGTATGACCATGGCACAATGCAAGATGCCTTAGGGGTCATTTACTAAGGTCAGCTTAGTTTAGCACCCTGTGAGAATCAAACTCACTACTAATTGTCTATAAGCCTTCCTCTCAAATCATTATATGCAAGTTGCTCTTGGAAGAGGATTTCATACACAAAACAGCATTGTCTGCTGAAGTCCCGGTTTCGATTTCTGTCGGAGGGAAATCGTTAGTATATACCGCTGATGAGACTTAATAAAGTCGAAACAGTCTGTACGGTATTCTACACACCGAGCCATCCTTTGCCGGATTACACTTGTCAAGATTTTCTATAAGAAAAAAATCGAATTTTATGCGATACATGCGTTGTAAGTGCTTCAAGTAAAAATTTAATATACTTATTCAAGCAACGTTCTAAATTAAACAACATAAAAAAATCTTATATATATAATATATATATATATATATATATATATATAGTATCCAATTGCCGCTTTAACTTTTCTGTTGCAGTGGCATCAGTAAATAATCCAAAAGTGCTCAATATATAAAAACTACAGAGCAGTAATAATACTAATATTATTATTATTAGAAGAAAAATAAAGGGTCTATCATGGTTCAATCAAATGGAAATGATTTCTTCAGGAAAAATTTCTACGTTAACTAATATATATATATTATATAATATATATATATATATATATATATATATTATATATATATATATATTTATAGACAGGTAAATTGGAGATGATTCTATTTGGGATCTTCTCTATCCTCCGTATATCCACAGTGCATACCCATGCAGATGCACACCTATAGATTTATAAAAGGGTTCTTTCAAGTCCCAATGAGAGCTCGATGTAAGATAATCAATTTATTAATTATATACAGAGCAATATTTACACTTTCAATAAGAGAGAAAAACTCAACATACCGTCATTTGACTATTATTTTTTTAAATTCAAATGGATCGTCAGATAGTTATCACGCAATGGTGAAAACTGTTTGATAGTTCTCTGATGAAACTGGGATCTTTTATAATGGTACTAGTTGAGCTTTTTCTCTCTTAATGGGAGTATATATATATATATATATATATATATTATATATGTGTGTGTGTGTGTGTGTGTGTGTGTGTGTGTGTGTGTGTTTATTTAGATATATATATATCCGTTTGTTGGAGGTATATATATATATAGTTTGGGCATTAGTGTGAAGCATTAAAGAAACTAAAAATAAACTCGGTTGTTTTGGAGAAGAGTTTCGTTTATTTAGTAAATTTTCAAGATTGTAATCCTCTCTTCATCAGACTGGGATTCTTTCCCCATTCTGATGAAGAGAGGATTACAATCTTGAACATTTACTAGAAATTTACTAAATAAACAAAACTCTTCTCCCAAACAACCGAGTTTCTTATATTTTTAGTTTCTTTAATGCTTCACACTAATGCCCAAACTAGATATATAAATATCTCCAACAAACGGATACATATACCTAAATAAACACAAATGTATACACTTACGAGAAGCATACGGAGACCCTTCAACAACAACAACAACAACATATATATATATAATATATATATATATATATATATATATATATATACCAAGCCCGCCGCATGAGCAGTATGCGACACAAGGTTAATTTCTTAAGCATGTTTAACGGGTTTCAATTCTGAGTTTTCCTTCTCCTAGATTGGTAGCCTAACCAAGGTTAAAGAGCCCAGTCTGTCCAACTATTTACCCATAGCTGGAGGGAGAATAGTTGGATGTATACCTTTTCTACGTGTATTAGCGCAATGTGAAATGCAAACACCTTCGTCATGGTTACAAACTGTTTCCGCTAATTTGCTGCACATTCTACTTCCTAGTGTAATGGTTAACAAGCTAGTCTCACAGACCCATTACTACTATATACCGAGTCTGATCCTCGTTGAATGTCCTATACTTGCGTTTTTGTATCCCATCCAACCCGTGGCGAACGGTTCAGGTAAAAACCTACCGTTCTGAGTCAGATTGGACCTGAGTGTGAAGGCGCGTCCGGCAAATTCATTGCGACAAATTCATCATGTGGTACAATATGAAACCGGGGTTAACTTACCTTTTTCTTGTTGTTGTCAACAAGAAGAAGGGTAAAACCATCCAAACTACAGCACTGTTAATATCGGCTAAAATATCCAGAAGAATCCTGGATAAAACAGAGTGGACCTGGGAGTAATGGTGATGAAAGGGTAATCCACATTCCCCAAAGCTCCAGAAATTGGAACCTCACCATCAGATAGTTTAACATCATACTCAGGACATTAGGACCCTCAGACTTGCTGTCACTCAGCCTCCAGTGAACCACCTACTACGGCAGGTGCGAAAAACTCGGATTAGGTCTGAGACCTGTCAACTGTTCCTTATATTCAAAACATTTATCTTATTTCCACTACCACAAGGTTCCTAGTTCGATACCCGCCCTCGCCAACTCAGCGTATTAGTAGCACAGGGATATGTGCAGTAAAGTAAGGAGCTGATGGTAGGTGTGTCGCTCCACCTCAGACGCTAAAATAATCTCCTTGGTCGAGCGCTAGTGAAAAGGGGATAGACTCCCTCGCTGCATGGCTGATACCGACATTAGGCCGCCCCGACGACTTTTTTATTTATATCATTTCCACAGTTCATCCAACCTTACCTTAAAAGAGTTCAAGATGAGGCATTCACTATTGATGATGGTAGTTTATGTCATGAATCTACTACCCTGTTGCTAAAATAATTTTGCCTTACATTTTTATTTCAAAATTTTTTGAGAGTTTTAATTTATAACCCATGGTATTAATTTTTTAGCAATATTCAATAGATTAAATTTTGTTGAATAAAATCTATGGGTATATATATATATATATAGAGAGACCTGAAGACATGCCGCATCAACATAGACACGTGGGAGGCTTGTGCAGAAGACCGGCGCCTCCTCGTCAGACAGGGAACAAAAAGAAGTGAAGTAGAGTGGAAGAGAGCTGCCACAGAAAAAAGAGCTAAAAGAAAGGAGAAACAGCAGCACCCCCAACACCTACAGGAAGCATCACCCATTGCACCAGAGACTGCCATTCGAGGATTGGTCTGTTCAGTGAGTGAAAAACAAAACAAAACAAAAACCAACAAAACAATAAAACAAAAAGACAACAAATCAAAAAGACAACAAAACAAAAAAAAAAACAAATAAACAATAAACAAAAAACTACACCATCGTCTAAAATAAACGGAAGGTTGCCAACAATAACAAACAATATATATATAGACTTTCAATCGTATCTCATCTGGTTCGTCGGTAAAATAAAATAAAATACAATAAAATAAAAGAGTACTGATACCATTAGAGCACCAGAACTCAATTCACACCATTAGATGCAGTTTAGTGTCATGTTCAGGATGTTGAAGTTAGTATCCTGTTGGCTTGAATAACAACAACTAAATAAGATTTTTGGAAACAGTTTCGATTTCTGTCGGAGGGAAATCGTTAGTATACATCGCTGATGAGACTTAATAAAGTCGAAACAGTCTGTACGATGTTCTACACACCGAGCGATCCTTTGCCGGGATTACACTTGTCAAGTTTATTTTCTATAAAGTATCGAATTTTATGCGATATATGCATTGTAATTGCCTTCAAGCAAAAATATAAATAATAATATAATAACAACAACTAAGCTCAACTGAACTGGTGCCCAAAGCAGCTGGTATCTATGACACTCAGGAATACTCCATTCATGCATTTGGGTGATTCCATCGCTTGAGTCCTGATTGGCAGCTTGGTTTCAGTGATGTTATGGTACCAAATGAATAATCTGGCATTCTGCAGTAGGCTTGCAACAAGGTAAGATCTGTATTGAGTTACAGCTTCCTTGTTGCCGTGTCTTACCAATTCGACGGTAATTGGAATATTGCTTCTACACAGGACACCCTTTTTTTATTCAGGGTAAATTTTATTCTGAAAGTGAAAAGTTACATGAAAATCTTCTTAACAACATTAAAAGATTTTTTATAAAAAGACTTAAGCATTCAAATGCGCTATTAGAATATAAGGCCAAGTAAAAAAAATCCCTAACGCTAGAAATGAGGAAGGTAAAATAGTTGGTGCACTTGGAACGGTCCCAAAAGGATTGGAAAAGGGTTTGGAAAATCTGGAAATCAGAGGAAGGATTGATACCACCCAGAACACTGCGCTGCTGCAATCTGCCAGAATACTCAGAAGAGTCCTGGAGACCTGAGGAGACTTGCTGTCACTCAGACTCTAGGGAAAGGCCATCAGCTAACGCTGATGTGAAAACTCAAAAGGAGTAAATAATAATAAACCTGAGGAGACTTGTTGTCACTGAACCTCCAGTGAAATACCGCCGATGTGAAAAACTAATAATAATAATAATAATAATAATAATAATAATAATGACTTACATTTTTGTCATATTTTATTGTAATTAAAAATCTTTTGTCGTATATGTTAAATGTGGAAGGTTTTGTCGCGTAGAGATTTTGTATGAACTCGAATTCACCTTTAAGTTTTCATCGTACATTCGGGTCAGTGACACTGAAATAATTTAAGAATCACTCGATCTAACGAGCACCTACTACATAAACAAACTAATATATATATATATATATATTATATATATATATATATATATATAAGCATGTTCGGTTGAAGACCATGGAATACTTCTTTTTGGTGCCCTTTTTTACTTACACGCCAGGCTTTGTGTTAGTTTCTCGTCTGTACAATCATTAGACAAGATTACGTGTCTGCGTTTTATACACACACACACACACACACACACACACACATACACACATACACACATACATATATATATATATATATATATATATATATATATTGTCATCCATAAAACACCGTGTTTCGACGTATCATGTCTCCTCAATGTGGCTAGACTTGTAGCAGGCAAGCTCTGGCCGGGATCGAAACCTGACTGAATTTTCACCTGTCAGGCTTCTCTATGCCACCTGCATGCAAGGGGTAGAATTTAACTGATAAATACATACATAGGTATATGTGTTACAGCTTCTAGATAACTCACATCCGTTTTATAGGAGAGCCTTTGCCATTTTTAAGCATAATTCGCGGCCCACATATATATATATATATATATATATATATATATATATATATATATATATATGTGTGTGTGTGTGTGTGTGTGTGTGTGTGTGTGTGGTTGAGAATAGAGGAAAGTGTGGACATAACAACACAGATTCAGTTGATATTCTGCCTTAACTGTCTGTGTTGTTATATCCACACTTTCCTCTATTCTCAACCACATTTTGTCGGATTTATTCAAATCCTTCTTTCCTCATATATATATATATATATATATATATATATATATATATATGTGGGAGAAATGTGAGGAGGTTAATCCGACAATATGTGGAGAAAAGTAGACAAACACGGATGTTATGGAAACTGGATGTTTATTGTCGACGATGCAACGTTTCGGACATTTAGACCATCATTAGGACCGCAGCCCAGTTCTAGCTTCAATGAAGGACATTTTCAGAATGGTGAAAAAATATCTCGGACGTTATGTGATGTGTCCAACTGTGCCGCGCATAATTACTCGGTCAAGGCCTTAAATCTTAGTAAACAAAGAACTAAAGGGAAGGGCCGCCCCTGCCCCTACTGACAACCTACTGTTTTTCACCATTCTGAAAATGCCCTTCATTGGAGCTAGATCTGGGCTGCGGTCCTGGTGATGGTCTAAATGGCCGAAACGTTGCATCGTCGACAATAAACATCCAATTTCCATAACATCCCGTGTTTGTCTACTTTTCTTCACACACACACACACACACACACATATATATATATATATATATATATATATATATATATATATACAGTCATACACACAACTCCCATGAACCCACCTCACATATATAAGAGCATCTAAAAAATAACCTACCTCATAGAGGTTCTTCACGGAACAAATGGACATGCTACTATTAAACACATTCGCCTACCCGGATTTTAACAGCATGTAAACCACAAAAAACACTTGAACTTTTATAATTCTTCTATAATGCTCCCTTTCTTATAATCAATCAACAATTTCTTCAAATAAGAAATTTTCTCCTGAAGATGACCTAAGGTCGAAACTAGTTGAGAATAAACAACATACAAGAAATATTCCTGATTGTCTTAATACTTTTTGTTCACACTATATATATATATATATATATATATATATGTGTGTAAATAAATGGAAATTAATCCGACAGAATGAATTTAACATTTTGAAAAAACAATTAGTAATTATTATCTGCTGACAGAATCTGTTTCGACGCCTTAGTAGAAGAGTCATCATCAACGAGCAAAAAAATATATGAAAGAGAGAAGGGATAAAAAACCGTTGGAAGAGAATAGGGGGTACAAACACACGCTGGAATGCTTGATATATATATATATATATATATATATATATATATATATATATATATATATATATATATATATAACGGAAAAAAGGAGTGAACTGATTGAAACATACTCTTATCTGAATAGTAAATGAATTACTTTTCTCTATAATTTTTTTGCATATTAATTTTTTGCACAATTCTTTGCACATTATCCTCCGAGGGACATTCCGAACAAGAACCCCTTCTACTCGACCGGTTACTCAATAGCCCAGTCAATCCCCTCACGCGGAGGGCACTGGGGTTAAGTTTAGGAAGTCGAGTGGGTTAGCAACAGATTAGAAAATGTTAATTTCCTAGCAAATACAAACCATATTTCAGGGTCGCTGTTTCTTTGTTTGTTTGTTT
>CM042163.1:34400274-34419740 GCA_023376005.1 Doryteuthis pealeii
ACAAATATAGAAACCCTCACGTATTGGATAAAAGGTCCCAATTTGTAAAAACAATAAAAATAAGTATAAATATAAATATAATCTTAAAATAAATATAATGTAAGTAAGTAAAGTCGACGGGGCGGCCTAAAGTCGGTATCAGCCAATCAGCGAGGGAGTCTTTCCCCTTTTCAATAGCGCTAGACCAAGGAGATTGTTTTAGCATCTGAGGTGGAGCGCCACACCTACCATCAGCTCCTTACTTTACCGCACAGAACCCTGTGCTACTCAAACGCTGAGTTGGCGGGGACCGGTATCGACCTTGTGGTCCCTTATTCGGACTATTGTCCTCATCTTTATCATTATCTATACAGCTTTTCGGCCGATGTGCCCTCCGGCCTTTTTCAGGCATTTCTTGTTGGATTTGGGAGCCTTCTCGAACTCGGGAACCTTCTTGTCGTAATCGGGAGCCAGAGGGCACATCGGCCGAAACGTTGTACAGATAACAACCCACCACTCATACACAAGTATCAGCACACATACAAACTCTCACACACATACATATAAACTTACTCACTCATGCATTCATATCAGTACACATACACACATATGTACCAACACACACACACACACACACACACATATATATATATATACACACCACACATAATTACTAACCCCCTCACACGCATACCAGCACACATACAGACTCACGCGCACACGTATACAAACGTATACACATACGCATGTACATACCAACATACACACACACATACACACACACACATACCAACATATAAACTAACGCACATACGAACCCCCAAACACAAACACACACACACACACACACAAATGTACATACCAACCATAAACTAATAACAGAAATATGGGGGAGAAATAATAATTCTGTCGTAAAGGAAAGAACACAAGGCGAATATAAATATATATTCGGGTTAACACTTTTTATTGGTGCGAATAAGAGAAATGTATTCAGAGTGCGAAAGAGTTCGTAAAGTTCATAGAAAGTTGCCAAATACGTCGGTTGGCGGGTGTAGAAATGTTAAATGCAAGTGACAAATGTTACTTAGCTCTGTAAAATTGTATCGTAATGGTTTCTTGTTTGGAGAATATGGTCTGCGCTGTCATTGTTCGTTTCGGACTGCTGCCTCGTCCGTAAAATTTTTAGGTCTTACCCTGTCTGGTGTTAAAGCTTTTCTGTTGCTGTTGAGTTCCCCGTTGACCCTCACGGGTGGTTGACTTGTTCTCAGTTCCTGCCGACGAAACTGTTCTGACCTCAGTGCCTGTCGATACTGTTCTGATGATTTTAGGTCTCCTCTCTCTCTCTCTCTTCTCTCTCTCTCTCTCTCTCTCTCTCTCTCTCTCTCTCTCTCTCTCAACAAATAAGAGCAATCCCAGCAGAACCCCTGAAGAAAAGTCAGCCCTGAGAAAATGGCCGGTGAGTCAGAACTAGTAGAAGCTGTAAGCAGCGAGCCAACAAGCAGAATGGAAAAAAGTAAGAGCAATCATCTATTATCTTATCATCCCATCCATCTATCTATCTGTCTCTGTCCATCTGTCTGTCTCTTTCTATCCCCCCCTCTCTCTCTCTCTCTCTCTCTCTCTCTCTCTCTCTCTCTCCTAGCGTCTGGACTTCCAGGAACTGATTAACGGGCAGATAACCCAAATTTCCGATAATAACGCACATACGCTCACACGCGTATACATACATACATACATACACAAACCTATGCATTATGAAAATAACTAAGTCATACTTAACTCTTTGCCAACCAAATTCCCTCCACAGTTGTATCAAATTTTCTGGTTCCCTATTGCAAAAGGATCAAGTACCAGTCTCAGGGTTTGTTCACAGACAAAGCAAAAGATGGCGGGGGTGTTCACGTAGTGACTTATCAGTGTAACCAAGTTACACATGCGAGAGCCGCTGCCAGCGGCTTACGGTAGAATAGCGGTGGTGGGAGAACTGTTGTAAGCGGTTTAAATTAGGTTTAAATTAGGTTTAAATTAGGCAAAGATTTAAAATGGACCTTGGGTCACATCCTTCCTATGGTGGAGAAGTTGGGTAGATATAATCTCTGACCGATAAGTAGAAAGGTGCAACTACTTTAGCCAACAAGCAGATACTATAAGGGAAGATCAATAGATATGAAGCAGAAGAAAGTAAACGAAAATTTGCGTTTGCACGCGTGTGAAAAAAAAGCGGGAGAGAGAGAGAGAGAGATTTAAACAAAGGCTATTGTTTGGGGTGGATTAGGAAAATGAATGTGACTTTTGGATGGGTGGAATGAGGTGGTATATGTATATATATATTTACCAACCCCTCCGCACGAGCAGGATGTGACACAAGGTCAATTTCTTAAGCGGAGTTTAACAGGTTTGAATTCAGAGTTTTCCTTCTCCTATACCGGTTGCCTAACCAAGGTTAAAGAGCCCAGTCTGCCCTACTATTTACCCATAGCTGGAGGGAGAGTAGGATTCATACCTTTCCCAAGGGTATTAGCGCTAAGTGAAATGCAATTACCACGTCCAGGATTTGAACTCGGGGCGACGAGTCCATTTTCTATGACTTTAACCATTACACCACGCGCTTCCTATGAGGTGGTATAGGATGTTAAAGAGTTAACTCTTTGATTACCAAATTACCCCCAGGGCTCTACCAAATATTCCCTATTGGAAAAGGATCAAGTACCAGTCTCAGGGTTGGTTCACAGACAAAACAAAAGATACCAGGGGGTTTTCACTTAGTGATTTTTCAGTGTAAACAAGTGACACATACTAGAGCCGCTGTCAGTGGTCAACGGTAGGATCGCAGTGGTGGGAGAGCTGCTGTGAGCGGTTTAAAGTATGCAATGAGTTAAAATAGTAGAAACAATATTCTGCGGTCGATATTAAACTTTGAACCTCTCAACCGTCAGTCTCGTGTTCTACTATCAAAACCAGTATCAAACTGAAAGAATATCCTGGGGAAACAACTTATTTAAGAGGATGAGATAGTTAATTCGTAATATGAGTAAGAGTTCTGAAGAAAAGTCTTTGGTCAAACCAAGACGTCAATGGGTTTGTTTTTTTTTTAATTTTTATCTTAATATTTTTATCTATTTTGGGAGTGGTATAGAACTTGAGAAATAATGTGCCAAGTGTGCTTAATTGTGGTGTGACTGTACGGAATAGTACGTACGTTTCATGGTTATTAGTTATTTCCTTCTTCGTTAGGCCGAGAACTTTTCTAAACTGATTTGTCTAAGAGACAGATACATTTAATGGTATAAGGGAAGTAACTCTGTATTAAGGATTTTGTAAACTTGATTTTCAACAACTTTTTAGTATATTTTGTCCATGAAGAAAAGAAAAGAAAAAAGGAAAAATAGTAAATTTTAAGCATTTTCTAATTAAAAAAAAAAAAAATGAAATTTTATTTCATGTGTTGAAATAGCGAGGCTCATAACATTTTTTTAAATTACAAATCCGTTAAAAAAAATCTACTAGTGATTGTAAAGTATAGGGCATCCAATAAGGATTGAACTCGCAATTCAGTAGTAATGAATCTACAAAACTAGCTTACTAACCCTTACATCAAGATGGGACGAATTTACGGAAAAGTGTGTAGTGTACGTTTTATGGTTATAGGTTATTGCCTTCTTGGTCAGGCGATGAGTTTTTCAGCACACATTCGTCTACAAGACAGATACGTTTAACAGTACAGGGGAAGTAACTCTGTATCATGGCTTTTATAAAAGTGATGATTTCTAACAACTTTTTTCGTATATTTTTGTCCCAGAAAAATAAAAAAAATTTTAAAAATAAAAGATTTTAAATATTCTTTAATAAAAAAAAAACCCCAAAAACAAAAAAAAAAACCCTCTTCAATTTTATTCAATATGTTGGAATGGTGAGCCTCATTATAATTTTTTTTCTAAATTACAAACCCAAAGACATAGTTGATTCGTCTTTTAGTTTTCCCACGCCCATGTTTCCAATGCACTGAGAGGAATTCTGAGACAGACGCCATTTGCGTCTGTCTCTGCCGATCGCCTAATTCATTCTATTTAACTCTAATCTTTTTTTCCCACAGATTTTCACTTTTGAATTCAAATATTTCTACACTTTATTACAAAATGAATTGGCTGCCTATCTGTTATGTCACATATGGCAATTTATATATTAATCCGATTGTACCTTCGTGTGTAATGCTCTGGTGTCACTTCAGATAAATAATGGACCACTCCGTTTTGATTGTGAAGAAAGAAAAACGAAAAGAGAGAGGGTAGAGAAGGGGCAAGAGCATAACGTATCGTCAGTTTCAATGGAAGGAAGAAAAAAAAGAAAGAAAAATAACGTAAGACCTGAATACATGTGTTCGAATGTTACACCTTGGAATCCCCTCAGATAAATAATGGATCATTCCGTTTTGATTGTGAGGAAAGAAAGGGAAGAAAAAGAACATGCTACATATCAGAAAGAAGGAAAAAGAAAAAGAAAATATAATAAGAAAGAAAGAAAAAAGAAAGAGAGAGTAAGAAGATAGATAGATAGATAGGGAGAGAGAGAGAGAGAGAGAGAGAGAGAGAGGGGGGTAAATCAAGATTATTATACTTGCAGTGGAACCAGAAGTTCTTACTACGACCAACAAAAGTCAAGTGACAAAAATGAATGGTTTGCGCAAGAGATTGCGCAGCCTAGTAAAAAAAAAAGAAAATTGAAATAAAAATTTGTACATTTTCGACCAATCAAAGACGTTCGCGCCCAAAAAGAAATTTACAAAAAAGATTCAATTTGGAGCCTACTTTTTCTTATAAATAGTGGAGTTTTCAGACCCCAACCAGAAAGAAATTATTCGTCTAACTAAATCCACGTCACTCTAACGTAAGATAAAATCACATTCTCTTATAAGAAGGTATGAGCATTTATATCTTTCTATCTCTCTCTAATCACCCATTTAAGAGATCAGCAATTTACTTGCGCCTGACTGTTTTGTGACTTTGAATTCTTACTCTTTCTTTCTCACTTCAAAAACTTATAACATCTTTTTCTTACATGTTATAATGAACTTCACAAAAATTACTTTTTTTACAAAAGACTGATGAAAGAACTTTACTCGGTATTCTGCATTACCTTTTTGTAAACTTTTTCTCAATACAATTTGTTTGTTTTAATATTGAGTCTTGTTATTATAAATTATGCCATGTACCTACAATAATTGAATGTTTTATGGTGTCTTTTTATGTTTGAATAATATTTCATGAATTTTAACATTAAACTGGTGACCTCACAACGAATATATCAAACAACCCTGTACTAAACCACCATATACTTTTTACATATTGAACTATTTTGGAATATCTCGTACGTACACATATCAAACGTTCTAATAGTTGAATTATCATTATATGCTATATCCACTAGTCCAACCAATAAAATTTTATAGAAATGTAATACTTACATTCACTATCCAAATAAAAGTAAGTTTCAGTCATTTGCTTCATTTTTTTTTTTCATTTTTTTAAATTTATTTATGAGTATTAACCCGATGACGGTAAGCCTGCAACGGATTTTTAGAAAAGAATTTTTATTTTTGTAATTTATTTTGTAATTTTTATTTTTCTATCTTTTATTTTTCTTGTATATAAAGTAAAAAAGTAAAAATTGTAAGGTTTTTTTTTGTTTTTTTTTATAATGTTAAATTTAGATTTGTTGGGAAGTATATATCGGAAAATGTCATGTTAAAGGGATTTTATGATTTCTGACTACAAGTGTCGCTAAAAAAGGGGATATATTAAAAAAGCTTTGTCTTTGGGGTATGGTTTGATGGGTGAGAATAACGCAAGATTTCGGTAATGCCATCAGTTGGCGAGGAATACAATTGCTTTCATACAGCTATGTTTCTGCTTGTGTAATGCGCAGCTAGACTGTTTTCAACAATATATGCTTAAATACACTAAAAAAATTTTTTCTTGAATCTGGCCTGCTGAAATGCGGTTGCGTCTTATATACCGTCAAATACGGTATTTATTTATTTTTTACTTAAGTAATATTTTAGTCTCAAAAATGTTATAGTGGCAATCGGCCGTAGGTCACCATCTTTCTAAGCGTTTGAGGGAGGGAAAGACTAAAGAAATATAGTGAGTGGGTGATTTTTAGCGAGTCGAAAACATGTTTTTTAAATGTAAATGTTCAGTTAAAAAAATGAAAAAATGACTAAAATTTACTCTTAACTAGATAGTGAATTGAAGTATTCAATTTCCTTGCGGGGGATATTCTTAACAATTTTCGGGATATTCTGAAAGCGACTCCTAACGAGTCAATAAAAACAATGTTAACTTCAACCGAAGAATTAAAAAATATTTTGCTTATGAGGAGTTATTTCCCTTAGATTGTAAATTTAACCTTATACCAAGGGAGATAATTCATTTAGAAATTATCTCCCTTAGACTAATTTGTAGTAAGTAAAGTCGTCGGGGCGGCCTAAAGTCGGTATCAACCAGTCAGCGAGGGAGTCTATCTCCTTTTCAAATAGCGCTAGACCAAGGAGATTGTTTTTTAGCACCTGAGGTGGAGCGCCACACCTACCATCAGCTCCTTACTTTACCGCACAGATCCCTGTGCTACTCATACGCTGAGTTGGCGAGGACCGGTATCGAACTAGGAACCTTGTGATTTCTAGCTGAACGCTCTACCGACTGAGCTAACCCGGCCCTAATAGACTAATTTGTACTAGGTTCAAAATATTCGTGATTTTCTTACTAATTTTTTTTTTTACTCTTCTTTCATCTAATTATTTGATTCTAATTTTATTTTCTGCATCAATAAAAGTAATTCTTAATTTCTTGTTTCTTGTTGTGCCAACCTAAAACTAATAATAATAATAATAATAATAATAATAATAATGATAAATTATATACAAAATAAGACTATGTGGAAAATGAGTCTTTTGTAGCTGAAAACTTGTTCTATGCAGCAGTGTATTTATTGAAATCAATACGAGGAATTACTTTCGGAACATGTCTCTTCTTACCTCAGGATGAAGAATCTTGTTCAGTGTTGGCAAAAATGCACACGCAATCATATGGATAGGAATACTTGAAACCACAGTTTCCAGTCGGCTATGGGTGGTGTCTGGTAAATTACTGAGGACAGGATTGTGGTGGCTGAGCAGTCTGTGACCTGTGACATTTCACTTCAGCTCCTTACTTGTGCTAGATGGGCAGTCGGTGAGGGCTCATCCAATCAATCGGATTGCCATAGCAACTATATGATTGTCCTGACCTTCAAATTGCTCTTACCATTTTTACCATTTTTATCAAATCACAAGATCAATTTTTTTAAGTGGAATATAGCTTCAGTTTCCCGTCTTCCTAAATCAGTTGCTGCTGTTGTTGTTGTTGTTGTTGGTAGAGTGGCCTATTGTCAATATCAACTGGACAGCGAGAGAGTCTATCTATCCCCTTTTTGCTAGCACAAGACCAGGGAGATTGTTTTTTGCTGGGGCGGAGCACTTCACCTACTGTCACAGATCAGATTACCCAATCTGTGCTACTCATATGCTGAGTTGGCAGGGACCATTATCGAACCAGGAACTTTACTAATCATAGGTGGGTGCTCTACTGACTGAGTTAAACTGAACCCATTTGTTGTACCAAGGCTGAAAGAGTCCACCAGTCTGCCCTGATATTTACACACAGATGGAGAAAAGTTGGATTCATGCCTTTTTTAAACCTCTCTATCTCCCTCGTCCCATAACCTGGTTTGGTCATGGGGCTGTTACTCATGTAGAGAGTCTTGGGCAGAAATAGCCCGGTGGAATCCCTTCTCCAAGACTGGTTACCATTCAAAGCTAAGGAGACCAGTCTGCCTTACTATTTACCCATAGCTGGGAGGAAGAATAGCTTAATTCATACATTTCCTAAGGGTATTAGTGCTATGTGAAATGCAAATAGCCTTTTCTCTGAATGTTTGAGATGAGGCTTGAAGATTAGTATTATCTGCATTATTCGGACTATTGTCCCCATCTTCATTGTTATTTGTACAACATTCCAGCCGATATACCCTCCGGCCTTCTTCAGGTATTTCTTGTTGGACTTGGGAACCTTCTTGGACTTGGGAACCTTCTTGGACTTGGGAACCTTCTTTTCGAACTCGGGAACTTTCTTGTCGTAATCGGGAGCCATCATGGAACTTTGAACCTAACCTTTTATTTAGTCCACAGGGGTATCCTGTTCTCATTCCGCTAACCATAGCTGGGGTAGGAGTTGTGTTAATTACTTTTCTAACTGCCTCTACTCAGTACAAATAACAATGAAGATGAGGACAATAGTCCGAATAACGCAGATAATGCAAATAGCCTTGTCCAGGATTTGAACTCATGTCGCAGTGTCCATTTTCTATAATGATAACCATTACACTATATAGCTGCAATTTTGTTTGATGCTGCTTCCAGGATTTAATCAAGACAGCACACAGGATTGATTTTGTGTCACATTCTGACCATGGTGGAATGATTTGACAAATAAAGATAAGCCCTGTTGGCTGGGGCTTCAAAATACACCGACTGCACCTCTGCAGAGTGGTAAGACCCCCACCCAATGGGCCCACCTGTTGTCTGTGGGTGGCGACCTGTGATGCTTAAGGGTGGAATCCTGGTGGCTGAGCCGTCCATGCAACACTCCACTTTGTCCCACACTTAGGTTTGACAGGTGCTCGGAGAGGCCCCCCTCTGATCAATCGGATAGTCATGTCTAGTCCTTGCACCTATATGATTGTCCCAACCCTATATTGCTCTCATGGCAAGCCCCAACCATTTTTATCATATATGATGTGCTAGAAGGCAGTGACTGAGGGTCTTAGTGTCCTGGTTATGACGTTAAACTCTATTTGATGGTGATGGTTTGGTTTGTTTTGTTTTACGGCATATCAACCTCAGTGGGTCATTTAATGCCAATAAAGTTTTGAAATAAATCAATTCTTAATGGATAATACAATTTTTTTATAAATACATTTTTCTATTTAACCCATAGATGGGATCCTAACAGGTACTACCACTCCGGGTCAGAGTGGACCAAGGAGCAATAGTGATGAAGGGGTGCTCCACATTCCCCAAACCTCCAAAACTGGAACCTCACCATCAGATAGAGTTTAACGTCATTCCCAGGACATGTAGACCCGCAGCCACCGCCTTCTAGCACCCATATGATAAAAAGGGGTTGGTGCTTGCCATAAAGGCAATAGGGTTGGGAAAATCATTTAGGCGCTAGGGCTTGACATGACCAGCCGATTGATCGGAGGGGGCCTCTCCAACCGCCCGTCTAGCCCAAGATAGGACCAAAGTGGAGTATTGCATGTCATGAACTGCTCATCCACCTGGGCTCTATCCTTAAGCATCACGGGTCGCCACTCACGGCCAACAGGTGGCCCATTTGATGGTGAACTTCCAGTTCTGGAGTCCTGGGGAATATGAAGTACCTCTTCATCACCATTACTCCCAGGTCCACTCAGACCCAGAGTGGTAGTACATGTTGGGATCCCATCTATTGGTTAGATAGAACAAAATGAATTTTAAAAAATGTGTTTAAAAACTGAGTTTTTAAAAAAAGCATTGAGTACCCATTTAACCCATAGCTGGGTGATGGTGGTATACATACCTTTCCAAGAGTATTAATCCGAAAGTGAAATGTACTAGAGTTAATAATAGTGCAACTGGAGTTCAAACTGGCTTACTATAATATCGCTAGTGGAGGGCACCCGACCGACAGGGAGACCACGCCTAAGCTTCAAAGATGTCTGCAAGAGAGACCTGAAGACATGCCACATCGACATAGACCCGTGGGAGGCTTGTGCAGAAGACCGTGCAACCTGGCACCTCCTCGTCAAACAAGGAACAAAAAGAAGTGAAAAAGAGAGGAAAAAAGCTGCCACAGAAAAAAGAGCTAAAAGGAAGGAGAAACAGCAGCACCCCAACACCTACAGAAAGCATCACCTTTTGTTTGCAGCCACTGTGTTTATATACCTTTTATTCTTCTGGCCGGATCTGGTATATCTTCTATCATCTATCTTCTATCTTGGTCTCGTCTGGTCTTTCTTATATGGTGATTCCGGGTCTGGTTCCTGCTGGGGATCGTTCCTTATCAAAAGCCTTGTGCTATTGTTAGCTTTTAGTAATAACAACAAGACTTCGATTTACAAGTGATGTTACTTTATTCATAGAACCCAGACCAGACAATCACGCAGTGAGGCTCACATCTTGCTAGCTTTGCTTCTAAGTTCTAACTCCTCACTGTCACTGCAACTAACTGAGTTGCTTACACCTTAAACCGGAAGGCTTCTATTGACTTCCGTTCTCACGTTCCATCCCAGAACGCAAGGTGAGAGTGAGGTCAAGCATTGTCACTCACTCTCAAGGCCATCAGCTGTACTGATCGCCATAAGGATTTCTATACTACTTAAAAAGTAATAGGGATCCAATTAATATGTAACAACTGCACCAGAGACTGTCATTTGAGGATCGGTCTGTTCAGCCACTCACGTAGCTGTAAGAGAGAGAGAGAGAGAGAGAGAGAGAGAGAAAAAAAAACTACGCCATTGTCTAAAATAGACGGAAAAGTTGCCGACATAGACATGTGAGGCTTGTGCAGAAGACCGTGCGACGTGGCGCCTCCTCGTCGAACAAGGAACAAAAAGAAGTGAAGAAGTGAGGAAAAAAGCTGCCACAGAAAAGAGAGCTAAAGAAAGGAGAAACAGCAGCACCCCCACACCTACAGAAAGCATCACCTTTTGTTTGCAGCCACAGCACCAGAGACTGTCATTCGAGGATCGGTCTGTTTAGCCACTCAATATATAGCCACTATAATATCGGACTCCAACACATTAGCCATTACACCACGTGAACTCCCCCTTAATAAATCGTTTTTATTTTAACTGGGAAAGGTGACTGAAAAGTTTTCTTTGATGAAACAACTACGTAGGAACTATATAACCTGGGCAGGTTGATATGGAGGATGAGCTTTTACCCAAGCAGCATATCCCCCCCCTCTCCACACAGTTGCTGTGGTCCAAAAAAAAGGTAAGAAACCAATGCAGTTTGGCAATAACAGTGTCACGGGAATTATTGTTGGGTAGTGTTGAAGTTCAGCATCACACCACCTTAGGAACACCAGATCCAACTAATTTCTACCTTGTACTCCTTGTATATATTTACCCCACCCCCACCCTCGCATGAGCAGGATGCGACACAAGGTCAATTTCTAAAGTGAAGTTTAACAGGTTTGAATTCAGAGTTTTCCTTCTCCTAGACAGGTTGCCTAACCAAGGTTAAACAGCCCAGTCTGCCCTACTATTTTACCCATAACTGGAGGGAGAGTAGGATTCATACTTTTCCCAAGAGTATTAGCGCTAAGTGAAAATGCAATTTCCACATCCAGGATTTGAACTCGGGCGACAAGACCATTTCCTATGATTTTAACCATTACACACGCACTTGTATCCCTTGTAATTTGAAATGTGATTTGAAATGTATTAACAGATAATTTGAAATAATGAGGGAAGAAAAAAAGAAAAACACTGGGACAGATGGATTCGGTCTTCTGGATTTTTAAAAGATTTTATGCATCAGCATCTTTTAATGGACAATAGATTTTTTTTCAATAATGACACAAAACATGTGTTTTGATTAAATGTTGTTTATTATGGATGAAAAGGAATGTTGACTTGAAACACATCCATACGTTGTAGAAGACTTTCAGTACATAACAAAAGCAATAAAAGGATAATTTATGAGGAAGTGCGTCCCGGTCTCCTGCCTTAAAAAATTGCTACCCGGTGACTATCAAAAATAACAACCTCAGCTCGTTTGTAATTCTTGTTTATTTATCGTAATTTGTCGTAATTCTTGTTCAGATATGAAGATGGATATATAGTTTGAATATACTGAGATAGATAAACAAACAAAATAATATAGATAGATATGAACAAATGGAGATAGATAGATATTTTCGACAAGTAAATGTATTTGTGGGGGGGGGTCGCTTCTTTTTTTGTCGTAATTCTTGTTTATTTAAACTAAAAACAAGACATTAAACAAACATAAATAAAAAAAATCTTAGTATTTAAAGTAATATAGATAAATATGAACAAATTGAGATGGATAGATATGAAGATGGATAGTTTTGAATAGACTGAGCTGGGTCATTATTTTAATAGTCACCGGGTAGCAATTTTTGAGGCAGGAGACCGGGACGCACTTCCTCATAAATTACCAATAAAAAGATTCTGAAATACATCTCACTTTCCCCTTCACAAGTGACTGCGTCCAGGAAGCCGCAATTCAATCTTGGTTAGTTTGCTATACTTCCTAAACTGAAAGGCTACCGCAAACAACAATTGGTAATTTATGGGAAGTGCGTTCCCCGGTCTCCTGCCTTAAAAATTGCTACCGGTGACTATTAAATAACATCCCCAGCTATGTCGTCTCGGTGGTGTTACTTGAAAGAAAACAACCAACTTAGGGCGTTAAATGTATTTTTTGTCGTAATTCTTATTTATTATCATAATTTGTTTAGAAATTTTTTTATAGAAATTTGTCGTAATTTCTGTTTATTTATAGAAATTTCTCGTAATTCTTGTTTCAATATGAAGATGGATATCTAATCTATCTATCTATCTACCTCAATTTGTTCATTTTTACTTTGTTTATATATATCTATCCACCCATCTCCATTTGTTCATATCAAAAAAGAGAAGCCCCCCCCCCTCTAAAATACATTTAACGTCCTAAGTTGGTTGTTTCTTTCAAGTAAAACCGCCGAGACAACATAGCTGGGGACGTTATTTTAATAGTCACCGGGTAGCAATTTCTGAGGCAGGAGAACGGGACGCACTTCCTCATAAATTACCCAACAATTAGTATAAATATCTTCTGAGTTTAGTATCATAATATTATTAATTCAAACATATAATGGTAGGTCAACTGTATTTCTTAAATATTAGCCTAATTGAACATTTAGATTCACCATTTAGTCATGTTTAAAAAAATATTTTATCTTTTAAATTCTATTACCCTGAATGCAAATATGCGACGCATATGTGAAAGCCTGACAAAAAAATTCTCTATCTCTCTCTTTCTCTTTTCTCTCTCTCTCTCTCTCTCTCTCTCTATAATATATATATATATATATATATTATATATATATATATATACTGTCCAAGTGCCACTTCAATATTTCTTTGGGTAGCATTAGTAATTCATCTCATGAGTGGTCAAATATTTCATGGGTCTGTTGCGATTTCAATCATCACACACTAATATCTGAGGTTTTAACAAAGTCTGTTTAACTTATATATATATATATATATAAATATATATAATATATAATGTTTGTACATGTATAATGCTTCTATGATATACTGAAATCTTCATTGTTTTTTCTGCTATGGAATAGATTGTATTTTTGTCATTATCATTTTTTTTTCTTAAATTTAATTTGATTTTTGCATTCAAAATAATAATTAGAAAAAAAAAAAAGAAGCTATTTACTTGTGCTGGGAGGAATGATGATAGAAAAAAGGTAGATATTTTCCGATGAAATGATAGAGAAGGCCACAAAATGTTGAAGAAATAAAAAAAAAAAAAAAAGCAGTTAGAAGTATTTTAAGAAATAATCAAGACACCAACCTTGTACGTCACCGCTGAATGTTTTAGTAAAAAGTAAAGTTTGAAGCCTCGGTGTAATGGTTAGAGTTGTAGGAAATGGACTAGTTGACCCGAGTTCAAATCCTGGAAGAAGCTACAGTTCACATATGACAATTGATAGTACCTAGATTAAACCTATAACATTTTTCATATCTATATTCATTTTCCTAAATTGATATATAGATGGGTTAAAAATCTTAAGTTTAGTTTGATGGTCATATTTGGATTACTGGGGAAAAGATTTTTCATCCGATTCGATTTCTTACTTAGGAATGAACTAATACTTCTTAACAACAGCAACTCTTGAGCACCTTTTTGATCTCCATCTTTCTAACACACATGGGCATGCCTACAAAGTCAGAAAACAGCACTGCTCACGTGACTTTCGGAAACATTTTTTCACGCTCAGAGTTGCGGAGACATGGAATAAACTGCCAGCATCTGTTGTAGGCTGCCGAAGCACTGAGTCTTTCAAAGCCTCCATGCTTCCTGTAGTCTGCCGACACTATACCCTGATGCCACTCTCCACATACATATGCACACACGCGCACACATACATGCATATTACTACTGTAAACTGTTCATGTTCCTGACACTAATACACTATTCTGTGTACTTGACATGAGACTTTGATGAGTTGTGGTGCACCTGAGCACTGTACACAATAAATTTCATTATTATTATTATAATTATTCGTAGACATTTTTAAAGAATCTGTTGCTATTAAAAGGGTTTTGCAACATGAAACAAAGCCATCCCAAAAACAGATTTTAATACATCTCAAAAGGTTTTATCCTAATTGATACACAGTAACTCAAAAGAAAACAAAAGGTATTAATCCAACTACTCTCCCTCCAGCTATGGGTAAATAGTAGGGCAGACTGGGCTCTTTAACCTTGGTTAGGCAACCAGTCTGGGAGAAGTAAAACTCTGAATTCAAACCTGTTAAACTCCGCTTGGGGTGGTCACTACTAGAATAGGCTCAGTCCTAATTAGTGATCTATTTCACTGGGCTTTTTAACCTTGGTTAGGCAACCAGTAGGAGAAGGTAAAACTCTGAATTCAAACCCAAATTAAAACTCCACTTGGGGTGGTCACTACTAGTATAGGCTCAGTCCTATATTGCCAGTATCAGCCAAAACAATGATGGAGCCAAACCCCTTTTAACTAGTGCTAAACTAGGAAGATTGTTTTTGCTGGGTGGAGCGCCCACATCTACCGAACAAACCCCTCACTGCTTAACTTTTTAATTGCCAATACTTTTTATAGTCTAACACACAGTTTGGTAAGTTGCTTAGATTACTTGTTCTTACAAAGTGGTTACCCTTCTAAGTACAGAACAAGCACCACATTGCTTAACTTGTACTTTATCTATCTTTCTATTCTTTCATAGTTCTGGCATAGATATGTCAGGTTGCTTACATCACCCGTAGAATAATCAAGCTAAGTTCCAATTACCGTCGAATTGGTAAGACACGGCAACAAGCAATTGTAATTTAATAAGAACCTGTCTTGCTGCAACGCTACTGCCAGAATGACAGGGGTATTTATGAAAACCTCAATATAATAGTCATCATGAAACCAAGCAGCCAATCAGAATGTTACATAATCATTAGATACCTAATGATTATTGACAATAGTGTAGAAATCATATTAGTGCAGCTGAGGCCTTGAGAGAGTGCAGTGCCGTGTTTGACCTCACTCTGACCTTGCGTTCTGGGGATTGATCGTGAGAATCGGAAGGCAATAGAAGCCCCTTCCCGGTTTAAAGGTGTAAGCAACTCAATTCAGTGACAGTTAGGAATTAGAAAACGCGAAGCTAGCAAGGATGTGAGTCTCACTGCGGCAGTGAATTGTCTGGTCCAGGGTATTCGGTACGATAACAAAGTCACATCATCGTAAATCGAAGTTCTTGGTTATACTAAAAGCTAACTCGACACAGGCTTCTGATAAACAGTGGATCCCCAACAGAAACCAGACCCGGGGAATCCCCCATATAAGAAAGATTATACCAGAAACCAAGACAGATGATAGAAGAACCAAGCCGGCCAGAAGACTAGACGACCAGAATAAGAGTAAGAGAAGTGTATAACATATATAGATATTAGTGCGCCTACCCCAAGAAAAACGCACTACCGCGTAACAAGAACTCAAGGAATGGAAATCACCCAAATACCTCTTACTAATACCAACTGTCTTGACACTGCTTTCAGTTGAGCTTAGCAGTTGCTGTTGTTCCAAACCAACAGGTAGACTGACTGACTGACCTCAATTACACCTGTTTCTTATTGTGGTTACCCTTCTAGAAACTGATCAAGCGCCCTCACTGCTTAACTTGTTATTTACCAATCTTTTGCTTAGTCTAGCACAGTTGTCAGAGGTTGCACTTCCAGTAGTGGCTCTTACGAAGTGGTTACCCTTCTAATTAGCTGAACAAGCACCTTCATTGCTTAACTTTGATTTACTTATCTTTCTTTTTCCTTTATAGATTCCTGACAATAGTCAGGTGCTTACATTACCATTCTTACTAACTGGTTACCCTTCTAAGTAGGCTAACTGAACAAGCACCTCCTTGCTTAACTTTGTATTTTACCTATCTTTCTTTTTTTATATAGTCTGCCACAGATACTGATCAGGTGCATAACAATTACCCATTCTTACTAACTGGTTATCCTTCAACTACGATGAAACTAAGCAAACCTCATGTGTGACCCTTAAACGTTGGATACTTTACTATCTTACTCTTTTTCTAAATGAAGTAGTCCTGACCACAGTATATTTATCAGGTTGCTTACATTACCCATTTCTTACTAACTGTTACCTTCTAGTATTAATGACCAGGACCTGAACCAAGCACTATGCTTACTTGTATTATTAGCTTCCACTCTTTCATGTTTTGTGATATAGTCTGCCCACAAGATCTTATGTCTCAGGTTGCCTTACTACGCAGTCTTATTTAACTGCTGGTTACCTTCTAAGTACTGAACAAGCACCTCATGCTTAACTTGTTATTTTACTTATCTTTCTTTTTTTTTACTAGCGTCTCGCACGATATGTCAGGTTGCTTACATTACCCAACGATTCTTTAGCTTAACTGGTTACCTTCTAAGTAACTGAATCCAAAGCACCTCCAAGTTGTTGCCTTAACTTTTATTTGTTTTCGTCTTGTAGACAAAACTATTGTTTAAGAAATCTGACACTGATCATCACATATATACTCTACATATGATTGTTTAATTCTTTAGTCAATATCTAACAATCACATTAGAGTCATGAGTCCAGTATTGCATCGTAATGGTGATGAAAAGAGCCTCGAGCATGGTCATTGATTAAAAAGTTGAGATTCTATTTCTATAAAGAAGAAGAGAAAGTCCTATGACAATAACATTGCATGCAACGCATCTTGCTTGAATACAGAGAATAAGTGATTCAACAATACATTTCGACAAATATCACAAAGAGTGTTGAAAATACGTATTTGGTCTCGAAAGATGTTTTTTATTTAGAGGAAACATAGAATACAGAGAGTGGCCTAAAGCTTACATAGAATTGACAGAGAAAGAAATTATAAATTTTCTGTTGCAAGGTGTAAATTTCCCAATCAACAATTGAAAAAAATAAAAAATAATTTTAAAAAAAATTACCAACTTTTAGGGCCAGCCCAGCTACATGATACGATTCTCTGTTGTTGTTCGTTCGTTGGTGTTGTTGTTGTTAAGGACCACGCTTACTATACTGTTTATCTTTTATTCTATTTTCGTAGAGAGATTTTTTTACTTGCAAGATGTTATGGTTATATAATTCGTTAATTTTTATTTCTTGTGTTTAAGATACACATCAGAACCAAAATGACCTTGATGATAGAATTTATTTCCCTCCCCATATCTTATGTCGGGAGAGAGAAGAACAAAAAAAACAAATTACAAAAATATAAAAAACAAAAAAATGGAAGATGTTAAATAAAAAACGAAAGTAATGAATGTAATGCGAAACAAGCGGTGAAAAAATATCGAAAAAGAACTATACCAGAAATATCATTCGAATTCAGGAAAAGCCAAGGAGGTAACTTTGTTAATTTTTTTCTTTTTTCCTGTTAACTTTAAAAGAAATAAGACAAATTTAAAAATTAAACAAAAACCAAAAACAAAAAAAAAAAGAAGAAAAAGGTTGTCTCAACATTTATGAGCTGTCTGAGTTTGGATTACGACTATCAAGTTCAACATTTCATTTTAAATAATCTTTTTTTTTTTTTGGTAAATAAAACAAACAAAAAACAGGATAGAAAAAAAATCTTTCTTTTTAAAATAGTACAAAAAAAAAGAACACCTAATCTGTCCCATAATAATTGTTACATGAGAATATGAAAGTTTATATGTAAATGTACAATATTTTTGGGACAGATGCGGAACTGATTTTTTGATCAAGTTGATTTAGAAAGCATCAAAATATAATTTATTTAATGACAACTTGACTGAAATACACTGGCTACTTATATCGGTTTGGAGTTTGTTTTATTTTACGCATATCAACCTCAGTGGTGTCAGGTTTTATATGGCGATAAAAGTTTAGATAAAATCAATCTCTAAATGATTAATCAAGTATGTTCATATTAAGGTCGATGTTTTCTATTTAACTCGATAGAATGGACACTAAATACTAGGTTATTACCACTCACGTGTCAAGCAGCGGAACCAGGGAGCAATGTAGAATGAAAGGGGTGCTCCACAATTCCACCAAATATCTACCAGACTGGAACCTCACCCATCCCAGAAAAATATTTAAAACGTCACTTCCTTGGAACATGCCTACTTTATGTAATTTGACAAATTTTGTTTTAATAAATTAAACATGTCCAAAACATCATCAGCGAACAATCATATAATATAAATATTATATATAAATTACTATATAATAATATATATAAGTATTTATATAGTATATATATGTATATACATATTAACATATAGTAATATATAACAAGTGTAGATACCAAAGAAAATACGCCAACTATGCTATCTAAATAAACACCACATGTAAATAACCAAAATCTGCGTCTACCTAAACCGCTAATAGAGTTACCTTTTTAACAATTTAATATAATGGGCCATATAAACACAGTTGAACTTATCCTGGAGTAATAAGAATACTTGTATCAACAATATTGGGAAATATAAAGCACAACATCTAAGAAAGGTATACAAAAAAAATATTCATTAAATACAAACATATTATAATGAGTCCACTACACAAAAAAATAAGATTTTATCTCCTGATCATCTATAAAAACATCCATCATTTCTGCACCCCAGAGCCATCCTGAGAAGGTTAATTGAAAACCGAAATGTATTAAACACGATAATTAAATTCCATACATATTTTCCGGAACACTTTTTTTCAATTTTAACGTTTATTATATACATATATAGTAATTATGATATATATTCAAGATTGATATTATGGTAGAATTTTCTGGTAACTATAGTTTCATGCAATCTTCAGATAGTTAAATAACAGGAAAAAATTACTTTTTCAATATATTGACGTTTGAAAATTGCATAATATGCATAAAACCTGTAGTTAACAGACCTTAAATCAGCGTCCATTAATATTCATCCTATGTTTTTTACCTGATGTCCCTCTGCTAGTTTAGCATGAAGCACCTTTATAAGCCCTAAAATCTTTTTTCCACTTCCGCATTCTCCAATATTATACTTATATTGTCGCTACTATTATATTATATCATATCAATCCACTTGACAATTATGATATCATTATATTTATCTTTACT
>CM042163.1:34419840-34464840 GCA_023376005.1 Doryteuthis pealeii
GAGAGAAGAGGTCAACTATTTTCCGCCCATAAATTATTAATACCCATAAAAGAAAATAAATTATTAGGGATTTTCAGGTGTTCGTACCTGCTGATACAAAACAGATGACTTATTTACTCGGGTGAGCAAAAGTTTTGCAATTGTTTTGGTAAACTTATTTCTCCATCTTGCAAGTTTACACAAAATCAGCCAAGCATTCAAAGTAGAGCCATCGTAGCTGCAAATCATTCAAGCCACATTTTCTCTACCAGTTCTTTGATATAACACTGTTACTAGTTTCTTAGCTTTTCGAGCCGAAGACTCCTTCACTGAAGCTTCCAACCTCCTCTTGGTTGTTGAAGCATACCACACAAAGAGCGCAGGAAGTGCGGATATTGGTTCGTAACCAGTAGGATAATCTAAGTGAGCTGGATCCAGACTTAAATGTTGGGTAAAGCCTCTTTCTGCCATTTCTTTGATGCCACACTATACATTTCTTGTCTTTGAGGCTGAAAAAAAAGAACTCCTTCACTGAAGCTTCCACCTCCTCTTGGTTGTTGAAGCATCGTGAGCGCAAAAAAGTGAATCATGGATCGGAACAAAGTGATAATCCAAGTGAGGCTAGGTTCGGATTATATTCTGGGCAAGCCACCTTTCTGCCAGTTCTTTGATCCCACCACTGATACCAGGTTCTTTGCCTTTTGAGGCTTTAAGAAACTCCTTCACTGAAGCTTCCACCTACCTCTTGGTCGGAGCCGCAGGAAGGAGCCATAGATTTACACAATAATAATCAAGAGAGATAGCGTCCAGATATTATGCTGGTGAAGCCACTTTCTACCCAGTTTTCTGTATCCTACACTCATACCAGTTTCTTGTCTTTGAGGGCAAAGAACTCCTTCACTGAAGGGCTTCCACTCCTGTTAGTTGTTGAAGTTAACAGTGTAAGAAGTCAGCCATGGATTCAAACAAGTAATAATCCGAATAGTTAGATCCAAATTATTATTATTGCGGTCAGTTTAGCTCAGATTGGCAGAGCACCCGCCTAGGAATCACAAGGTTCTGGTTTATACCAGACCTCACCAACTCAGCGCATGAATAGCACAGGCCTGGGTAATCTGATCGTGTTATAAAGTGGGGAGCTTAATGATAGGTGTGGTGCTCCACCTCAAGAAAAAAAAAAATCCCTGGTCTAGCGTGGCAAAAAGAGGAACTCCCTCGCTGCCTCAGCTGATACTGACAATAGGCCACTTCTGCTAACTTTTAATTTTTTTTTTTTTTATATATGTGGTAGTGGCATTTAGTTTAATTCCTTCAAGTTCCTATAATTTATTCAGAAATTAGCATATATGCAAATATTGCAAAACTTTTTGACTCACCCTTGTATTTAGGAGTTAAGAAAATGGTCTCTGAAAAATAATGTAAACATAAATATTTTAGTTGTTTTTACATCTGTGGTGGATTTATGCTCTTTATTTTAATTTATATTTGATAACCCAATATTGAGAACTGGATTTTGAGATCAAAAAATTTTGCTGATAACTTGGCCAATACTTGTTGATACATTAAATACATTTATATTTATATCTTAAATACTTTTTGTTTCATATTTTAACTAGTTTTATTTGCTATTTCAAAAACAGAAGAATTTGATAGCCAATCATTATTAGATGAAACAAAGGAACAAATGATAAGTCACATTTTATTATATAGATAAAAGTCACAGTTTAATAGATGAACAAAAGAAACAAAGTGATAAAGTCACATTTTATTATAGATAAAAGTCACAGTTTTGATAGATGAACAAAGAATAAAGTGATAAAAGTCACATTTTTTATATAGATAAAAGTCACGTTTTAATAGATGAACAAAAGAACAAAGTGATAAAAGTCACATTTTATTATATAGATAAAAGTCAACAGTTTTAATTGATAAACAAAAGAACAAATGATAAAAGTCACATTTTATTATATAGATAAAGTCACAGTTTTCAATAGATGAACAAATAATAAAGTGATAACAGTCACATTTTATTATATAGATAAAAGTCACAGTTTTAATAGATGAACAAAAGAACAAAGTGATAAAAGTTACATTTTATTATATAGATGAAAGTCACAGTTTTAATAGATGAACAAAAGAACAAAATGATAAAAGTCACATTTTATTATATAGATAAAAGTCACAGTTTTAATAGATAAACAAAGTGATAAAGTCACACTTGATTAATAGATAAAAGTCACAGTTTTGGTAGATGAACAAAATAATAAAGTGATAAAAGTCACATTTTATTATATAGATAAAAGTCATTTTTTTTATATAGATAGACTGTAATGCTTAAATGGTATAGCATATGAGAAACTTGTTTTCTTTTATCTTTTTTAATAATAAAAATGTCTTGAACATTATTATTTTATTAAAAGATATATAGCACAAGAGTTTAAAATAGGTGGAAAAATATCTTTTTGTTTAATGCAACTACCAAAATGAGATTTTGTTTATAAGCGTAAATTTTTTGTGGAATTTCCTAGACAAGGATTTACTATTATTATTCACCATCTATATCTGACTAGTATCCTCATCTTGTTGTATCATAACCACAACATATCTCCTATTTTTGAGATGAAGAAACATTCTTATTATTAACCAATGAACACAAATTAGTGTTTTCTAAAAAAGGCTTAAAAAGTACAGTGGTTAATGTTTTGACTATAACAACCAAGATTAAGACTGAGTATATTGGTTAATTGATAAGATTATTTAGTATATATGAATATAATATATATGAGTTTTATAATTTGCTTGAAGCATTGTGTTATATTGGTTTGGTGGTGTTTTTGTTGTGAGGTTTTTAAGGGGTCAAAAAGAACAGAAACAACGGGTAACGGAAAAGTAGAAAATGTATTACAGAAAGTAGACAATACAATAGGAGAGATGTGGAAATTACGTCCGACGAACAGAGTTATTGGCACTCGCATTGGCTTGCTTCACTAAGCCACAATTATCCCTGTTTATTTATAGTAAGCTGTCGGCGCATTCCATTGGTCTTATAGGGTGTGTCACCTATAACAGTTTTAAAGGCTATCACAATGCAAGTGTAAAGAAAAACGAGGTAACTATGTTTGTATACCTTTAATTTTTAATAATTTGATAAATATTAAGAATAATTCAAAGGTAAACAAGCAACATTATAGTTGCCTCATTTTTCTTTGCATTATGAGATCCTTCAATACCAACCACCAAACCATATATATATATATATATATATATATATATATATATATATATATAAGATTTATCCAAAACTTAGTAGTAAGGGATGATTCTATATGTGATTTCTAAGATACACTGTATTAATATTGTATGATCCAGTATGTATAAATACAGCGAATCTTTAAATCACTAAAGAGAGCTCAATGTATAATAAACTTTTTAGATTATATACAGAGCAATATTTATCATAGAAAGGAAGGAAAGAACTCAACACCGTAATTCCATAATAAACTGATACCCATCTGATGAGACTGAATTTTGGGGAGCTATATTAAATCAACTTAGATTTATATAGGCCCCAATTTTGGTCGAATAAATTTATTATGGAATTACGATGTTGGTTCTTCCTTCCTTTCTATGATTATATATATATATATATATATATATATATATATATATATATATAATGTATGATATGATATAATATAATATAATATAATGGAGAATGAATGTGAAAAGTTTTAGCTTATAAAGGTGCTCAATGCTAAAATAGCAGTGCAGCTTTAAAAATCATAGATGAAATATTATGGTGTTAATTTTCTGTAACTACAGTTTTATGCATATTATGCAATTTTCAAACGGTCAAATATTGAAAAAGTATTTTTCAATATTTAACTATCTGAAGATTGCATGAAACTATAGTTACAGAAAATGAATACCATAATATTTCATCTATGATTTATATATATATATATATATATATATATATATATATATAATGAATGGAATGACTTACCGGTAAAGATATTGAGTTAATCCCATATTTAACTATCTGAAGATTGCATAAACTATAGTTACAGAAAATGAATACCATAATATTTTATCTATGATTCATATATATATATAATTATATATATAATATTATATATATATATATATAATGAATGGAATCACTTACCGGTTAAAAGATATTGAGTTAATTCCCAATTTTGGTTGATACAAATATTAATCGGATAAGTCAGTGTTATAACAAATATAAAGTGCTCAATACGTTAGTAGAGAGGATTTAGTATTACAGTGTGTTATTACAGAGTAGGTTATTTCTGTACACACTGTAATACTATATATATATATATATATATATATATATATATATTTGGACATTTTAAATTTATAACAAAATTGTCAATAAAGTAGCATGTCCTAGAATGACGTTAAACTTTCTGATGGTGAGGTTCCAGTTCTGGAGGTTTGGGGAATGTGGAGCACCCCTTCATCACCATTGCTCCCTGGTCCACTCTGACACGGAGTGTAATACCTGTTAGGGGTCCATCTATGAGTTAAATAGAAAAACATGAGCTTATAAACAAAATTTGATTATCCATTAGAATTGATTTTTTTCAAAACTTTATCGGCATTAAATGACAAACCAAACCGATAAAGTAGCCAGTGTATATTCAGTCAAGTTGTCATTAATAAATTATATTTTGATGCTTTCTAACATCACTTGATCAAAAATCAGTTCCGCATCTGTCCCAAAATAGTTGTTACATTTACATAAATTTCATATTCTACATGTAACAATTATTATGGGGACAGATAGTGTTCTTTTTTTTTTTTGTACTATTTTAAAAAGAAAGATTTTTTTTCTTCCTGTTTTTGTTTTGTTTTTATTACAAAAAAAAAAAAAAATTATTTAAAAATGAATGTTGGAACTTGATAGTCGTATCCAAACTCCAGACAGCTCATAATGTTGAGACAACTTTTCTTCTTTTTTTTTTTGTTTTTGTTTTGTTTAATTCTTATAAAATTTGTCTTATTTCTTTTAAAGTTAAAAAAAAAAAATTAACAAAGTTACCTCCCTTGGCCTTATTCTGTGAATTGAATGTATTCAGGTATATTTCCTTTTTCATATTTTTCAAACCCTTGTTTCCATTCATTCATTACTTTCGTTTTTATTTAACACTTCCATTTTTTTTTTTTTTATAATTTTGTAATTGTTTTTTGTTCTTCCTCTCCCCCCACAAAGATATGGGGGAGGGGAAAATAAATTCTATCATCAAGAGGTCATTTTGTTTTATGTATCATTAAAAACAAAATAAAATTAAAATAATAAAAAAAACATCTTGCATAAAAAAATCTTTACGAAAAAAAAAGAAAAAAGAATGCCTGCTTAACAACAACAACAACAACAACAACAACAACAACAACAAAATCGTATATGTATAGGGTGGCCTAAAATTAGGTAATTTTTTAAAATTATTTTTTATTTTTTTAAAAGTTTTGTTGATTGAAATTTACACTTGCAACAGAAAATTTATAATTTTCTTTCTCTGTCAATTCTAGTAAGCTTTAGGCCACTCTCTGTATTCTATGTTTCTCTAAATAAAAAACATCTTTCGAGACCAAATTACGTATTCTTAACACCTTTGCATATTGTCGAATGTATTTGATCAACTAGTTCTGTAATAGAAGTGCGTTGCATAGCACATCTATTAAAGGACTTTCTCTTCTTCTTTATAGAAATAAATTCAAGCTTTTAATCAAGACCATGCTCGAGGTCTTTTCATCCCATTTACGATGCAATACAATTCCAAGCTAATGTAATTTTTAAAATTGACCAAAAATTACAATCATATGAGTAAAATATGTGATGATCAGTGTCAGACTTAAAACAATAGTTTCTACTAGACAAAACAAATAACAAGTTAAGCAATGAGGTGCTTATTCAGTACTTAGAAGGGTAACCAGTTAGTAAGAATCTGTGGTAATGTAAGCAACCTGACATATCTGTGGCAGACTATAAAAAAAAGAAAGATAAGTAAAATACAAGTTAAGCAATGAGGTGCTTGTTCAGTAATTAGAAGGGTAACCAGTTTAGTAAGAATGGGTAATGCTAGCAACCTGACATATCTGTGGCAGACTATAAAAAAAAGAAAGATAGGTAAAATACAAGTTAAGCAATGAGGTGCTTGTTCAGTAATTAGAAGGGTAACCAGTTAGTAAGAATGGGTAATGTAAGTAACCTGACATATCTGTGGCAGACTATTAAAAAAAGAAAGATAAGTAAAATACAAGTTAAGCAATGAGGTGCTTGTTCAGTAATTAGAAGGGTAACCAGTTAATAAGAATGGGTAATGTAAGCAACCTGACATATCTGTGGCAGACTATAAAAAAAAAAAAAGATAGGTTAAAATACAAGTTAAGCAATGAGGTGCTTGTTCAGTACTTAGAAGGGTAACCAGTTAGTAAGAATGGGTAATGTAAGCAGCCTGACATATCTGTAGCAGACTATTAAAAAAAAAGAAAGATAAGTAAAATACAAGTTAAACAATAGTTCAAACCAACAGTAGACTGACTGACTGACTGACTGACCTCAATACACTTGATCAGTTCTTAGAAGGGTAACCACAATAAGATCAAGTGTATTGAGGTCAGTCAGTCAGTCAGTCTACTGTTGGTTTGAACAACAGCAACTGGCTAAGCACAACTGAAGCAGTGTCCAAGACAGTTGGTATTTATGGGAATCAAGAATGGTCCATTCATGAATTTGGGTGATTCCATTCCTTGAGTTCTGATTGGCTGCTTAATTTCAATGATGTTGAGGAGTTTCATAAATACCCTGTCATTCTGCAGTAGCGTTGCAGCAAGACAGGTTCTTATTAAATTACAATTGCTTGTTGCCGTGTCTTACCAATTCGACGGTAATTGGAACTTAGCTTGATTATTCTACAGGGTGATGTAAGCAACCTGACATATCCATGCCAGACTATGAAAGAATAGAAAGATAGATAAAGTACAAGTTAAGCAATGTGGTGTTGTTCTGTACTAGAAGGGTAACCCACTTTGTAAGAACAAGTAATCTAAGCAACTTACAACTGTGTGACAGACTATAAAAAAAATATTGGCAATTAAAAAGTTAAGCAGTGAGGGGTTTGTTCGGTAGGTGTGGCGCTCCACCAGCAAAAACAATCTTCCTAGTTAGCACTAGTTAAAAGGGGTTTGGCTCCATCATTGTTTGGCTGATACTGGCAATAATTTAGGACTGAGCCTATACTAGTAATGACCACCCCAAGTGGAGTTTAACAGGTTTGAATTCATAGTTTTACTTCTCCTAGACTGGTTGCCTAACCAAGGTTAAAGAGCCAGTCTGCCCTACTATTTACCCATAGCTGCGAGGAGAGTAGTTGGATTAATACCTTTTGTTTTCATTTGAGTTACTGTGTATCAATTAGGATAAAACCTTTTGAAGATGTATTAAAATCTGTTTTTGGGATGGCTTTGTTTCATGTTGCAAAACCCTTTTAATAGCAACAGATTCTTTTAAAAATGTCTACGAATTAATTATAATAATAATAATTGAAGTTTATGTGTACAGTGCTCAGGTGCACCACAACTCATCAAAGTCTCATGTCAAGTACACAGAATAATGTATTAGTGTCAGGAACATGAACAGTTTACAGTTGTAATATGCATGTATGTGTGCGCGTGTGTGCATATGTATGTGGAGAGTGGCATCAGGTATAGTGTCGGCGGACTACAGGAAGCATGGAGGCTTTGAAAGACTCAGTGCTTTGGCAGCCTTCAACAGACGCTGGCAGTTTATTCCATGTCTCCGCAACTCTGAGCGTGAAAAAATGTTTCCGAAAGTCACGTGAGCAGTGCTGTTTTCTGACTTTGTAGGCATGCCCACGTGTGTTAGAAAGATGGAGATCAAAAAGGTGCTCAAGAGTTGCTGTTGTTAAGAAGTATTAGTTCATTCCTAAGTAAGAAATCGAATCGGATGAAAATCTTTTCCCCCAGTAATCCAAATATGACCATCAAACTAAACTTAAGATTTTAACCCATCTATATATCAATTTAGGAAAATGAATATAGATATGAAAATGTTATAGGTTTAATCTAGGTACTATCAATTTGTGCGCTCATTTATATGTGAACTGTAGCTTCTTCCAGGATTTGAACTCGGGTCAACTCGTCCATTTCCTACAACTCTAACCATTACACCGAGGCTTCCAACTTTACTTTTTACTAAAACATTCAGTGGTGACGTACAAGGTTGGTGTCTTGATTGTTTCTTAAATACTTCTAACTGCTTTTTTTTTTATTTCTTCAACATTTTGTGGCCTTTCTCTATCATTTCATCAGCAAATGTATACCTTTCTTTCTATTCATCATTCCTCCCAGCACAAAGTGAATAGCTTCTTTTTTTTTATTTTTTTCTAATTATTATTTTGAATGCAAAAAACAAATTAAATTAAGAAAAAAAAAATGATAATGACAAAAATACAATCTATTCCATAGCAGAAAAACAATGAAGATTTTTCAGTATATCATAGAAGCATTATACATGTACAAACACACACACACACACACACACACACACACACATAATATATATATATATATATATATAAGTTAAACAGACTTTGTTAAAAAACCTCAGGATATTAGTGTGTGATGATTGAAATCGCACAGACCCATGAAGTATTGACCACTCATTGATGAATTACTAATGCTACTCCAAAGAAATATTGAAGTGGCACTTGGACAGTATATATATATATATATATATATATATATATATATATATAGAGAGAGAGAGAGAGAGAGAGAGAGAGAGAGAGATAGAGAGATTTTTAAATTGTCAGGGTTTCACATATGCGTCACATATTTGCATTCAGGGTAATAAGAATTTAAAAGATAAAATATTTTTTTATACATGACTAAATGGTGAATCTAAATGTTCAATTAGGCTAATATTTAAGAAATACAGTTGACCTACCCATTATGTTTGAATTAATAATATTAATGATACTAAACTCAGAAGATATTTATACTAATTGTTGGGTAATTTATGAGGAAGTGCGTCCTGGTCTCCTGCCTTAGAAATTGCTACCCGGTGACTATTAAAATAACGTCCCCAGCTATGTCGTCTCGGCAGTGTTACTCGAAAGATAACAAACAACTTAGGACGTTAAATGTATTTTAGAGGGGGGGGGCTTCTCTTTTTTGATATGAACAAATGGAGATGGGTGGATAGATATATATAAACAAAGTAAAAAATGAACAAATTGAGGTAGATAGATAGATAGATAGATAGATATCCATCTTCATATCTAAAACAGAATTACGAGAAATTTCTATAAATAAACAAGAATTTACGACAAATTTCTATAAATAAATTTCTAAACAAATTACGATAAATAAATAAGAATTACGACAAAAAATACATTTAACGCCCTAAGTTGGTTGTTTCTTTTCAAGTAACACCACCGAGACGACCATAGCTGGGGATGTTATTTAATAGTCACCGGGTAGCAATTTTTAAGGCAGGAGACCGGGAACGCACTTCCCCATAAATTACCAATTGTTGTTTGCGGTAGCCTTTCAGTTTAGGAAGTATAGCAAACTAACCAAGATTGAATTGCGGCTTCCTGGACGCAGTCACTTGTGAAGGGGAAAGTGAGATGTATTTCAGAATCTTTTATTGGTAATTTATGAGGAAGTGTGGTCCCGGTCTCCTGCCTCAAAAATTGCTACCCGGTGACTATTAAAATAATGACCCAGCTCAGTCTATTCAAACTATCCATCTTCATATCTATCCATCTCAATTTGTTCATATTTATCTATATTACTTTAAATACTAAGATTTTTTTATTTATGTTTGTTTAATGTCTTGTTTTTAGTTTAAATAAACAAGAATTACGACAAAAAAAGAAGCGACCCCCCCCCCCCACAAATACATTACTTGTCGAAAATATCTATCTATCTCCATTTGTTCATATCTATCTATATTATTTTGTTGTTTATCTATCTCAGTATATTCAAAACTATATATCCATCTTCATATCTGAACAGAATTACGACAATTACGATAAATAAACAAGAATTAACGAGCTGAGGTTGTATTTTTGATAGTCACCGGGTAGCAATTTTTAAGGCAGGAGACCGGGACGCACTTCCTCATAAATTATCCTTTTATTGCTTTTGTTATGTACTGAAAGTCTTCTACAACGTATGGATGTGTTTCAAGTCAACATTCCTTTTCATCCATAATAAACAACATTTAATCAAAACACATGTTTTGTGTCATTATTGAAAAAAATCTATTGTCCATTAAAGATGCTGATGCATAAAATCTTTTTAAAAATCCAGAAGAATCGAATCCATCTGTCCAGTGTTTTTCTTTTTCTTCCCTCATTATTTCAAATTATCTGTTTATACATTTCAAATCACATTTCAAATTACAAGGGATACAAGTGCGTGGTGTAATGGTTAAAGTCATGGGAAAATGGGCTTGTCGCCCCGAGTTCAAATCCTGGATGTGGAAATTGCATTTTCCCTTAGCGCTAATACTCTTGGGAAAAGTATGAATCCTACTCTCCCTCCAGTTATGGGTAAAATAGTAGGGCAGAGTGGGCTGTTAACCTTGGTTAGGCAACCTGTCTAGGAGAAGGAAACTCTGAATTCAAACCTGTTAACTTCACTTTAGAAATTGACCTTGTGTCGCATCCTGCTCATGCGAGGGTGGGGGTGGGGTAAAATATATACAAGGAGTACAAGGTAGAAATTAGTTGGATCTGGTGTTCCTAAGGTGGTGTGATGCTGAACTTCAGCACTACCAAAATTCCCGTGACACTGTTATTGCCAACTGCATTGGTTTCTTACCTTTCCTTTGGACCACAGCAACTGTGTGGAGAGGGGGGGTATGCTGCTTGAGTAAAAAGCTCATCCTCCATATCAACCTGCCCAGGTTATATAGTTCCTACGTAGTTGTTTCATCAAAGAAAACTTTCCAGTCACCTTTCCCAGTTAAAATAAAAATGATTATTAAGGGGGGGGGGAGTTCACGTGGTGTAATGGCTAATGTGTTGGAGTGCGATATTATAGTGGCTATATATTGAGTGGCTAAACAGACCGATCCTCGAATGACAGTCTCTGGTGCAGTGGCTGCAAACAAAAAGGTGATGCTTTCTGTAGGTGTTGGGGGTGCTGCTGTTTCTCCTTTCTTTTAGCTCTCTTTTCTGTGGCAGCTTTTTTCCTCACTCTCACTTTCTTTTGTTCCTTGTTCGACGAGGAGGGCGCCACTTGTCTTCTGCACAAGCCTCCACATGTCATGTCGGAACTTTTCCGTCTATTTTAGACAATGGGCGTAGTTTTTTTTTCTCTCTTCTCTCTCTCTCTACAGCTACGTGAGTGGCTGAACAGACCGATCCTCAAATGACAGTCTCTGGTGCATTGTTACATATTAATTGGATCCCTATTACTTTTAAGGTAGTATTAGAAATCCTTATGGCGATCAGTACAGCTGATGGCCTTGAGAAGTGAGTGACAATGCTTGACCTCACTCTCACCTTGCGTTCTGGGGATGGAACGTGAGAACGGAAGTCAATAAAGCCCTTCCGGTTTTAAGGTGTAAGCAACTCAGTTAGTTGCAGTGACAGTGAGGAGTTTAGAACTTAGAAGCAAAGCTAGCAAGATGTGAGCCTCACTGCGTGATTGTCTGGTCTGGGGTTCTATGAATAAAAGTAACATCATTGTAAATCGAAGTCTTGTTGTTATTACTAAAAAGCTAACAATAGCACAAGGCTTTGATAAGGAACGATCCCCAGCAGGAACCAGACCCGGAATCCACCATTAAGAAGACCCAGATGAGACCAAGATAGAAGATAGATGATAGAAGATATACCAGATCCGGCCAGAAGGAAAAAAAAAGGTATATAACACAAGTGGCTGCAAACAAAAGTTTTGATGCTTTTCTGTAGGTGTTGGGGTTGCTGCTGTTTCCCTTTCTTTTAGCCTCTTTTCTGTGGCAGCTTTTTTCCTCTCTTTTCACTTCTTTTTGTTCCTTGTTTGACGAGGAGGTGCCAGGTTGCACGGTCTTCTGCACAAGCCTTCCCACGGGTCTATGTCGATGTGGCATGTCTTCAGGTCTCTCTTGCAGACATCTTTGAAGCTTAGGCGTGGTCTCCCTGTCGGTCGGGTGCCCTCCACTAGCGATATTTATAGTAAGCCAGTTTGAACTCCAGTTGCACTATTATTAACTCTAGTACATTTTCACTTTCGGATTAATACTCTTGGGAAAGGTATGTATACCACCATCACCCAGCTATGGGTTAAATGGGTACTCAATGCTTTTTTTTTAAAAAACTCAGTTTTTAAACACAATTTTTAAAATTCATTTTGTTCTATCTAACCAATAGATGGGATCCCAACATTGTACTACCACTCTGGGTCTGAGTGGACCTGGAGTAATGGTGATGAAGAGGTACTTCATATTCCCCAGGGACTCCAGAACTGGAAGTTCACCATCAAATGGGCACCTGTGGCCGTGAGTGGCGACCCGTGATGCTTAAGGATAGAGCCCAGGTGGGATGGCAGTTTTACATGCAATACTCCACTTTGTGCGTCCTATCTTGGGCTAGACGGGCGGGTTGGAGAGGCCCCTCCGATCAATGGTTTGGTCTATGTCAGAGCCTAAGCCGGCCTAATTGATTTCCAACCCTATTGCCTTTATGGCAAGCACCAACCCCTTTTTATCATATGGGTTGCTAGAAGGCGGTGGCTGCGGGTCTACATGTCCTGGGAATTTGACGTTAAACTCTTATCTGATGGTGAGGTTTTCCATTTTGGAGGTTTGGAATTGTGGAGCACCCCTCTCACTATTGCTCCTTGTCCACTCTGACCCGGAGTGGTAGTACCTGTTAAGGGATCCCATCTTATGGGTTTAAATAGGAAAAATGTATTTATAAAAAAATTGTATTATCCATAGAATTGATTTATTTCAAAACTTATTGGCATTAAATGACCCACTTGAGGTTGATATGCCGTAAAACCAAAAACAACAAAAAAAACCATCACCATCAAATGAGTTTAAGTTCATAACCAGGACCTAAGGGACCCTCAGTTCACTGCCTTCTAGCACATTCATTATATGATAAAAATGCGTTGGGGCTTGCCATGGAGCAAATATAGGGTTGGGGGACCAATCATATAGGTTGCAAGGACTAGACATGACTATCCGTTTGATCAGAGGGGGGCCTCTCGAGCACTGTCAAACCAAGGTGTGGGACAAAGTGGAGTGTTGCATGGACGGCAGCCACCAGATTCCACCCTTAAAAGGCATCCACAGGTCGCCACCCACAGACAACAGGTGGGCCCATTGGGGTGGGGTCTTACCACTCTTGCAGAGGTGCAGTCGTCGTGTATTTTTGAAGCCCCAGCCAACAGGGCTTATCTTTATTGTCAAATCACTTCACCCATTGGTCAGAATTGTGACACAAAATCAATCCTGTGTGCTGTTTGATTAAAATCCTGGAAGCAGCACAAACAAAAATTGCAGCTATATAGTGTAATGGTTATCATTATAGAAAGGACCGACATGAGTTCAAATCCTGCGCAGGCTATTTGCATTATCTGCGTTATTCGGACTATTGTCCTTCATTCTCATGTTATTGACTGAGTGAGGCAGTTAGAAAAGTAATTAACACAACTCCTTACCCAGCTATGGTGCGGAATGAGAACAGGATACCCTGTGGACTAAATAAAAGGTTAGGTTCCAAAGTTCCATGAGGCTTTCCCGATTACGACAAGAAGTTTCCCGGAGTTCGAAAAGGAGGTTCCCAAGTCAAGAGAAAGTTCCCAAGTCCAAGAAGGTCCCAAGTCAACAAGATACCCTGAAGAAGGTCCGGAGGGTATATCGGCTGAATTGTTGTACAAATAACAATGAGATGGGGACAATAGTACCTGCCGGAAATAAGTGCAATAGGTGCCTAATCTTCAAGCCTCATCTCAAACATTCAGGAGAAAAGGCTATTTGCATTTACACATATTCACTAATACCCTTTAGGAAATGTATGAATTAAGCTATTCTTCCTCCGCAGCTATGGGTAAAAGTAAGGCAGACTGGTCTAACTTAGCTTTGAATTGCAACAGTCTTGGAGAAGGGATTCCACTCTGGGCTATTTCTGCCCAAGACTCTCCTCGCTCGCGCTCAGGCCCCATTGACCAAAACCAGGTATATGGGGGCACGAGGGGGAGATAGAGAGGTTTAAAAAAGGCATGAATCCAACTTTTCTCCATTCTGTGTGTAAAATATCAGGGCAGACTGTGGACTCTTTTCGCCTGGTACAACAAATGGGTTCAGTTTAACTCAGTCAGTAGGAGCACCCACTATGTATTAGTAAAATTCCTGGTTCGGATATGAGTCCCTGCCAAAACTTCAGCATATGAGTAGCAACAGATTGGGTAATCTGATCTGTGACAGTAGGTGAAGTGCTCCGCCCCAGCAAAAAACAATCTTCCCTGGTCTTGTGCTGCAAAAAGGGGATAGATAGGACTCTCTCGCTGTCCAGTTGATATTGACATAGGCACTCTACCAACAACAACAACACAACCGACAGATTATAGAGAAGACGGGATGTGAAGCTATATCCACTTAAAAAAATTGATCTTGTGATTGATAAAAATGGCAAAAATGCGTAAGAGCAATTTGAAGGTCAGGAACAATTCATATAGTTGCTGATGGCAATCGATTGATTGATGAGCCCTCACGACTGCCATCTAGCACAAGTAAAGGAGCTGAAGTGAAAATGTTCACAGGTCACAGACTGCTCAGCCACCACAATCCCTGTCTCTCCAGTATTTTACCCAGACACCACCCATAGCCGACTGGAAACTGTGTTGTTTCATAGTATTCCTATCCATATGATTTGCGTGTGCATTTTGCCACATACGAGGAATTACTTTCGGAACATGTAATTTCTTCTTACCTCAGATGAAAATCTTGTTCACGTGTTGCAAAAATGCACACGCAATCATATGGATAGGGAATACTTGAAACCACAGTTCCAGTCGGCTATGGGTTGGTGTCTGGTAATTACTGAGGACAGGATTGTGGTGGCTGAGCAGTCTGTGACTGTGACATTTCACTTCAGCTCCTTACTTGTGCTAGATGGGCAGTCGGTGAGGCTCATCCAATTCAATCGATTGCCATGCAACTATATGATTGTCCTGACCTTCAAATTGCTCTTACCATTTTTACCATTTTATCAAATCACAAGATCAATTTTTTTAAGTGGAATATAGCTCAGTTTCCCCGTCTTCCTAAATCAGTTGCTGCTGTTGTTGTTGTTGTTGTTGGTAGAGTGGCCTATTGTCAATATCAACTGGACAGCGAGAGAGTCTATCTATCCCCTTTTTGCTAGCACAAGACCAGGGAGATTGTTTTTGCTGGGGCGGAGCACTTCACCTACTGTCACAGATCAGATTACCCAATCTGTGCTACTCATATGCTGAGTTGCAGGGACCATTATCGAACCAGGAACTTTACTAATCATAGGGGGTGCTCTACTGACTGAGTTAAACTGAACCCATTTGTTGTACCAAGGCTGAAAGAGTCCACCAGTCTGCCCTGATATTTACACACAGATGGAGAAAAGTTGGATTCATGCCTTTTTTAAACCTCTCTATCTCCCTCGTCCCATAACCTGGTTTGGTCATGGGCTGTTACTCATGTAGAGAGTCTTGGGCAGAAAATAGCCCGGTGGAATCCCTTCTCCAAGACTGGTTACCATTCAAAGCTAAGGGGAGACCAGTCTGCCTTACTATTTACCCATAGCTGGGAGGAAGAATAGCTTAATTCATACATTTCCTAAGGTATTAGTGCTATGTGAAATGCAAATAGCCTTTCTCTGAATGTTTGAGATGAGGCTTGAAGATTAGTATTATCTGCATTATTCGGACTATTGTCCCCATCTTCATTGTTATTTGTACAACATTTCCAGCCGATATACCCTCCGGCCTTCTTCAGGTATTTCTTGTTGACTTGGGAACCTTCTGGACTTGGGAACCTTTTTGACTTGGGAACCTTCTTTTCGAACTCGGGAACTTTCTTGTCGTAATCGGAGCCATCATGGAACTTTGAACCTAACCTTTTATTTAGTCCACAGGGGTATCCTGTTCTCATTCCGCTAACCATAGCTGGGGTAGGAGTTGTGTTAATTACTTTTCTAACTGCCTCTACTCAGTACAAATAACAATGAAGATGAGGACAATAGTCCGAATAACGCAGATAATGCAAATAGCCTTGTCCAGGATTTGAACTCATGTCGCAGTGTCCATTTTCTATAATGATAACCATTACACTATATAGCTGCAATTTTGTTTGATGCTGCTTCCAGGATTTAATCAAGACAGCACACAGATTGATTTGTGTCACATTCTGACCATGGTGGAATGATTTGACAAATAAAGATAAGCCCTGTTGGCTGGGGCTTCAAAATACACCGACTGCACCTCTGCAGAGTGGTAAGACCCCCACCCAATGGGCCCACCTGTTGTCTGTGGGTGGCGACCTGTGATGCTTAAGGGTGGAATCCTGGTGGCTGAGCCGTCCATGCAACACTCCACTTTGTCCCACACTTAGGTTTGACAGGTGCTCGGAGAGCCCCCCTCTGATCAATCGGATAGTCATGTCTAGTCCTTGCACCTATATGATTGTCCCAACCCCATATTTGCTCTCATGGCAAGCCCCAACCATTTTTATCATATATGATGTGCTAGAAGGCAGTGACTGAGGGTCTTAGTGTCCTGGTTATGACGTTAAACTCTATTTGATGGTGATGGTTTGGTTTGTTTTGTTTTACGGCATATCAACCTCAGTGGGTCATTTAATGCCAATAAAGTTTTGAAAAAATCAATTCTTAATGGATAATACAATTTTTTATAAATACATTTTCTATTTAACCCATAGATGGGATCCTAACAGGTACTACCACTCCGGGTCAGAGTGGACCAAGGAGCAATAGTGATGAAGGGGTGCTCCACATTCCCCAAACCTCCAAAACTGGAACCTCACCATCAGATAGAGTTTAACGTCATTCCCAGGACATGTAGACCCGCAGCCACCGCCTTCTAGCACCCATATGATAAAAAGGGTTGGTGCTTGCCATAAAGGCAATAGGGTTGGGAAAATCATTTAGGCGCTAGGGCTTGACATGACCAGCCGATTGATCGGAGGGGGCCTCTCCAACGCCCGTCTAGCCCAAGATAGGACCAAAGTGGAGTATTGCATGTCATGAACTGCTCATCCACCTGGGCTCTATCCTTAAGCATCACGGGTCGCCACTCACGGCCAACAGGTGGCCCATTTGATGGTGAACTTCCAGTTCTGGAGTCCTGGGGAATATGAAGTACCTCTTCATCACCATTACTCCCAGGTCCACTCAGACCCAGAGTGGTAGTACATGTTGGGATCCCATCTATTGGTTAGATAGAACAAAATGAATTTTAAAAATGTGTTTAAAAACTGAGTTTTTTAAAAAAAGCATTGAGTACCCATTTAACCCATAGCTGGGTGATGGTGGTATACATACCTTTCCCAAGAGTATTAATCCGAAAGTGAATGTACTAGAGTTAATAATAGTGCAACTGGAGTTCAAACTGGCTTACTATAATATCGCTAGTGGAGGGCACCCGACCGACAGGGAGACCACGCCTAAGCTTCAAAGATGTCTGCAAGAGAGACCTGAAGACATGCCACATCGACATAGACCCGTGGGAGGCTTGTGCAGAAGACCGTGCAACCTGGCACCTCCTCGTCAAACAAGGAACAAAAAGAAGTGAAAAAGAGAGGAAAAAAGCTGCCACAGAAAAGAGCTAAAAGGAAGGAGAGAACAGCAGCACCCCAACACCTACAGAAAGCATCACCTTTTGTGCAGCCACTGTGTTTATATACTCTTTTTTTTCTTCTGGCCGGATCTGGTATATCTTCTATCATCTATCTTCTATCTTGGTCTCGTCTGGTCTTTCTTATATGGTGATTCCGGGTCTGGTTCCTGCTGGGGATCGTTCCTTATCAAAAGCCTTGTGCTATTGTTAGCTTTTAGTAATAACAACAAGACTTCGATTTACAGTGATGTTACTTTATTCATAGAACCCAGACCAGACAATCACGCAGTGAGGCTCACATCTTGCTAGCTTTGCTTCTAAGTTCTAACTCCTCACTGTCACTGCAACTAACTGAGTTGCTTACACCTTAAACCGGAAGGGCTTCTATTGACTTCCGTTCTCACGTTCCATCCCCAGAACGCAAGGTGAGAGTGAGGTCAAGCATTGTCACTCACTCTCAAGGCCATCAGCTGTACTGATCGCCATAAGGATTTCTATACTACCTTAAAAAGTAATAGGGATCCAATTAATATGTAACAACTGCACCAGAGACTGTCATTTGAGGATCGGTCTGTTCAGCCACTCACGTAGCTGTAAGAGAGAGAGAGAGAGAGAGAAAAAAAAAACTACGCCATTGTCTAAAATAGACGGAAAAGTTGCCGACATAGACATGTGGGAGGCTTGTGCAGAAGACCGTGCGACGTGGCGCCTCCTCGTCGAACAAGGAACAAAAAGAAGTGAAGAAGTGAGGAAAAAAGCTGCCACAGAAAAGAGAGCTAAAAGAAAGGAGAAACAGCAGCACCCCCAACACCTACAGAAAGCATCACCTTTTGTTTGCAGCCACAGCACCAGAGACTGTCATTCGAGGATCGGTCTGTTTAGCCACTCAATATATAGCCACTATAATATCGGACTCCAACACATTAGCCATTACACCACGTGAACTCCCCCTTAATAAATCGTTTTTATTTTAACTGGGAAAGGTGACTGAAAAGTTTTCTTTGATGAAACAACTACGTAGGAACTATATAACCTGGGCAGGTTGATATGGAGGATGAGCTTTTACCCAAGCAGCATATCCCCCCCTCTCCACACAGTTGCTGTGGTCCAAAAAAAGGTAAGAAACCAATGCAGTTTGGCAATAACAGTGTCACGGAATTGTTGGGTAGTGTTGAAGTTCAGCATCACACCACCTTAGGAACACCAGATCCAACTAATTTCTACCTTGTACTCCTTGTATATATTTACCCCACCCCCACCTCGCATGAGCAGGATGCGACACAAGGTCAATTTCTAAAGTGAAGTTTAACAGGTTTGAATTCAGAGTTTTCCTTCTCCTAGACAGGTTGCCTAACCAAGGTTAAACAGCCCAGTCTGCCCTACTATTTTACCCATAACTGGAGCGAGAGTAGGATTCATACTTTTCCCAAGAGTATTAGCGCTAAGTGAAAATGCAATTTCCACATCCAGGATTTGAACTCGGGGCGACAAGACCATTTCCTATGATTTTAACCATTACACCACGCACTTGTATCCCTTGTAATTTGAAATGTGATTTGAAATGTATTAACAGATAATTTGAAATAATGAGGGAAGAAAAAGAAAAACACTGGGACAGATGGATTCGGTTCTTCTGGATTTTTAAAAGATTTTTATGCATCAGCATCTTTTAATGGACAATAGATTTTTTTTCAATAATGACACAAAACATGTGTTTTGATTAAATGTTGTTTATTATGGATGAAAAGGAATGTTGACTTGAAACACATCCATACGTTGTAGAAGACTTTCAGTACATAACAAAAGCAATAAAAGGATAATTTATGAGGAAGTGCGTCCCGGTCTCCTGCCTTAAAAATTGCTACCCGGTGACTATCAAAATAACAACCTCAGCTCGTTGTAATTCTTGTTTATTTATCGTAATTTGTCGTAATTCTTGTTCAGATATGAAGATGGATATATAGTTTTGAATATACTGAGATAGATAAACAAACAAAATAATATAGATAGATATGAACAAATGGAGATAGATAGATATTTTCGACAAGTAAATGTATTTGTGGGGGGGGGGTCGCTTCTTTTTTTGTCGTAATTCTTGTTTATTTAAACTAAAAACAAGACATTAAACAAACATAAATAAAAAAAATCTTAGTATTTAAAGTAATATAGATAAATATGAACAAATTGAGATGGATAGATATGAAGATGGATAGTTTTGAATAGACTGAGCTGGGTCATTATTTTAATAGTCACCGGGTAGCAATTTTTGAGGCAGGAGACCGGGACACACTTCCTCATAAATTACCAATAAAAGATTCTGAAATACATCTCACTTTCCCCTTCACAAGTGACTGCGTCCAGGAAGCCGCAATTCAATCTTGGTTAGTTTGCTATACTTCCTAAACTGAAAGGCTACCGCAAACAACAATTGGTAATTTATGGGGAAGTGCGTTCCCGGTCTCCTGCCTTAAAAATTGCTACCCGGTGACTATTAAAATAACATCCCCAGCTATGTCGTCTCGGTGGTGTTACTTGAAAGAAAACAACCAACTTAGGGCGTTAAATGTATTTTTTGTCGTAATTCTTATTTATTTATCATAATTTGTTTAGAAATTTATTTATAGAAATTTGTCGTAATTCTTGTTTATTTATAGAAATTTCTCGTAATTCTTGTTTCAATATGAAGATGGATATCTATCTATCTATCTATCTATCTACCTCAATTTGTTCATTTTTTACTTTGTTTATATATATCTATCCACCCATCTCCATTTGTTCATATCAAAAAAGAGAAGCCCCCCCCCTCTAAAATACATTTAACGTCCTAAGTTGGTTGTTTCTTTCAAGTAAAACCGCCGAGACAACATAGCTGGGGACGTTATTTTAATAGTCACCGGGTAGCAATTTCTGAGGCAGGAGAACGGGACGCACTTCCTCATAAATTACCCAACAATTAGTATAAATATCTTCTGAGTTTAGTATCATTAATATTATTAATTCAAACATAATGGGTAGGTCAACTGTATTTCTTAAATATTAGCCTAATTGAACATTTAGATTCACCATTTAGTCATGTTTAAAAAAATATTTTATCTTTTAAATTCTTATTACCCTGAATGCAAATATGCGACGCATATGTGAAAGCCTGACAATCTAAAAAATTTCTCTATCTCTCTCTCTCTCTCTCTCTCTCTCTCTCTCTCTCTATATATATATATATATATATATATATATATATATATACTGTCCAAGTGCCACTTCAATATTTCCTTTGGGGTAGCATTAGTAATTCATCTATGAGTGGTCAATATTTCATGGGTCTGTTGCGATTTCAATCATCACACACTAATATTCTGAGGTTTTTAACAAAGTCTGTTTAACTTATATATATATATATATATATATATATATATATATATATGTTTGTACATGTATAATGCTTCTATGATATACTGAAAAATCTTCATTGTTTTTCTGCTATGGAATAGATTGTATTTTTGTCATTATCATTTTTTTTTTCTTAAATTTAATTTGATTTTTTGCATTCAAAATAATAATTAGAAAAAAAAAAAAAGAAGCTATTTACTTTGTGCTGGGAGGAATGATGAATAGAAAAAAAGGTAGATATTTGCGATGAAATGATAGAGAAGGCCACAAAAATGTTGAAGAAATAAAAAAAAAAAAAGCAGTTAGAAGTATTTTAAGAAACAATCAAGACACCAACCTTGTACGTCACCGCTGAATGTTTTAGTAAAAAGTAAAGTTTGAAGCCTCGGTGTAATGGTTAGAGTTGTAGGAAATGGACTAGTTGACCCGAGTTCAAATCCTGGAAGAAGCTACAGTTCACATATAAATGAGCGCACAAATTGATAGTACCTAGATTAAACCTATAACATTTTCATATCTATATTCATTTTCCTAAATTGATATATAGATGGGTTAAAATCTTAAGTTTAGTTTGATGGTCATATTTGGATTACTGGGGGAAAAGATTTTCATCCGATTCGATTTCTTACTTAGGAATGAACTAATACTTCTTAACAACAGCAACTCTTGAGCACCTTTTTGATCTCCATCTTTCTAACACACATGGGCATGCCTACAAAGTCAGAAAACAGCACTGCTCACGTGACTTTCGGAAACATTTTTTCACGCTCAGAGTTGCGGAGACATGGAATAAACTGCCAGCATCTGTTGTAGGCTGCCGAAGCACTGAGTCTTTCAAAGCCTCCATGCTTCCTGTAGTCTGCCGACACTATACCTGATGCCACTCTCCACATACATATGCACACACGCGCACACATACATGCATATTACTACTGTAAACTGTTCATGTTCCTGACACTAATACATTATTCTGTGTACTTGACATGAGACTTTGATGAGTTGTGGTGCACCTGAGCACTGTACACAATAAACTTCATTATTATTATTATAATTATTCGTAGACATTTTTAAAGAATCTGTTGCTATTAAAAGGGTTTTGCAACATGAAACAAAGCCATCCCAAAAACAGATTTTAATACATCTCAAAAGGTTTTATCCTAATTGATACACAGTAACTCAAATGAAAACAAAAGGTATTAATCCAACTACTCTCCCTCCAGCTATGGGTAAATAGTAGGGCAGACTGGGCTCTTTAACCTTGGTTAGGCAACCAGTCTAGGAGAAGTAAAACTATGAATTCAAACCTGTTAAACTCCACTTGGGGTGGTCATTACTAGTATAGGCTCAGTCCTAATTATTGCCAGTATCAGCCAAACAATGATGGAGCCAAACCCCTTTTAACTAGTGCTAAACTAGGAAGATTGTTTTTGCTGGGTGGAGCGCCACACCTACCGAACAAACCCCTCACTGCTTAACTTTTTAATTGCCAATACTTTTTTATAGTCTGTCACACAGTTGGTAAGTTGCTTAGATTACTTGTTCTTACAAAGTGGTTACCCTTCTAGTACAGAACAAGCACCACATTGCTTAACTTGTACTTTATCTATCTTTCTATTCTTTCATAGTCTGGCATGGATATGTCAGGTTGCTTACATCACCCTGTAGAATAATCAAGCTAAGTTCCAATTACCGTCGAATTGGTAAGACACGGCAACAAGCAATTGTAATTTAATAAGAACCTGTCTTGCTGCAACGCTACTGCAGAATGACAGGGTATTTATGAAACTCCTCAACATCATTGAAATTAAGCAGCCAATCAGAACTCAAGGAATGGAATCACCCAAATTCATGAATGGACCATTCATTCCCATAATACCAACTGTCTTGGACACTGCTTCAGTTGAGCTTAGCCAGTTGCTGTTGTTCAAACCAACAGTAGACTGACTGACTGACTGACCTCAATACACTGATCTTATTGTGGTTACCCTTCTAAGAACTGATCAAGTGTATTGAGGTCAGTCAGTCAGTCAGTCAGTCTACTGTTGGTTTTGAACTATTGTTTAACTTGTATTTTACTTATCTTTCTTTTTTTTTATAGTCTGCTACAGATATGTCAGGTTGCTTACATTACCCATTCTTACTAACTGGTTACCCTTCTAAGTACTGAACAAGCACCTCATTGCTTAACTTGTATTTTACCTATCTTTTTTTTTTTTTTTATAGTCTGCCACAGATATGTCAGGTTGCTTACATTACCATTCTTACTAACTGGTTACCCTTCTAATTACTGAACAAGCACCTCATTGCTTAACTTGTATTTTACTTATCTTTTTTTTAATAGTCTGCCACAGATATGTCAGGTTACTTACATTACCCATTCTTACTAACTGGTTACCCTTCTAATTACTGAACAAGCACCTCATTGCTTAACTTGTATTTTACCTATCTTTCTTTTTTTTATAGTCTGCCACAGATATGTCAGGTTGCTACATTACCCATTCTTACTAACTGGTTACCCTTCTAATTACTGAACAAGCACCTCATTGCTTAACTTGTATTTTACTTATCTTTCTTTTTTTTTATAGTCTGCCACAGATATGTCAGGTTGCTTACATTACCACAGATTCTTACTAACTGGTTACCCTTCTAAGTACTGAATAAGCACCTCATTGCTTAACTTGTTATTTGTTTTGTCTAGTAGAAACTATTGTTTTAAGTCTGACACTGATCATCACATATTTTACTCATATGATTGTAATTTTTGGTCAATTTTAAAAATTACATTAGCTTGGAATTGTATTGCATCGTAAATGGGATGAAAAGACCTCGAGCATGGTCTTGATTAAAAGCTTGAATTTATTTCTATAAAGAAGAAGAGAAAGTCCTTTAATAGATGTGCTATGCAACGCACTTCTATTACAGAACTAGTTGATCAAATACATTCGACAATATGCAAAGGTGTTAAGAATACGTAATTTGGTCTCGAAAGATGTTTTTTATTTAGAGAAACATAGAATACAGAGAGTGGCCTAAAGCTTACTAGAATTGACAGAGAAAGAAAATTATAAATTTTCTGTTGCAAGTGTAAATTCAATCAACAAAACTTTAAAAAAAATAAAAAATAATTTTAAAAAATTACCTAATTTTAGGCCACCCTATACATATACGATTTTGTTGTTGTTGTTGTTGTTGTTGTTGTGTTGTTAAGCAGGCATTCTTTTTTCTTTTTTTTTCGTAAAGATTTTTTTATGCAAGATGTTTTTTATTATTTTAATTTTATTTTGTTTTTAATGATACATAGAACAAAATGACCTCTTGATGATAGAATTTATTTTCCCCTCCCCCATATCTTTGTGGGGGGAGAGGAAGAACAAAAACAATTACAAAATTATAAAAAAAAAAAAATGGAAGTGTTAAATAAAAACGAAAGTAATGAATGAATGGAAACAAGGGTTGAAAAATATGAAAAAGGAAATATACCTGAATACATTCAATTCAGAATAAGGCCAAGGGAGGTAACTTTGTTAATTTTTTTTTTTTTAACTTTAAAAGAAATAAGACAAATTTAAAGAATTAAACAAAAACAAAAACAAAAAAAAAAAGAAGAAAAGTTGTCTCAACATTATGAGCTGTCTGGAGTTTGGATACGACTATCAAGTTCCAACATTCATTTTTAAATAATTTTTTTTTTTTTTTGGTAAATAAAACAAAACAAAAAACAGGAAGAAAAAAAAATCTTTCTTTTTAAAATAGTACAAAAAAAAAAAGAACACTATCTGTCCATAATAATTGTTACATGTAGAATATGAAATTTATATGTAAATGTAACAACTATTTTGGGACAGATGCGGAACTGATTTTTGATCAAGTGATGTTAGAAAGCATCAAAATATAATTTATTAATGACAACTTGACTGAATATACACTGGCTACTTTATCGGTTTGGTTTGTTTTATTTTCATATCAACCTCAGTGGGTCATTTAATGCCGATAAAGTTTTGAAATAAATCAATTCTAATGGATAATCAAATTTTGTTTATAAGCTCATGTTTTTCTATTTAACTCATAGATGGGACCCTAACAGGTATTACCACTCCGTGTCAGAGTGGACCAGGGAGCAATGGTGATGAAGGGGTGCTCCACATTCCCCAAACCTCCAGAACTGGAACCTCACCATCAGAAAGTTTAACGTCATTCCTAGGACATGCTACTTTATTGACAATTTTGTTTATAAATTTACATGTCCAAATATATATATATATATATATATATATATATATATATATATATATATATATATGTATATATACATATATATAGTATTACAGTGTGTACAGAAATAACCTACTCTGTAATAACACACTGTAATACTAAATCTGCTCTACTAACGTATTGAGCACTTTATATTTGTTATAACACTTGACTTATCCGATTGATACTTGTATCAACCAAATATTGGGATTAACTCAATATCTTTTACCGGTAAGTCATTCCATTCATTATATATATATATATATATCACACAACTAAAAAGATTTTCATCTCCTATCATCTATAAAAACATCCATCATTTTCTTCACCCCAAGATGCATCCTGATGAAGGTTTAATGAAACCGAAATGTTTAAACATCGATAATTAAATTCATCATATTTTCGGAACACTTGTTTTTTCAAATTTTCTTTATATATATATATATATATATATATATATATATCATAGATGAAATATTATGGTATTAATTTTCTGTAACTATAGTTTCATGCAATCTTCAGATAGTTAAATATAGAAAAATACTTTTTCAATATTTGACCGTTTGAAAATTGCATAATATGCATAAAACTGTAGTTACAGAAAATTAACACCATAATATTTCATCTATGATTTTTTTACCTGCTCTGCTATTTTAGCATTGAGCACCTTTATAAGCTAAAACTTTTCACATTCATTCTCCATATTATATTATATTATATTATATTATATCATATCATATCATACATATATATATATATATATATATATATATATATATCATAGAAAGGAAGGAAGAACTCAACACCGTAATTCCATAATAAATTTATTTCGACCAAAATTGGGGCCTATATAAATCTAAGTTGATTTAATATAGCTCCCCAAAATTCAGTCTCATCAGATGGGTATCAGTTTATTATGGAATTACGGTGTTGATTTCTTCCTTCCTTTCTATGATAAATATTGCTCTGTATATAATCTAAAAAGTTTATTATACATTGAGCTCTCTTTAGTGATTTAAAGATTCGCTGTATTTATACATACTGGATCATACAATATTAATACAGTGTATCTTAGAAATCCCATATAGAATCATCCCTTACTACCAAGTTTTGGATAAATCTCATATATATATATATATATATATATATATATATATATATATATATATATATATATTGGTTTGGTGGTTGGTTTTGAAGGATCTCACAATGCAAAGAAAAATGAGGCAACTATAATGCTGTTTGTTTACCTTTGAATTATTCTAAATATTTCTCAAATTATTAAAAATTAAAGTTAAACAAACATAGTTACCTCATTTTTCTTTACACTTGCATTGTGATAGCCTTTAAAACTGTTATAGGTGACACACCCTATAAGACCAATCGAATGTGCCAACAGCTTACTATAAATAAACAGGGATAATTGTGGCTTAGCAGCAAGCCAATGCGAGTGCCAATAACTCTGTTCGTCGGACGTAATTTCCACATCTCTCTATTGTATTGTCTACTTTCTGTTAATACATTTTCTACTTTTCGTTACCCGTTGTTCTGTTCTTTTTTGACCCCTTAAAAACCTCACAACAAAAACCAACCACCAAACCAATATAAACACAATGCTTCAAGCAAATTATAAAACTCATATATATATATATTCATATATACTAACACTAATCTTATCATATACCAATATACTCAGTCTTAATCTTGGTTGGTATAGTCAAAACATTAACCACTGTACTTTTTAGTCTTTTTTAGAAAACACTAATTTGTGTTCATAGGTTGATAATAAGAATGTTTCTTCATCTCAAAAATAGGAGATATGCTGTGGTTATGATAACAACCAAGATGAGGATACTAGTCAGAATAGATTGGTGAATAATAATAGTAAATCCTTGTCTAGGAAATTCCTACAAAAATTTACGCTTACAAACAAAATCTCATTTGGTAGTTGCAATTAAACAAAAATATTTTCCACCAATTTTAAACTCTTGTGCTATATATCTTTTAATAAAATAATAATGTTCAAGACATTTTTATTATAAAAAAAAGATAAAAGAAAACAAGTTTCTCATATGCTATAAACCATTTAAGCATTACAGTCTATCTATATAAAAAAAATGACTTTTATCTATATAATAAAATGTGACTTTTATCACTTTATTATTTTGTTCATCTATTGAAACTGTGACTTTTATCTATATAATAAAATGTGACTTTTATCACTTTGTTCTTTTGTTCATCTATTAAAACTGTGACTTTTATCTATATAATAAAATGTGACTTTTATCACTTTATTCTTTTGTTCATCTATCAAAACTGTGACTTTTATCTATAATAAAATGTGACTTTTATCACTTTGTTCTTTTGTTCATCTATTAAAACTGTGACTTTTATCTATATAATAAAATGTGACTTATCACTTTGTTCCTTTGTTCATCTAATAATGATTGGCTATCAAATTCTTCTGTTTTTGAATAGCAAATAAAACTAGTTCAAAATATAGAAACAAAAGTATTTAAGATATAAATATAAAAGTATTTAATGTATCAACAGTATTGGCCAAGTTATCAGCAAAATTTTGATCTCAAAATCCAGTCTCAATATTGGGTTATCAAATATAAATTAAAATAAGACATAAATCCACCACAGATGTAAAAACAAACGTAAAATATTTATGTTTATACATTATTTTCAGAGACCATTTTCTTAACTCCTAAATACAAGGGTGAGTCAAAAGTTTTGCAATATTTGCATATATGCTAATTTCTGGAATAAATTACAGGAACTTGAGGGACTCAAACTAATGCCACACCCAACATATATAAAAAAAAAAAAAAGTAAAGTTAGCAGAGTGGCCTATTGTCAGTATCAGCTGAGCAGCGAGGGAGTCCTCTTTTTGCCAACGCTAGACCAGGGATTTTTTTTTTCTGAAGTGAAGAGCCACACCTATCATTAGCTCCCCACTTTATAACACAGATCAGATTACCCAGGCTGTGCTATTCATGCGCTGAGTTGGTGAGGTCTGGTATCAAACCCAGAACCTTGTGATTCCTAGGCGGGTGCTCTGCCAACTGAGCTAAACTGACCCAATATACAATCTGGATCCAACTCATTCGGATTATTACTTGTTTTGATCACATGGCTGACTTCTTACACTTGTTAAACTTCAACAACTAACAGGAGGTGGAAGCTTCAGTGAAGGAATTCTTTGCCTCAAAAGACAAGAACTGGTATGAGTGTAGGATCAGAAAACTGGTAGAAAAGTGGCTTCACCAAGCATATAATCTGGACCTATCTCTCTTGGATTATTACTTGTGTAAATCTATGGCTCACTTCCTGCGCTCACGACCAAGAGGAGGTGGAAGCTTCAGTGAAGGAGTTCTTAGCCTCAAAAGGCAAGAACTGGTATCAGTGTGGGATCAAAGAACTGGCAGAAAGGTGGCTTTGCCCAGAATATAATCCGAACCTAGCTCACTTGGATTATCACTTTGTTCCGATCCATGATTCACTTTTTGCGCTCACGATGCTTCAACAACCAAGAGGAGGTGGAAGCTTCAGTGAAGGAGTTCTTTTTTTTCACCTCAAAAGACAAGAACTGGTATCAGTGTGGCATCAAAGAAATGGCAGAAAGATGGCTTTACCCAACATTTAGTCTGGATCCAGCTCACTTAGATTATCACTGTTACGACCATATCCCACTTCCTGCGCTCGTGATGCTTCAACAACCAAGAGGAGGTGGAAGCTTCAGTGAAGGAGTCCTTCGGCTCGAAAAGCAAGAACTAGTACGAGTGTTATATCAAAGAACTGGTAGAAAATGTGGTTTGAAATGATGCAGCACGATGGCCTCTACTTTGAATGCTTGGCTGCTTTTGTTGTAACTTGAAGAATGGAGAAAATAAAGTTACCAAAACATTGCAAAACTTTTGACTCACCCGAGTAATAAAGTCATCTGTTTTGTATCACAGGTACGAACACCTGAATCCACTAATAATTTATTTTCTTTTATGGGTAATTAATAATTTATGGGCGGAAATAGTGACTCTCTCTCTCTCTCAATTTTATGCAAAGCCTTTAAAAATGGTTGGTTTATTTTTTTTTTTTTTAATGGCATATTTTTAATGGCATATCAACCTTTGTAAAAGTAAAAAAATTAAAGTCGTCAGGGTGTCCTAAAGTTGGTATCAACCAGACAGCTAGGGAGACTATCCCCATTTCACTAGCACTAGACCAAGGAGATTGTTTTTAGTGTCTGAGGCGGTGCACCACACCTACCATCAGCTCCTCACTTTACCGCACAGATTCCTGTGCTAGTCGTACGCTGAGTTGGCAAGGACCAGTATCGAACCAGAAACCTTGAGGTTCCTAGCCGAACACGCTACCGATTGATTTAAATAATGGTACTATTTAACCCATAGCTGGGGGGGGGATGAGGATGTTCATACCTTTCCCAAGGGTATCAGTCTGAAAGTGATAGCACGACTGGGATTCAAACTCGTTTCGTTGCAGTCCAGCATTTTAGCTACACTGCTGTGGGGGACTTCCCCCTTTAAAAGATTATAAATAGAATCTTTAATCAAGTGGTATTATAAATCTAACCACTCCCCCATGATTTTCCAAGCACTTCTTTGGATATTCTATTCATTCAATACCTAGAATATCTAAAAGACATTAACAATCATAAAATATGGATTTAAACCTTGGAGTGAAAAAGAGAGGAAAGAAGCTGCCACAGCAAAGAGAGCCAGAAAGAAGGAGAGACAACAACCCAGGCAAGCATCAGTTTGTATGCAGTCACTGCACCAGAGATTGCCATTCAAAAACTGGCGTTGAGCCACTCGTGCAGATGCAGGTTTTTTTTTTTAAATGGACACTACTCCATCATTTGCCTACTTTCTTATCAACAAAAAAAACAAAACATCAGGGCATCGTGATTGCTGCAATGGTTAACAAGCTAGTCTAGCAGACCATTGCTAGTGAGGTTGATTCTCACTGAGTGCATACTGTATCCCTTATTTTTGTACTTATGTATTCAGAAATGTTTATGGGGTAACCTACTCAGCAACTAAGTTAATATAAATATAGTTTTTAGCCATTAAATTTGAGTCAGAATTGACTGTATTTTTTTTTCAACAAGTGTAAAATTTGGCTTCAAGTCTAAATAAATTATAATTGTTGAAAATTTTGTATAAACTGCATACAAAGGGATACAATTAGGATTTATTAAGATCTACAGGGTTTTAACCACAGGATTCAGATTGTATACAGTACTAAATGGTCACCCATCTAAGTAGTGAATGGGCTCATTGTTGCTTAACTTTAGTAGAATTTACTAAGCTTTGCTTACAGTGCTTAATGTCCCTAAGTGGTTACCCATGTAATTACTGAACAGGCTGATTGTTGCTTAACTTTAAAAGAATCTACTAAGCTTTGTTTACAGTGCCTGCTGTTCCTAAATGGTCACCCATCTAAGTAGTGAATGGGCTCATTGTTGCTTAACTTTAGTAGAATTTACTAAACTTTGATTACAGTGCTTGATGTCCCTAAGTGGTCACCCATCTAAGTAGTGAACAGGCTGATTGTTGCTTAACTCCACTAGAATTTACTAAACTTTGCTTAATCTGGCACACAGACCTCATGTTGATTCCAGTACACACTCTTTCTAAATGGTCACCCATCTAAGTAGTGAACAGGCTGATTGTTGCTTAACTAGTAGAATCTACCTAGCTTTGCTCACAGTGCCTGCTGTTCCTAAGTGGTCACCCATATAAATACTGAACAGCTCATTGTTGCTTAACTTTAGTAGAATCTACTAAGCTTTGCTTAAAGTGTTCCTAAGAGCTCACCCATCTAAGTACTGAACAGGCTCAGTGTTGCTTAACTTTGGTGATCTTATCCAGAACTGGCGCTTCTTTATCTTACTGAGTGTATAGCCCTCTTCTTCGTAGGGGTAGGGGAACTGATTTAATCACCAACAAATCAATTATTTGGGGGTTGAGAGTAAGAGCATAAATAATTTAAATAATTATAATTAGTATTATTTGGATTATTCGGACTATTGTTCTCATCTTCATTGTTATCTGTACAACGTTTGGGCCGATGTGCCCTCAGGTATGAGATGAGGATAATAGTCTGAATAATACAAATAATACTAATTATCAAGCCTCATCACAAAAATTCAGAGAAATAATTATAATTTATACATTATTTTCATTCTTTTTTTTCTTTCTTTTCTTTTTTTTAAAAAACTAGCAATTGCTCTACCCCAAATTTTAATATTTTAAGAGTACTGAGAGAATTTTTTCTTTTTTTTTTCTTTTTTTAATTATTCAATAACTAAGTCGACAATTAAATATTCTTTGTTCACATGCTTTCTAACATCTTTTAATCAAAGAAATACAAACAAAAACAAACAAAAAAATCATTAAAATGACAGAAATAAACAGATCTTTCTTCTTGGAACATATTCATCTTTAATCTTGCACAAGGACCCTCAATGTGTTTACATAGATGTGTTTAACACAGACGTGTTTACATAGATGTGTTTAACACAGATTTGGTTTATTTATTTTTTTATTTTAATTTTTTTTTTTTTTCCTGGACTGCAGACCTTGTCTTCCTTTTCTTTGGTTATCAATTTTTGATATTTTTTTTATTCAATCTAAGCAAGTTTTTATAATAATAATAATAATAATAATAATAATAATAATATAATAATAGTTAATGAAATGACCAAAAGGAAAGAAAAAAAATCTTTCTGGGGTTTGTAATCAGTGAATAGTAATTTTCAATGTGGGTACATTACCGCTGTGGTTAATATTGCAAGTAGGACCTACCGAAAGAAAAAAAGTGGGGAGAAAAAAAAAAGAATGAAAAAAAAAAAAGTGAAAGAAAAAAAAGTGCATTCTAAAGTTCCAATTTTTGCAGTCTACACACAATTATTCACTTTCCTTTTGTCCTAATTAATTAAAACCATTTTTTAAAATCAGTCCTTTGCGTAGTACCCTTGAGGTACCACAAAATGATATATCATAATGATAGGATCTTTGTAGGTATATTACTGTAACACAGCAAAAATAGCACATCGGAACGGGAATTTTATTAGCACACGTGTTAAAATGCTTCAGCTTGGAGAATAAAGAAATTTTAAATCCAATTTGAAACTTAATAATAATCAGACTCCAGTGAAAAAAAAAAAAAAAAATAACAGTTAAAACTGGTACAAAAACTTCACAAGGAGTTTAATAATAATAATAATAATAATAATAATAATAATAATAGTAAGAAGAAGAAGAAAAAGAAGAAGAAATAAATAAAGAAAGAAGAAGAAAGAAAAGAAAGAAAGAAAGAAGAAAAAGAAGAGAGAAGGGGAAAAATTTCAAATAAGAAGAAAGAAAGAAAGAAAGAAAGAAAGAAAGAAGAAGGGCGAGAAGGAAGAAAAAGAAAAAGGGCGAGAAGAAAGAAGAAATTGTCATCTAGTGGATGTTGCTATTCTGGCAGACCACAGAGTAAAAATGAAAGTAAAAGACAAATACTTGGACCTTGCCAGAGAACTGAAAAAAAAACCAAAAAAACAAAAACAGTGAAATGTGAAGGTGATACCAACTGTAGTTGGTGCCCTTGCAATGGTCCCCAAGGGTTTGGAAAACAGACAGGGGGAATTGGAAATCAGAGGAAAAATCGAGACCATCCACACAACAGCATTGTTAAGATCGGCTAGCATACTCAAAAGAGTTCAGGAGACCTGAGAAGACTTGCTGTCACTCAGACTCTAGTGAAAGACCACCAGCTAATGCTGTTGTGAAAAACACTCAAGGAGTGATATAATAGTTGTGCTATGTTTGTATTCATCCAAATCATTATAATTTCTCAAGGGAGATAAATATTAAATGCTAATAATAGATTAATACATGATAATGCTTGTATTATTTATTGCAATAATGCTTACCTTATTTATAGCAATAATGCTTCTCTTATTTATTGCAATAATGTTTAATAATGCTTCTCTTATTTATTGCAATAATGTTTAATAATGCTTCTCTTATTCATTGTAATAAGACTTAATAATGCTTCTCTTATTTATTGTTATAATGTTTAATAATGCTTTTCTTATTTATTGCAATAATGCTTCTCTTATTTATTGCAATAATACTTAATAATACTTCTTATTTATTGCAATAATGCTTAATAATGCTTCTCTTATTCATTGTAATAAAACTTAATAATGCTTCTCTTATTTATTGTTATAATGTTTAATAATACTTCTATTTATTGCAATAATGCTTAATAATGCTTCTCTTATTTATTGCAATAATGTTTAATAATGCTTCTCTTATTCATTGTAATAAGATTTAATAATGCTTCTCTTATTTATTGTTATAATGTTTAATAATGCTTCTCTTATTTATTGCAATAATGCTTCTCCTATTTATTGAAATAATGCTTAATAATGCTTGTCTTATTTATTGCAATAATGCTAAATAATGCTTCTCTTATTTATTGCAATAATGCTTCTCTCATTTATTGCAATAATGCTTAATAATGCTTCTTTTATTTATTGCAATAATGCTTAATAATGCTTGCTTAATAATGCTTGTTTTATTTATTGTAATAATGCTTGTCTCATTTATTTGCAATTAGTTATTATATAAATTCAATAAATAAAAAATAACTTGACATTAAGCTGCTAAGGATGATGGCCTTTAAGTTAGTTATGAACAAGAAACATTTGTCTTAAATCTAAACGGCCACATTTTTTAAAAGACTGATAGAAATGAAACCAGGTAAAGAAAGATTTTCTCAATGTAGAATATACTCTCCTTGATAAGCAAACATGATTTGCCTTTAATAGACATCTTCACATTTAAATATTGATATTTCAAATACATAAAAGGAATGGCTACAGTATGTATACGGTAAGAAACAAACTCCGAGTTAGCCAGTCCTTAGCTTGTAGAAGAGTAAATCCTCACTTTATTTAAATATTATTACTAATAAACAAATATTATAATAATAGAAATATTATCAAATTTTATGTTATTTAAATATTAATCTTATTAAATGGAGGTGAGGGTGGTGAAAAGGTTATCGGACGAAATGAATCCACCATGCCAAGTTTTGAATTCTGGACAAACTAATACCCTTGGGGGAGGTAGGAATCTATCCCATCCCCCAGTAATGGGTAAAAAGTAGGGTATACTGGCCTTTTAGCCTCGGAAGCATATTCTAGGAGAAGGAAAACTGAATTACCATCCACCATCATCTGGAGGGTGGCTAGATATCCAGCAGGATTTAAAATAAAAAAAGAGACCTGTTAAGGGGAGTGTTAATTAATTATTATTCTATGTTACCAGGATTGAACCTGCAACCAAGAAATGACTGTCACTTAGAACTGTCTTAGATTGTTACTATTGGTTAATGGAACAGGCAAACACCTCTTCAACTTAGTGGACTGTTCCTGGTAGTAGTGGCAACAAGTATTTAATCTGTTGCAGTTTGTTCATTAACACTGGAATTTGTAAATGCCTGGAGAAGCTAGAACAGGGAACACTTTAACTTTTATTAGGGAGGATTAATCTCTCTTTAGATCAATGTTAAACTATCAACTCTTCTCTTGGACTGGCAACCAATGAAGTGTATTCTGAAAACCTGGAAAGGTTGAATATAACCTGAGCAAGCTTAACTGTTTAGCTTATTATTAAACATTATACTTGCCTTTATTTGGAAGAGTAATCTAGGAGAAGGAAAACTGAATTACTATTCACCCTCATCTGGAGGGTGGCTAGATATCCAGCAGGATTTTTTTTTTAAATTAAAAAATAAAAACAAGAAGACCCTGGGCTTTGAATATAACCTTAAGGTAACTAAAAAAGGATTGAAAAAAGCCTTAGATTAATCTCCAATGTTAAACTATCAACTCTTCTCTTAGACTGCAACCAATGAAGTGTATTCTGAAAACCTGAAAGTTTGATATAACCTGAGCAAGCTTAACTTCTTAGCTTATTATTAACATGAGTCACATTACCGGCTCATTTGAATATAGAGTTTTTAAAAACATTTTTTTTAAATGTCTATGTTTTATTAGAAGATTAGCAGTAGTTTATCAAATCTTAAATCTAAAAGGAACAAGTGAATATTTTTTTAAAAATCAAACTACTTGTAAATAATTCATTTCCAAAATTCAAACTATGAATTGAAATATGAAAAAATAAAAATAAAATAAAAATTTTAAATTAAAAAAAAAAAAAAAAAAAAAATTAAAATAGAAAACGGTTCTAAAATCTATGACTAAATTAATTTTTGCATTTTTGTTTGTTTGTTTAAACAACAATAGTATCAAAACATATTTGATTTTAATATTCATGATATCATTTGATATCATAATGACTCATGGAATGGTAGTAGTAATAGTGCCTCCCCAATTTTTGAATGAAGATATTATGTACAAACACTTGACATGTCTGCAAATATACACCTGGGTTTTTTGTTTTTTTTTCGCAAAGAATACAAATAGATATTTATACCTGTCAGGTATTGAAGGTTTTACAAGTACAAAAATGGACTGACTGCACTGGGCATAAGGCATAAAAGAATTTTTATTTTTAAATTTTTTTTTTTAAAACTGGAGGCCCATGAAGGCCTGCACTATGACTCAATCATATAAGCCTACCATGAAATAATGCAAATGGCAGGCCTGAGATGTTATTATATAATTATTGTTTCATTTCGTTTGTTTTTTTTAATAATTTTAAAGAGCTTAAGCATCAGCCACTTTGTAGTATAATATAAGTCAAGATAATCTTAATACATGTAAGCAAAAACATCCACAAAAAAAAGGAAAAAAAAATAAATAAAAAACATATTGCTTATTATTTTGCTGCATTATTTTGATTTTTCAGACTGTTGTCCTCGTATTTATTGTGGTATATAAAAACACATTTCGACCGCTGTATCCTCAGACTTTCTTCAGGTATCCACTGTCTACAGCATCAAAAATGTGTTGTTTTTTTTTGTTTTTTTAATTACATACCATAATACAGTTGAGGACAACAGTCCGAAAATTTAAAATAATACACATCAAGCCTCATCTCAAATATTCAAACAAATAATATTATTTTGCTCTTTTTTTTTTTTTTTTTAAATCTTTCTGATTTTCAATGAAAGAAAATAGACATTTTTCAAAGAGACAAAATCAATGAGATATTTGGTGCTTTTTTAAAATTATTATTATTATTTTTTAAATTTATTTTTTTGTAGATAGGTGTTTAAAACAAGGCTGGAAAGTGCATTTAAAAAAAGGGTAGTCTCTTTACTGTGCGCTTCTAAATTATCTTTTTTTTTTAAATTAAAAAAAAAAAAAAAAACAGGCCCCACATGATATGATGGCCACAAGCAATACTGATGAATAAAAAATAAAAAATATGCAAACTGCATTTAAAAAAATTAAAAATCTAATATGAAAATGAAGAAGCTTACAATGGATACAATATTACTGAAAATATGTCACCAATATATTACTAAGATAAATTTATTATCAAGATATAAAAAAAAATTAAATAAAAGAAAACTATGAAAATAATCACTAAATATACTATAATAAATAATGAGATAATTAAGATAGTTTAATAATTGATATTATTATTATTATAAATTATAATATAAATTTATATCATAGTTAATTCACAATTTATAGTATTAATGATATTTATTATAAATCATATAAATTTATATCACTTAATTCAGATGTTATATAGTATTAATAATATTATCATTGATATAAATTGATATCACTGTTAATTGAGATGTTATATATTATCAATAATATTATTATTAATTATATCTATATTGTTAATTAAGCTTTTATAGTATTATTAATACTATTATTAATTATAATATGAATTTATATATTTAATTCAGACATTTTATAGCATTAATATGATTAATTATAATATGAATTTATATAATTAATTCAGATGTTTGATAGCATTAATATGATTAATTATAATATGAATTTATATAATTAATTCAGAGGTTTTATAGTATTAATAATATGATTAATTATAATATAAATTTATATAATTCAGACGTTTTATAGCATTAATAATATGATTAATTATAATATGAATTTATATAATTAATTCAGACGTTTTATAGCATTAATAATATTATTAATTATAATATAAATTTATATCATTGTTAATTCATGTTTTATAATAATAATAACAATAATAATAATAATAATAATGACTATAGTTACTGTTACTGATATTAATGAAAAAATCAACTATTAAACAAAATAAATAAAATAAGAATATAATTAACTACAGTTGTTTTAACTATTTCAATCAGTTTATTTTTTTAAATATTGCAAAGAATTTGTTTCCCCACCCCCCAACCCGACAATAAGGACAACTCAAATCACGTAATGAAGGTTCCAATGATTTGTTAAAAAAATAATAAAAGCATGAAGGAATATGTCCTTTTTTTTTTTTAATTTATTTTATTTTCATGTAATTGAATAATGACTAGAACAAATTTGATGTCACGTTATGAAAAAAGGATGGTGGTACAATGTTGCACAATGGTGAAAGCCATTAACAAAATAACACACAGCGACAGCAACATTATCTTCCATCCCATAGCTGGGGGGAGGGGATCCAAACAATAGGCTCAGTTAAGTTTGATGTTGTTGTTTTTGTTTTGTTTTTTTCGAAGGGGGGAGTTGCTTTTAATTTTTATTCTTTTTTTAAATAATTTTCATTCTTTTTTTTTCTCATTTCAAATACCTCCCTCCCTTTTTTTTTTCTTTTTATTTCTTTCTTTCTTTCATTTACATATTTATTAGGTTTATTTTGTTGATAAAAACCTTTTTCTTTTGGATTTTGTATATTCTTTTTAACATACATTTTGTTTTAATGCAAGAGTCTTTCTTGTTTTTTTTGTTTTTTTTGTTGTATTTTTTTTTCCCATTGTTTTAAATTGTGATCTTCCCAGTCGTATTATTTTTCTGGTTGAACTTTTAAAAAAAAGAAAAAGAAAAAAAAAGTTTTACATTTATTTTTTTTTTAAACGTTTTTCTTTTTTTTTTCAAATAGAATTTGACAATGCAAATTAAATTTTCTCTTCAGTATTTTTGTAATTTATGTTTACAAATAGTCATATAATTCTTGTGGCCAATACAATTAAAACCTGAACAAGCTTCAACATTTAAATAAGGTACAAAATATATACAAAGAACTTATATATATATATATATATATATATATATATATATATATATATATATATATATATATATTACAGGCAGAAGAAGACAACAGATGGACCCAAAGTCTGCTTGCTTGCTTGCCGCTGCTGTTACTGCTGCACACAGTACAGGGTGGGTTAGGTTATTTAGGGTTAAAAAAAAAAAAGAAAAAGAAAAAAAAAAAAGAAAAAATATTCCTCCTCTCCCTCAATTTCTGACCCCACCCCCAAAAAAAAATAAGAAAAGAAAGAAGCAGTAATATTTATTGAATATATTTTGGTAGTTTTAGCTTAGTGTATTTGTGTTTGTGTTTGTGTGTATATATGTGTGTGTGTATGTGTATATATATATATATATATATATATATATATATATATATATATTGTCAGGACGGCCTAATGTCGGTATCAGCCAGACAGCAAGGGAGTCTATCCCCATTTCACTAGCGCTAGACCAAGGAGATTATTTTTTAGCATCTGAGGTGGAGCGCCACACCTACCATCAGCTCCTCACTTTACCGCATAGATCCCTGTGCTACTCATACGCTTAGAGTTTGCAAGGGCCGGTATCGAACTAGGAACCTTATATATATATACATATATATATATATATATATATATATACACATACATACACCTTTTTATAGAAATTTACTGAGCATACCTCAAGTTTGGCTCGAGCCCATAATTAGGGGTCACCCAGTGAGGATCAATCTCACAACTGATCACCAAGAATAACTTGCTTACAATTACACTATAACAAAGTGACCACATCTTTGTAATAGGTTCAGAGAAGTGTGTGTGTGTGTGTGACAGAAAGACTAATGATTAATATTAGGGGCATATAGAATTAGAGGACTGGGGGATGAAAGTGAAAAGAGAGGAGTATAAAAGGTGGGTATTAACAAGCCAACACACAGACACAAAATGGGCTGATGGTGTCAGCTATTTAAAGCTGTCGAAGTAGGCACACAATGTTAAACTCTAGCCAGGAACCACCACAACTTTTCCAACAATGAATTACTAAAATTTGAACGTGTGTGTAGAAAATTATAAAAATTAAATTTTTGAATAAAAAAAAAAAATTTAAAAAATTGAATAAATAAATAGGTACTTGATACTGAAGAGGAGTGGGAGTTTCCATTTTGTTTATAAAATCAAGAAAAATATTAAATGCTATTTTTTTTTCTAAATGTATACATACAGCCACACACACAGCCACATACACACACAGCCAGTCAGTCACACACACACACACACACAGCCAGTCACACACACACACAGCCACACACCAGTCACACATATACACTTGTATGATTTAACTTTTATTTTATCAGTGTATGCAAAATATATCAATTATATAAATAAATGAGGAAAACTATTTTCATATCTAATGTCATCACAGTATGAAGATAGACTGATAAACTAAGATGATTCTAATCTAAAATTGTGAGTTCAAACCCTAAGAAGGGCTTTGCTGCTCTTCTTTTTTTTTCCTCCCCACATTGTGGATGAACTGGACATTATCATTAATGTCTTTACAACTTTCTGGATTCAAGTACTTAATTCATATCTTTGACCTTTGACCTGTAAGTAGCAATGAAATCTTATTATAATGGAGATTGTATGTTTTTCTGTCTGTAACCGAAACTATATTACTACTCAATTCACAGTTCCCTTAGTTATTATACATCACATTCTCCATGAATCATTTTTATTTAAGCCTCAATTATTAATAAAATTGTTTTTCATTATTAATACTGCTGGTCATATCTACGTACTAATAACATGCAATTGTATTTATATGTACAACAAAAAGCGGTTTACTGTGTGAACGGGAAGGCTAATTTGCATATTGATATTAAAAATTTCATTTTAATAAATATGTGCTTGGTATTGTTGATTTCTAATTATTTGATTTTATCTTAATGAATATGAGCAAAAATCTCGGAAATAAATCTTAAAAGAAATCAATTAACAAAAAGAAATAACTGTAATTTTATTCTTTACTTTCTTATTTAACTAAATAGTTAAATTAGAAAAGTTTAGCAAGGGAAGACGGGGGTGATGGAAGAAGAAGCTACAGCTGTTTTATTTTTCGATTATACCCCTCTCTGTTTCAAATCATTTTATCTGCATTCTTATTTAGTTTATTTAGACTTTCTAATTAATTTAATATGATATTTTATGATATTAATACTTGCACCCGGAGGGTGCATATATTTGCTAGTTTACCTAAATTCTATCTAATAATGAAATTATTTGATATCTTAATGACAGTTTTTTTTCCTTCTTTTTTGGGGGGTGGGGTGGGGGATAAATATCTAGAACCAATTTAACTCTTCCATTGCTGTGTGTGGCTTTAATTTGAATTCCTAGCACCTTGTTGAAATATAGTCAATGTATTACTATTTTCTGGTCCATATTTTTCACTTGGAGAATTTTACTAATAAGAATGATATATTACTCCTTTTTTTTTTTAAAACTATATGCATTCTTTGAAAAAAAAAAAGGGACTAAGAGTTATCTCCCCCTTTTTTGTTTTTAGAATATTATAACTTCAGAAAGAGTAAAGAAATCTTTTGCATTTAATTTGCATTCAATTATAAACAAAAAGGAAACGTTTCAAATCTCAAAGAATGAAAATGAAATTAAAAAAAAAATATATTTAAAGGAAGAAAAGAACTATGTAACAAGATGGATTCTTGTTTTAGCTATGCCGATCATAGAAGGCAATAGAGGGATACACACAGACTTTGAGTCCAAAATGTCAACAAATATGAGAGAATACAAAAAAGTCTTCTTTTTTTTTTTCATGTATTCAGTGAATTCATTGTATAGTGAATTCCTTGTAGGGTAAATTTATCACCAGTAAGTCAATCATATGGTAAATTTATCACAGGTAAATTATTTGTGGCTTAATTCAGAATTTAATCATTGCTTTTAAGAATTTAATAAAAACAGCCAAAGGGTTACAGTAACCCTATTTTATAAGAGCAATTATTTTGATATGATGAAATTACCTACAATATATTTACCTTACGATAAATTCACCGGTGATAAATTTACCATAAAAATTTTACCACACAAAGAATTTATTGCAATGAATTAACCTGGAATTCTAGAAAGAAAGACAATTCCAATAATAAAAAAATAAGTAAAAAAATTTTTTTAAATAAAAAATAAAGAAATAAAGAAAAAAGACAAAACAAATAAAAAAGATTTTAAAAAAAAGATTTAAAAATAAGATTAAAAAATTTTTTTTTTAAATATTTAAAAAAAAACTTAATTAAAAAAAATGTTTTTATCTAAATCTTTTTAAAAATCTTTTTTTTAACAAAAGATTGAAAAAAAAAAAAAAAGATTTAAAAAAAAAGATTAAAAAAATGATTAAAAAAGAGATTTAAAAAAAAAGGATTTAAAAAAAATTTTTTTTTTTTTTAAAATCTTACTTACAACTAATAAAGATGTATTTACAAGACATGCATGTTAAGGAGCTTGTACGTGATGAAAGAAAAATTGAGACACATAGAAAAGAGATCTGAAAAATTGGCAAGCAGTTTATATCTGGAATTATTGGGAGGTGGAGAGAGAAAAAAAAAAGAAGTTTTCTTTTGATTGTGGCGGCAGTGGTATTCAAGCAAGAAAGAAGAACAGAAAGGATAAATGATCAGGAACAGATTGTTGTCAGAAGGGCAAGAAAGTCTACAAGCAATAGCCATTTTTTTTTTTTTTTGCCCCTTCCATATAAATTTTCTTATAGGCCCCTATTACATATGGCTGAGAGTTTATATATATATGTGTGTGTGTTTGTGTGTTTGTGTGTGTGTGTGTAATTGGGTAGCATTTCTTCATTCAGACATATTTGGTTAAACTGAGCAGATATTTTTTGTCAGCAAATTTTGTTCATATTCCTTTCTAGGCACTGAATAGAAGATATAACATCAGGCTGGAATTGGCTGATGTATTTGCCATAACTTATTTGTTCCCAAGTACTTTCATATATATATATATATATATATATATATATATATATATATATATATATATATATATATATATATATATAAGGTTTGGAATAATAGCAGGACAAAAAGGAAGACAATATAGAGAATCAGACTAACATGTTTTACAAGAGGAATATTCTGATTATGCTATTTATATAGCAAAACATGTCAATTTGGTTTTCCATACAGTTTTGTGTTTGAGTTTGTGTGTGTGTGTGTGTGTGTGTGTGTGTGTGTGTGTGTGTTGTGTGTGTGTGCACAGGTATATACACACAAATAACCATCTTTGGGTGTAGTGCTACTGAGATTCTTTGAAAACCATTTTCTAATTTAAAGATGGTGTGTGTTTGTTGGGGGGGGGGATCAAGTTTAAATTAAATCCCAAAAAATGAGCTTGCTTGAATTCCCTTCAAAATCCTGTCCATGAAATTATTAAAAAAAACTTTTTAAAAAAAAAACATTTTTTTTTTTTTTTTTTACAAAAGTGAAGAAACATAAAATAAATAAATAAAACATAAACCATTCACTCCAAAATATTTTTTTTTTTGAATGGAGGAAGGTAAAAAAAAAAAAAAAAATAAAAAAATGTTCGTGGTGATGGTATTGTTGGTGGTAGTGGCAGAGCAACGTGATGGTATGGGTGGTAGCGAATACAGTGGCAATTGTTAGCTGCAACAGCGCTGAATGCAATGTTATCTATACTCAATCAATCAATCAATTGATTGATCTAACATAAGCAGAACCAATAAACTTCCAGCATCAAATAATGCAAGTCATTTTTTTTTTATTATTTATTTTCTCTCTCTCTCTCTCTCTCTTTTTTCAAATATTTTTAAGATGCTGAGGAGCAGGCTGCAAAGATTTAATAATAAAATAAAATAAAAAGATAAAATAAATCCCCCACCCCAACCAACTTACTGTTCTTGAATTATTATTATGCTGTCTTCTTTTCTTATATATATATATATATATATATATATATATATATATATATATATATATATATATATGCAAATAAAAATTAAAAAATTTAAAAAGGGGGTGGGGGAATCCACTTTGTTTTTTTGTTTTTTTTTCTTTTTCAAATATTTTTAAGTGACAATTCTTGAAGTATTATTATTCTCTCTTTTTCTCCTTTTCTTTTTAGAGTTTTTTATATTTTTGTTTGGTCTTTTTCTCTCTCCCTCTCTCTCCCTCTCTCTCTTTCCTCTTCTAGTGGGTGTATTAGAATTTGTTTTCTTACAAGAGAGGAAATTTTAAAAAAAAAGAAAAATCTTTTTTTAAATTCAGAATTGAAAAATTAACAGAATTTTTAAATATTCATATCTACTTTTATGCATACACAAACCTTAGTATACATACATTCATACATCAAAAATATATAATATATATATATATATAGCACTATGTGAAATGCAAACAGCTTCGTCCAGGATTTGAACTCAGGTCGACAAGTCCATTTCCTACGACTATAACCATTACACCACACTTCATTCATAGATCAAATATAGGTGGGAAAGAAATTCCATGTCACCTGTGTTTCTTTATATACCTTAATGGATACAATTTTGATGCATATTAAGAAATATGAAAGATAATTATATGTAAGTAGAGAAGATTTTACAAGTGCGTATATGGATTACTACAGTAGCAGATCAAGTTGTTGTTTTTTTTTTTAATAGTATCAGCAGCAGTAATTGTTATTTTGATTTTAATAATTCAGATTGTCAACTGAAGTATCATTTAAACTTGGAATCACAGAAGTTGAAAATATTTAAAAAAAACTATTTAAAAAAAAAAAAGAAAAATGTCCTTGTTATATAATTGGTGTCTGTTCAGAAATGTACTCAACAAAATATATTTACCAATCCCTCCGCACAAGCAGGATGTGACACAAGGTCATCTTCTTAAGCGTAGTTTAAAAGGTTTGGATTCAGAGTTCTCCTTATCCTAAACTGGTTATGTAGCCAAAGGTAAAGAGCTCAGTCTGCCCTACTATCTGCCCATAGCTGGAGGGAGAGTAGTTGGATGCATACCTTTCCCAAGGGTATTAGCGCTATGAGAAATGTGAACAGCCTGGTCCAGGATTTGAACTCGGGTTGATGAGTCCATTTCCTTGACTCTAACCATTACACCATGCACCTCAAAATATGTTATAGGACCATGTACAAGATGGGAACCTATTTTTGGACTTAAATGAAATAATTTGAATAACTGTTTAAATAAAAATTTTTAAAAAATTTAAACTTCT
>CM042163.1:34469840-34537340 GCA_023376005.1 Doryteuthis pealeii
AGCAACTTATAAAGGGATGATGTCTAGACGTCTAGATTACTGTCTAGATGTGTGCAAAACTGAGCAACTTATATAAAAAAGGGATGATGTCTAGACGTCTAGATTACTGTCTAGATGTGTGCAAAACTGAGCAACTTATATAAAAAAGGGATGATGTCTAGACGTCCAGATTACTGTCTAGATGTGTGCAAAACTGAGCAACTTATATAAAAAAGGGATGATGTCTAGACATCCGGATTACTGTCTAGATGTGTGCAAAACTGAGCAACTTATATAACAAAGGGATGATGTCTAGACGTCTAGATTACTGTCTAGATGTGTGCAAAACTGAGCAACTTATATAATAAAGGGATGATGTCTAGACGTCTAGATTACTGTCTAGATGTGTGCAAAACTGAGCAACTTATATAAAAAGGGATGATGTCTAGACGTCTAGATTACTGTCTAGAAGTGTGCAAAACAGAGCAACTTATATAATAAAAGGATGATGTCTAGACGTCCAGATTACTGTCTAGAAGTGTGCAAAACAGAGCAACTTATATAATAAAGGGATGATGTCTAGACGTCTAGATTACTGTCTAGATGTGTACACAGCTGAGCAACATATAATAAAGTGATGATGTCTAGACGTCTAGATTGCACTCTAGACAAGTCAGTGTCAATTTGAGTGTTTGTGTGTGTGGGGGGAATTATGAAACCAGTGTTGTTACTTTTTTGAGGGAAACACAAAATTGTGCAAGTGCAGCACCCTCCATACTCACCAGACCCTTATCTTCAAGTAACTTTTTCTTGTTTCCTAAACTGAAAATTTATCTCAATGGGGGGATATGGAGAATATTTTTAAAAAAATACAATGGTATAACTTCGTACCATATCAAAAGATGAGTTTTAGGTGCTTCGACCAATAGAAAACTCGCTGGAACAATTGTGTAGGATGCCAAGAGGGTAATTTTGAAGATAATTAACATGTCATTTATTGTAAATATCTTCCTTGGTAAATAGAGTTTCAGTCTTGATACTTTTTTTTAAACACACCTCATTTCCTCAAAAGAATCTCGAAATACAAAATTATTTTTAAAATGGGATTTTTAATATTTTCAGTGCAATTTGGATTTATTCATCCCGGCCTCTTGCCCTAAAAAAGATATTGATGGGGAGGGGGGTATTTATATTAGCTTGTTGATTTTTTTTTAAACGGGGGGGGGGGGGGGGTCTGTAAAATATCACTTTCTTCTTGAATTAATTTATTGATTTTAATGCCTTCAAACCACTAAAAAAATAAAAATAAAAAAATTAAAATTTGTTGAAAAAAATGCCTTCAAACAGCTAAAAAAAAACAAACCATATTTTAAAGAGTGGGGGGGGGGGGTTAAATATTTACAATTACTTGTCGATAAAAAAATTTTTTTTTTTTTTTCAAATATTTAATATCACTTTCATATCGCACTAACTTGTCGATAAAAACACTTTCAAACCGCTAAGTGGTTCATAACTAGCACGGTTCACATTTTCAGCAGGCACTGCTTAGCTTTTTTTTTTAGGGCAGGAGGCCAGGATGAATAAATCCGAATTGCACCATATTTTCATATAACCAAAAGAAAAATCACATTACACTATATTTCAAAATCTCTAGATGATTCAAGAAGTATAGCACAAGAAAAAAACAATTCAAATTATTTGTAGTATAGAAAACAAAGTACATAGAAATCAAAATGGGATGAATTTCTTCTCTGAAATATAAGGACATTTTTTAACCCCTTACCTATTAGGTTGTCAAACTGAAAACCATACACTGCAAACTTTGCAAGCGGGGTACTTATATAGTTTTATTGAAAACAGGTATAGCCAGGGCCGGTGCTAGGAAGTGCAGGGTCCAATTAGAAAATTGTTAGTGGGTTTTGTAGGGTAGAGGGTACCCTACAAAATCATTTAAGAGTCAATGGTTTTTGGGGTACTTATATAGTTTTATTGAAAACAGGTATAGCCAGGGCCGGTGCTAGGAACTGAAGGGTCCAATTAGAAAATTGTTAGTGGGTTTTTGTAGGGTAGAGGGTACCTTACAAAATCATTTAACAGTCAATGGGTTTTGTAATGTGATTTTCTATAGATAACATTAGCTAATTATTTAGTCTCTCTTGTGAAAATGTTGACTGGAGATTGTTAAGTTTTTAAGGGCCATTCCTTGGCCTTATAGCAGAAGCGCTTATCTGGTGGAATTGGATCCTTGATAAAGAGTCCCTCGATAATGAATCCTCTTGGTTACTAAAGTGTTCTCAGTTACTGGTAATCGTATAAGTCCTTTGAGAGTACTGGTACAAATCCGGCAATCCTATGTGTGTCCGTCTTCAAAGAGTGCAGTTTTAATTATGACCAATCATCAGTGCCAGTATTAGTCTACCAATTCACATTTTTCACTGAACTGTTGGGCACTCATGTCATGCTCGACCAGAAGGGGAGGGTTGGAATTTTTTTTCTCTTTTTTCATTTCTTTTTCTTATTTTTTTTAAAAAGAAAATCTAGTAGCCTAAAATCTTAGACTAAAACTATGTTGAGGGAGGAGCTGGGTGCTGTGCATGGTGTAAAGGTTAGTGAGTTAGGCTAGCTGACAGATTAATTGATTCGCTTTTGGTTGGTTTGCTGATTGGATTTTACGGCATGTCAACCATTGGGTTATTTTATGCCAAAGATGTTTTTGTTTTATTCATTTTTGTTGGTTTATTCAATTTTCTAAACATTATTTTAAAACACATTTTTTTCATCTATCTAACCCATAGATGGGACCCTAAAAGATATTACCACTCCGGGTCAGAGTGAACCTGGGAGTAATGGCAATGAAGGAGTACTCCACACTTCCAAGAGTTCTAGAAGTGGACCTCACCACTAGATGCAGTTTATTGTCATACCCAGGGCACTTGATTGACTTTAATGGTACGCTAGCTGGTCTGGGATTATTCTATACCTAGAGGTTAGGGAATTGCATTCGATGCCAAGAAGTTAGGGAATTGCATTCAAATAGGGTCGAAACAGCTGTCCACTGTTCCACATGTAGTACATGGTGTTTGCCAAATTTTCTGGTTGTGGTAATTTTTTATTTTTTTATTTTATTTATTTTACAAACTTTGTAGGCTGGACTGCAACATTGCAATAAGTGATTTGATTTATCGAAGAAACCAAACCAAACCAAACCAAACCAATTTGTAGGTTCATGAAATACACCAATGCATTTAATACTCTGGGAAATAGGGGAGTCCCCATGGTGTAATGTGCTAGCCTGAAACATTATAGTAAACTAGTTCAAACTTCAGTTGTTCTATTACATTTACTTTCGGACCAATGGCCTTGTGAAAGGCATGAACACCCTAATCACCACAGCTATGGGTTAAATAGTACTACTATTATGCTTCTAAAAGGATGGCTTTGGCATTAAATAACCCCTGAATGTTGATATGCCATTAAATAAAGAAACCACCCTAATCACCCCAACTATGGGTTAAATAGAATTACTATTCTTCTTCTACAAGCATGGCTTTGGCATTAAATAACCCCTGAAGGTTGATATGCCATTAAATAAAGAAACCACCCTAATCACCCCAACTATGGGTTAAATAGAACTACTATTCTTCTTCTACAAGCATGGCTTTGGCATTAAATAATCCACAAAGGTTGATATGCCATTAAATAAAGAAACCACCCTAATCACCCCAACTATGGGTTAAATAGAACTACTATTCTTCTTCTACAAGCATGGCTTTGGCATTAAATAATCCACAAAGGTTGATATGCCATTAAATAAAGAAACCACCCTAATCACCCCAACTATGGGTTAAATAGAACTACTATTCTTCTTCTACAAGCATGGCTTTGGCATTAAATAATCCACAAAGGTTGATATGCCATTAAATAAAGAAACCACCCTAATCACCCCAACTATGGGTTAAATAGAACTACTATTCTTCTTCTACAAGCATGGCTTTGGCATTAAATAATCCACAAAGGTTGATATGCCATTAAATAAAGAAACCACCCTAATCACCCCAACTATGGGTTAAATAGAACTACTATTCTTCTTCTACAAGCATGGCTTTGGCATTAAATAATCCACAAAGGTTGATATGCCATTAAACAAAGAAACCAAACCAAACCATTCGGGGAAATAACATACACATTAATTAAAAGTTATCTGGTTCTTAAAATCAATCAATAAATCACACACAAAATAACTTCTTAGCCATTAAAACTAGATTCAATTAAAATTAAATTTTGTCAAACAATTAAAAATAATGACTGCAAATTGCACAAAACTGCTAAAGTAAATGTTTATACTATTTCTCTGAATTTTTGAGATGAGGCTTGATTATTTGGATTATTCGGACTATTGTCCTCACCTTTATTGTTATCTACACAATGTTTCAGCCGATATGCCCTCTGGCCTTCTTCAGGTATTTCTTGTTGGACACATGGCACAACAGATATAGGTGTTGAGTTAATACAGTGACAGTTATCTCTAGGCTGTAGGTTCAATCCTGGCTAAGGGCAACAGTAACATAGAATAATTAACACAGCTTAACACTTGTATCCGGTCATGGTTAATGGAATGAGAACAGTCTCATTGGATTGAATAAAGGGGTTTGGTTTGAAGTTCCATGAAGGCTCCTGTTATAACGCGCTTAGCGAATAATAAGACGCGTAGCCCAGTTGACGTTAACTGCGAGAAGACCTCACTTCCACCTTTTATTTGCAACAACACAAGATGGCTGAAACAGTACTTCCGTTTTATACAAACAATGGTATAACCGGTGCTTCCAGTTCTTAGTATACCACAGCTCCCAATTACAAAATAAAGATCAGGAAATACTTAAGCTCCTCCCATTTCTGCCCAACTTCTTTTTGGCGCCTTTTTAAACGGTACATGTTTAATTCAAAAATAAAATTTAACCGAGCCACTCGTGTATTCTCCTTTTTCCTCCTTGTCATATTTTTCTTATTTCAAATGCTTTGTTTGTTCAATATGGATTATGAACATAGAAACTCCACAATTGTTATTATTTCATATCATGAAGGTTCCAGAGTTAGAGAAGATTCTTAAGACCGACAAGAAATACCTGAAGGAGGCTGGAGAGCACATAGGATTTTGGTTTGTTTTGTTTTACGGCATATCAACCTCAGTGGGTCATTTAATGCCGATAAAGTTTTGAAATAAATCAATTCTTAATGGATAATACAATTTTTTTATAAATACATTTTTCTATTTAACCCATAGATGGGACCTTAACAGGTACTACCACTCCAGGTCAGAGTGGACCAGGGAGCAATGGTGACGAAGGGGTTCTCCACATTCCCCAAACCTCCAAAACTGGAACCTCACCATCAGATAGAGTTTAACGTCATTCCCAGGACATATAGACCCGCAGCCACCGCCTTCTAGCACCCATATGATAAAAATGGGTTGGGGCCTGCCATAAGGGCAATAGGGTTGGGAAAATCATATAGGTGCTAGGGCTTGATGTGACCAGCCGATTGATCGGAGGGGGCCTCTCCGACCGCCCGTCTAGCCCAAGATAGGGCCAAAGTGGAGTATTGCATGTCATGAACTGCTCATCCACCTGGGCTCTATCCTTAAGCATCACGGGTCGCCACCCACGGCCAACAGGTGGCCCCATTGGGGGAGTCTTACCCCTCTGCAGAGGTACAGTCGGTGCATTCTAACGCCCCAGCCGACAGGGCGGGAGCACATAGGAGGAAACATTGTGTAGATAACAATAAAGATGAGGACAATAGTCTGAATAATCCAAATAATGTAAATGTTTATTATATATGATTTATCAAATGTAAATAAAGATTTAGATTGATATAAAATACTTGGGTTATTTCCTATAAGTCTAACATAAACAAAGGGGAACCACTCTTGACTGATAATTTATTTATTTATTTATTGATCTACTAGGAAAAAAGAAGACGGGTTTAGGGTTAGGGTTTAGGGTTAGTTTAATGGGAAAATAAATAAATAACTTATCAGTCGAGAGTGGTTCCCCTTTGTTTATGTTAGAATTAAAGGAAATAATCAACAAATCTCATATCTCATAAAATTCAGTAAATGATGTCAGTGGAGAAAAAATAAAAATAAAAAAAGAAATAAGCTAAATCGTGTGAGTTGTGTGAGCCGAATAATTAGCATAAAAATCGCTGTGTTGCATTTGCTCTCAATAAACTATAGGAAATTTTTTTTTTTTTTAATTCAAGAAAAAAAACAACAAAAAAAAAAAAACATGGAATAGATGCATGAATCAAAATATATTGGAAAGGAGGGTATGAAGAGGAAAATCATGATAACAACACCTGATCCAATTATATGTACACATATCATGCTTGGGAAGGGCACAGAGCAACTCTGAACAAAAATCAATATGTGTACTCAAAATTTAACAAAAAAGACACATTTATATATATATATATATATATATATATATATATATATATATATATATATATGATGAGGGTCATTCAATGAATAAGATGAATCTTTTTCCTAAGGAGTTGGCAATATGAAGCACTGTTTACAGCTGCACCTTTTTTTAAGGAAATCAATAGTCCTATCATATCTAAGATGACTGTCAATAGGACCTTTTTTACTAACTGCTGCACACAGAACTTTTTCCTTACTGGAGAATAAGTGTGTTTCTACTCCATAGACTATTTTTTTACCCTCAGGCTCATAGTGGCACACTCATGTTTAGCCCATTTTGTAAACATTTTTTAAAATTAAAATACATGCTTCTCCATATATATATCACATATTCTACTGTAAAATTCACATGGTTTGCACTTATCAGCCACCAAAAATTTGATGACAGAACTCTGTTCAAGCTTGGATAACCCGGTTTGATTCACCATCATTCTAAATAGCTTCAAAAACAAATATCTTGGCAAGATTAAGATAATATTTGTTATAAACCAATTCCAAACAATGCAGAGTTTACATTTACGGAAAAAAAAAAATATTTAAAAAAAAAAAAGATTACCTTTGTTCAAAAAAAAAAAAGGTCCCTTATTTATTGAATGACACTTCATGTACACACACACAAAACAAACAGGCAAAAAAAAAAAAATACCATAAACAAAAAACCTGCCATGTAAAAAAAAAAAGAAAAAAGAAAGAAAAACAGGCAGTGTGGAATAATTATCATAGATTAAATTCCCTTACCATGTAAAAAAAAAGGTTTAAAAGAGATCTTGTGTAATAAAAAGGCTATTGCAATGTAAATGTCCAGGGTCGAAGTATTTTCATCTTCAGAGACGTTTTCAATATGAATGCGGTGTTATGTTCATATTTCTGGACATTACATATATATATATATATATATATATATATATATGTATGTATGTATATTTATGTATGTATGAATGTATGTATGTATATATATTATATATATATATATATATTCATGTATGTATGTATGTATATATACATATTTATGCATGTATGTATGTATGTATGTATGTAGGTATGTATATATATATATATATTTATGTATGTATGTATGTATGTATGTATATATATATATTTATGTATGTATGTATGTATGTATGTATATTTATGTATGTATGTATGTATGTATGTATATATATATATATTTATGTATGTATGTATGTATATATATATATATATATATATATATATATATATATATATATATATATATATATATATATATATATATATATATATATATATATATATATATATATATATATACACACAAAAAGAAAAAGATTAGAAAATAAAATAACAGCATCCTGAATATGTGGTCTTAATTGAAACAAGATTAAATTTACAAGCAATATAACTGAATAACGGTAAATGGTGACATATAAATACAAACACAGGTTTACAAATGGGTGAATGAACAGACCCCCAAACATATACCATAACAAGATGGAAATCAGCAGTGTCATTTTAAGTTTGGCATTTTTATTTTCTATTGGTGTGTGTGTGTGTGCATGTGTGTGCATGTGTGTGTGTGAGTGTAACACAAGTCATACCATTCCAAAAACCCAATCTGAGATTTAAAAAAAAAAAAAAAAAAAAAAAAAAATCCAGGCATTTAAATAAAATAAAAAATAGTGCAGCATTTTCCTTGCATGAACCTTTGAAAAATTGCAAACAACAAAAACTTTGTGACCTTTTTTTCCCCCAAATACAATACATATTGCATTCTTACACATTACACCAAGATGAAAAAAAAAAAGATACACACACACATTATATATATATATATATATATATATATATATATATATATAAGTGTGTATATAAATCCTTATCAGATGATCAAATGAGCTTGTTATCCATGCACCAACAGAAGTGAGATGAATTTTATGATTATATATATATATATATTTACACACCACACCTATAGAAGAGGAAAAGTAAGGAAGAAAATTTTTCAACATTTCGTTTACCTTTTTTTTCTGCGAGCACAAAGGAGAAGAAAAAAAAAAGAAAGATACATAAGGACAATGAGAAAAAGAATTTAGAAAAAAACTTTTTTTTTAATAATTTGGTTAATACTTGAAATACATCATACCGAAACATCTCTTTCAAAATTTTGACAGCATTCAGTCTTTTTAATCTTGGAAATAACAAATATAATTTCTTTAAAAAATACATTTCATAAGGGAAGAAAATAAAAATAAAATCTCTAATTCATTTGATAACCAACACCAATCCCTGAAGGGATCAGCTAACCATGGAAAATTTTCCCAGGGAAGCTGCTACCCCCTTTTTAGTAATATTTTGTTAGGGTAGGGCATACTTTAGATAAGTTTCTGGGACGGTTGGGAAGTTTGGATGTCTGCTAGGTTGAAGGGTGGAAAGGGATATATATATATATATATATATATATATATATATATATATATATTATATATATATAGAGAGAGAGAGAGAGAGAGAGAGAGAGAGAGTATGGGGAGGAGAAGGAGATGGTAAGATAGGGAAAGAGAAAAGGAGACAGAGTGGAGAGGGGGAAGATAGTGAGAGAGAAAGAGAGGGGGAGAGTGAGACAGAGAGACCCTTCTCCCAGATGAGATCAACAGGTCATTTGCATCCCTGGATAAGTGCTTGTGGCTGAGAGATCACCCAGTCAAGTGTACTCCCTCACATTTACAAAGCTAAAGTCTGGCACAAGGCCAGAAATATGGGGGCACCCAGTGAGAATCAAACTCACTGGTAATGCTCAGCAAGCCTAGCTCACTAACCATTACAGCACAAGAGATACCCCTATTGTGCAGGGCTGTGGAGTTGGAGTCAGAAGCAATTAAGGGGTCACAGGAGTTGGAGCCCGTAAAACTATACTGACTCAGACTCCAGTTGAATTTACATTTTATATGGCCCTAGTTTAGCCTGTAAAGTTATACAGTGCACACTCCTTATAAAAAATCATGTTTTTATATTCATTTGTAGGCCATCATTACTTAATTACATAAAGAGGAGTCGGAGTCGAAGGAGCCAAAAATAGAGGAGTCTGAGTTGAAAGCTTTGTCCCGACTCTACAGCCCTGCTATTGTGTAAGAGGATTATCCCCACCACCACCATCCATAGCTAAAAAATCAGCAATCGATGCCCATGATGGGTTGCTATTCAAACTGTCAAGAATTTTTTTTCAAGATATTCCTCTGATATGACACAATCAAAGTATTAACTTTTTTTTTTTTTTAGATGCTTTTTAAACTATATGCATTTCTCGATCAACTGTTTGCCTGTCATAATTTGATTTATGATTTTATTTCTAACTAAATCCTTTTGTTAAATGAACATCTTTTAATTTTAAATAGATTAATCGTATTGTTTTAAGGTTCCTAGTTCATAAAAGGTATATCTGGGGTAGAATAAATTTTAGAGTCTAAAACGTTGACAGGCAAAGAGTTGTTTACATGTTTAGATTAGAAAATATGATTTAAATAATTTTCTCGTTAAATAATTAAAATTTCTGAAATTGATTTTAATATTTGAAATTGCAACATATTTTTTTTTCAAAAGGTCAGAAAGTACAGATCAATTTTTATAGAATATTTATGACTTATCTTAACTTCAGAATTATGACTTATCTTAACTTCAGAATTACAATGAGATATTAGCATCCCCCTCTATTTTCTTTAGATATACGAGGTATGTCAGAAAAGTTCCAGGACTGGTCTCACAAAAAATTTATTCCAAATCCAAACTACAAGTTATCCCTTTCACAGTTAACCTTTATCCTGCCAAACATGCAAACATTAATGCGATTCTTATTTCTAGCATTGGAGGTGTTATTTGAGTTTAAACAAATTTACTCTTGGAGAATTTTCTGAATTATCATAACTTTTTCAAATATGACTAATATCCAGAAACAAAGATTCTGCAATTTCTGTAATTACTTTTTTTTTTTTTTTAAATTCCTAAACTTTCTATGCCAAAGTTTTTTTCACTCAATTTTTTCATAATCTCAACTTCCAGTTTTAAATTCTCAATATTAACAGATACTAGCAAAATAAAATAAAAAACGCCCTCTGGGCGACGTAAAATAAATTTTGCTTGAGAGGATGGGAGTTAAAAATTTAATATCAGAGAGTTTGTATCATAAGTAAAGTACAATCATCAAATTTATTAAAGGGGTAAAAAAATAAAATAATTTTATTAAAGGAGTAAAAAATAAAAAATTTAAAATGGTAACTTAGTTCTGATAACTTTAAATATATATTAAAACAGATAAAAACTATATATAGATAGATAATACCAGGTATGTATTTATTAAAACTTGTTTAAAAAAACAATGAGAACTGTCTAACATTGCTTGCTCAAATTTTGAGTGTAAATACACATTCTATGTTATGATTTTGTTCTGGAAAGGAATAAATAGAATTTGTCTTAAAAAGTTATTCCTTAAGAGTATATACTGTAGTTACAATTATGATACAAATGTATTACTTAAGCATATCAAGGTGTTATGGAAAACTGTTGGCTGGGAGAGCTGGTGCGCTAAGTATTAATTTCATAACTTAGTAAAGAATCAAGTTTGATTAACCAGACTTCTGAGGCAAAAGGGGATGCAAGTTTGAGCTTCACCAAGTAATTATCCTTTATTAATATCTCCAATTCAAAGTTTTCTTTGATGTTATCGAAATGATGACCTCTTGATTGAAATTAGAAAATAAAAATTATTAAGAAATTAGAAAATAAAATTATTAAGAAATTAGAAAATAAAATTATTAAGAAATTAGAAAATAAAATAAAATACTAGTTAAAATTTTAAATAAGATCCAATATGAATTTCACACATGGTGATTCTTTTTTCTGTTGAGTAAGAAATAGAGAGAACTTTTGAATAAATTAGGTATGTATTCTTATTTGTAGTCCTTAGATCTTGATCCTCACTGGGTGTCTCACACGTGTGGCCTGGTGCCATATTAAGCTCAAAAATATTAATAACACTTAGAAAAATAGTGACATACAGCAATATTGAGAGTAGAAGAATACGATTTGAGTTTTCTTTTTTAAGTAGCAAAGAAAAAGTTTATAGATATTTCATAAATAACCTTTTTAGAAAAAATACCAAAAGCAAAGACAATACATTTTCTATTAAGATTAGAGTGAGACATTAAAACACAAAAGCTTCAGAAAAGAAAGTGGTGTGTATATGATTACATATTAATGTTAAGATTTTTGGGTTTATTAGGTTTGTTGGATCTTATGGCATGCCAACCTTTGTTGGATTATTTTATGCCGAAGACGTTTTGTTCTATTCATGCTTGATGGATATTCTGCAGGAGATACAGTCAGCATATTCTAATCCACACCAACAGGGCATAACATTTATGTATATATATACATTAGATATTCTGTAGTATATATTAATTAATTTATATAAAGATAGATCAGTTTTAAGCAATGGATACTTTCTATCTTTATCCATTTTTTTTTTTTTGTTTTCTCGATAAAAAACCAACACAGATGTTAAGTTTTAATATATATATATATATATATATATATATATTATATGAAGTGGTCAAACGATGTGTTTGAAATGGCAAAGGCCGACAATTTTTAGGGAGATTATGTGCATAATTAAAGTCATACCTAATTAGTTAATTAATTAATTATAATTAAATGAATTAGGCGTGCATATCGGTTTAAATGTAAAGCGTAAACAAATCGAGAAAAAGTCAATCTCTGTATGTACATTTCAGCCCATTAGGCCTCATCAGCAGAGCTATAGACAGGGCAGTGCTTTGTGCGTGATTCAAACCCTACCTGTCAGGCTGACAGGTGGACATTCTAACCACTACACTAGCTGGCTTCCCCAGAATCTCTCGTTTATTTTAAACTGATATGTATATCGCACTTTTTGGGTGACTTATGGCACGACAGTATGAAGTGGTCAAACGATGTGTTTGAAATGGTAAAGGCCGACAATTTTTTAGGTATGACTTTAATTATGCACATAATCTCCCTAAAAATATATATATATATACTTGATAGGGAATTGGTTAATGAAGTATAAATAGAAAATAAGACAAATTCTTAATTTAAAATTTCAACCAAGATATTTAATCCTAAATAAGAACACTATTTATAATATTAGTTTACCTCATATACACGTCACTTTTAATTCTGAAGTTTTTTTTTTTTTCAATAAATTAGCATAATAGCACAGAATATAAGAACTAAAAAAACATGAAGCAAAGAAATATATACATATATGATAGATAGATATAAGCTAAGGATTGCATTAAACATTTTTGTTTAAAAGCAATTGGTGTAATTAACTTACTTTTTACTGTCGTTGAAATGATCATCAGTTCCATAAGGATCATGTCCACGTAACCGTTCTTCTTCTTGGACTGGAGAAAGAGAGAAGAAATATGATTAAAATAAGAATTTAATGGGCCTTTCTTAGAATAAGAATTTAATGGTTCTTTCTAAGAATAAGAATTTAATGGATCTTTCTTAGAATAAGAATTTAATGTCTCTTTTGTAGAATAAGAAATATAATTAAAAAAAAGAATTTAATGGGCCTTTCTTAGAATAAGAATTTAATGTCTTTTTCTTAGAATAAGAAATATAATAAAAAAATAATTTAATGGGTCTTTCTTAGAATAAGAATTAATGGCCCTTTCTTAGAATAAGAATTTAATGGGCCTTTCTTAGAATAAGAATTTAATGGGTCTTTCTTAGAATAAGAATTTAATGGGTCTTTCTTAGAATAAGAATTTAGTGGTCTTTCTTAGAATAAGAATTTAATGTCTCTTTCTTAGAATAAGAAATATAATTAAAAAAGAATTTAATGGGCCTTTCTTAGAATAAGAATTTAGTGGTTCTTTCTTGGAATAAGAATTGAATGGCTCTTTCTTAGAATAAGAATTGAATGGCTCTTTCTTAGAATAAGAAATATAATTAAAAAAGAATTTAATGGGCCTTTCTTAGAATAAGAATTTAGTGGTTCTTTCTTGGAATAAGAATTGAATGGCTCTTTCTTAGAATAGAATGAATGTCTCTTTCTTAGAATAAGAATTGAATGGCTCTTTCTTAGAATAAGAATTGAATGGCTCTTTCTTAGAATAAGAATTTAATTTTTTTTTAATAAGACTTTAATGGTTCTTTAAAAAAAAAGAATTTAATGGTTCTATCTTAAAATAAAAGTTTAATGGGTCTTTCTTAAAATAAGAATTTAATGGGTCTTACTTAAAATATTTTTCCCTAAAGATGATGTGAGACATTATACTGCTTTTGGTTTCATGAAAAGAGATTCATAAAAGGCTTTCTTTAATTGGCACAGGTAAGCTGGTGGCTGATGAGACCACTACAGGAAAGGCAAGACCTACTTTAGCGACTGCAAGGGGAAGGTCTGTAAAGTTGTTGGTTCCATAGTCACACTTTGGTTTTTTTTTTTTTGTTTTTTTTTTTGGGGGGGGGGGGGGCTGCCCCTTTTTTCTCCATTTGAACTTTACATCTGATCATTTGCCACCAATGTTGTCTTTTGATTAATGGTAGTTTAATTTTTCAAGAGGTGAGAACCACATTCATCAAAGAGGGTAGCTTCATCATAAATAGTAAGTCCACTTAATAATATGATTATAGATCATAACAGAAACTATTTTTCTCAGTCTTAGAACTGCACATCTACTTACAACAAGGGGTATTTACCGTGCATCCCACATATGCAGGCGTGACACAAGAGACAGGACTTTTGATGTGGGCCCGCCCACAAGCCGAAACTCATGGGATGATAGGTGATAAAAATGCTTTGATCTCGTCAGCATTCCTCTTCAAGGGGGTATCTCAGGCACTGGGCAATAAACCCAGCCCTGCCCTTTAAATCAAGGAGCAGGTGTTGCTTGCAGGGATAGCACCCTGGGGTAAACACTGTTAATTACTTTACCAGTCCTGAGGCCGAAGCACACTGGACCCCCAACATGAGGGCCGGGTGTTAGGCAAAGTGCAAAATTTGTTTTTCACTTACAGCAAGGTATATTGTGTTATAGCACAGTGGCATAATGGGGAAAGGGATGAGTCCTATGCAAGATAAACAGGACTCGCTACAGCAGCTGCAGGGGAAGGTCTGTAAAGTTCTTGGTTCTATTGTAACACTTTGGTTTTTTCATGACACTATCTCTTTTTCACCATTTGGAACTTGTGTCTTGTTTTTGAAGAATGAGGTGACTTTGGTGATCATTTGCTGCCAATGTTAGTGGAGAAGAAAGTTACTTGATAAGTAACGGAAACTCACCAGAAAGCGAGAGGGCTGTAGAAGGCTCCTCGTTCCAATAGCAAAACCGACGAGAAGTTCAATTCCATGATTCTTTTGTTTTGTTTGTTATTGATTTGTTATGAATTTGGTTTTGGGGTCATCAGGAGAGAAATTACACCGTTTCGGGGGCCTTCCTTTCAACGGTTTTATTTGCACACCGATGTGAGGCCCCACAAAATATATCTAGTGTATCATAAAATCAAAAATATACAACTGAATAACAGTGAAAAGATGTTTTTAAACAGCGCGTGTTATGGAAATGTTGCGTGAATCGTGTTACGCTTTGGCGCGCAGGTGGTGAGAAGATGCTTTTACTGCGAATTGTTCCACGGGACATTTCTTAATTTCACAGGAGGTTTGTAGCCTTTTTAAGGGTGTCTTTGTATCTCTCTGATGTGGTGGCTATTGGAAAGCTCTCTTACAAGTTTGTTTTGGTTTTTGTTTTGTTTTATGGCATATCAACCTCAGTGGGTCATTTAATGCCGATAAAGTTTTGAAATAAATCAATTCTTAATGGATAATACAATTTTTTTATAAATACATTTTTCTATTTAACCCATAGATGGGACCCTAACAGGTACTACCACTCCGGGCCAGAGTGGACCAGGGAGCAATGGTGATGAAGGGGTGCTCCACATTCCCCAAACCTCCAAAACTGGAACCTCACCATCAGATAGAGTTTAACGTCATTCCCAGGACATGTAGACACACAGCCACTGCCTTCTAGCACCCATATGATAAAAAGGGGTTGGGGCTTGCCATGAGGACAATAGGGTTGGGGCAATCATATAGGTGCTAGGGCTTGACATGACCAGCCGATTGATCAGATGGGGCCTCTCTGACCGCCCGTCTAGCCCAAGATAGGGCCAAAGTGGAGTATTGCAAGTCATGAACTGCTCATCCACCTGGGTTCTATCCTTAAGCTTCACAGGTCGCCACCCACGGCCAACAGGTGGCCCCATTGGGGGAGTCTTACCCCTCTGCAGAGGTGCATTCTAACGCCCCAGCCGACAGGGCGGTCTCTTACAAGTGCAATCTTTGGTGAGCAATGATCTTCCCTTCTGGCAATGTGACCTGATCAGTGCAATTGTATTTTTAAATGCTAAAATTAAATCAGTTTCAAATGCAGATCTTCCTTTTTTTTTTAAATACTAGTTTTACATTTTTCTTTAAAAACAATAAATTTGGAGTTACTCACCGTCATACTTAGCTTCCCGATTTCTCTTAGCAATACACACAATAATCAAAATGAGAATGAGCAGGGCAATTGCAACCATCATTGCAATAAACCAAGTAGCTGAAGTCAAGTCTTGCTGGGCTGCACCTAGATTTTAAAAAAGAAAAAAAAAGTTTTAGAAGAAATAAAAGAAGTGACTTAATTATTTTACTAAAAGGAAGAAAAGTGAAAAAAAATCCATTTTTTCTGAAGATGTTTATTGGTAGTGGAGCATGGCCCTTCTTTATTAGAAAGTCTGCTCATCATGCAATGTAGCTGGAGGCCTAAAATTTACTTTTGGTCAAAGATTTTACTACTTCACTTGTGTAGTCACATCTTAAGAAATTAAAATAAAATATTTCTTTTATACTTGGAATAACTTCTACTATTATTCAATTGAAGTAAGTATAAGATCTATTTATTCTATATCCTTTGGATTTGAATATATTATTTCACATTTATTATAAAAAAAAAAAACTTTCTGGGGTCTGAAAATCACTATTAAAATGTTAAAAAGTTTTAGAAGAAATAAAACAAGTGATAGAATTATTTTACTAAAAGGATGGAAAGGGGGGAAAAATCCATTTTTTCTGAAGTTGTTTATTGGTAGTGGAGCGTGGCCCTTCTTTATTAGAAAGTCTGCTCATCATGTTATGCAGCTGGAGGCCTAAAATTTACTTTTGGTCAAAGATTTTACTACTACACTTGTGTAGTCACGGCTTAAGAAATAAAATATTTCTTTTATACTTGGAATAACTTTTACCATTATTACATTTTTGTGTTTTACTTAGAAAGTATTTACAGCTAGTTTAAACCCATTATATCACTTGAATAGAGCTTATTGAAATCTTTCTTTTGCACATAAAATATATTTTTCTCTTTCTCCATTTGTCAAAGCTATATTTATTTCCCAGTAACATCAAAGCATTGTGTTAAAAAAAATGATTCATTAGTGTAGTTGACTATAAATTCAATAAAGAAAAAAAAGAATATAATGAATCAAGTAAAACAAAACAGTAAACACCATTTTGACCATTGTACCCTTCTAACCTCCAGGTTTCTCAGTCATAGTTGGTAATCTTCTGTGAATCATGAGTATATCAACTAAGATGAAGATGACCCTGGTTCAAGTTCATCATTGTATAATAATGATAATTTCTTATCTCAGAAACTTAGACAAAAATCAAGACATCAATATACCAAAATGAAATAATAAAATACAAATCCACCAAAAATGTAAGTGAAAAAGGTAAAGAAATAAAAATGAAAGATTAAAAAAATAAATATGAATAAAAAAAAAATAAACAAATAAAATTTCAAGTGAAAAATGTAAAGAAATAAAAAAAATGTGAAAATTTAAGTTTTGAAATTGAAAAATTTTAATTAGAAATTATGAATTTTGAATTTAATTTGAAAAATTTAATTTAAAAAAAAAAAAGAAAAAAAAAAGGAAAATTTAAGTGAAAAATGTAAAGAAATAAAAATGAAAGATTAAAAAATGAACATGAATATAAAAATAAAAATAAAAATTTAAAATTTAAAAAAATAAAAATAATAAAAAACACCTAGTTTCTTTCCTTTTAACTTTCAGTGACAAGATCCCCCATGGTGAAAATTTAATATTACTTCTCCCCCATATTAGTTATATTTAGTACATGAAATGTATAACAAATGAAGGTTACTGAAAAGTTCTTAGCCCAACCAAGAAGGAAATTACCTAGAGACCTAAAATGCATAAACTATTTCACATACTTGGTGATTATTATTACCTTCCCTTTAGAGAACTCTTTGGTGTTTTCCAAGAGTATATAAGCTCTCAGTAAACTGTACCATTATTATAAGTAGAATAAAGCTTTCTTAAGCCTATTTGTGTTATCATTTATCATTACACAACCTCAATCATTCTGGTGTGTTGTTGGATTTGTCAAGTATTCAGCTCTGTTACAAGCTGACTACAAAACTATCTCTAGAGTGTTGGCAGGTGGTTTATATGCAGCTTTGGGTTATTCCATTATGAACTCTGGCCAGTTCACTTCCTGGGTTTTGATTGGCTGATGGTATTCAGGGTGAGTTGAGATATGGATAAGTACCCACTCTTCAGCCCTCAGTCTGCAATGTGCCAGCGGCATGAAAGGACTGTATTTAAGTTACAGCTTGCATGTTGTTCTTGTCTGCTAACTCAACGGTAGTATTATATTATTTCTATGTTATCTGGGGGATAACTTCTACAAAAGTACTAGAGAATAAAACAAATCAATATGATTCATCACAATTGACAATATGCCAAGAGCAAAATATTGATTTTATTTTTCATTTTTTTTACATGGTCAATGTGAAATAAATTCATTTCTATCCTATCAGATTGTATTGACCGTCTCAGAGAAAATTTGAGAGTTAGTTTTCCATATCTAAAGGCAAATAAGATTAATCCCCCCTCCTCCAACCTCCAAATATCAAACATTTCATAATTTTGTAAAAAAATGTAGGAAAACAAAATTGTTTTGAATTGTGCCAAATAGAGAACTTGGATGAAGTTCCAGTAAGATTCCAGCAACCAATACTTTTTAATTCTTAATATTATCTGCTGAAATTAAAAATGTCTGCATGTGAGAGGGTCCTGATATGCTCATGGGTTTTATATACAGATAGATAGATAGATATGAAAGGACTGAGATAAATAGATAGATATGAAAGGACTGAGATAGACAGACAGACAGATAGACTGAGATAGATAGATAGACTGAGACAGATAAATTGAGACAGGTAGATAGACTGAGGCAGATAGACAACAGACAAATAGATAGACTGAGAGAGACAAATAGATAGATAGATAGATAGATAGACTGAGACAGACATACAGACAGACATATATATAGATAGACAGACTGAGATAGATAGATAGACTGAGACAGATAGACAACAGACAGATAGATAGACTGAGAGAGACAGATAGATAGATAGATAGACTGAGACAGATAGATAGATAGATACTGAGACAGACAGACAGACTGAGATAGATAGATAGATAGATAGACTGAGACAGATAGACAACAGACAGATAGATAGACTGAGACAGACAAATAGATAGATAGATAGATAGATAGACTGAGACAGACAGGCAGATAGATAGATAGATAGATAGATAGACTGAGATGACAAATAGATAGATAGACTGAGACAGACATATAGATAGATAGATAGACTGAGACAGACATATAGATAGATAGACCAAGACAGACAGATAGACTGAGACAGACAGATAGATAGATACAGACAGATAGATAGATTGAGACAGTCAGACAGATAGATAGATAGATAAACAGAGATATATAGATAGATAGTCAGACGGATAGATAAAAAAACTGAAATAGATAAATAGAGAAAAAAACTGACAGAGATAGATGAATAAACTGAGATAGATAGAAAAAAAATTTTTTCTATTCTTCAAATATTAGAATCTTATGAATTTGAAATAAATGCACAAAGAGAATTTTCTTTTGAACTTGGGCATATATAAAAGATGGATGAGGTTGCACAATTCAGCCATCTTTTCATAATATTCCCTGCTAAAATGAATGTTGCATGAATTCTTATATGTCAAATATGTTGTTTTTTTTTTAAAAAGAATAATCTTTTTTATAGTTAAATTAATGAAATAAATATAGAATTATAACAAACATGCCCAATGCTTTTTTTTTTTGTTGTTTAATTTTGTTAATTCTTTTTAAAAGTTGCAATAAGTCTTTCTCATAAGACTTGCAAAATGATAGCCTGTTTTTAAGCTGCATACAATTAGTCATTGTTATGTATGTGTTGCTGCTGAGGAAGTATCCAAGCTTGATAGTCAATCATATCTTGATTTGAAATTAATTTACATTTGTAGATAATTCAGAACTTGTTCCTAAAATTTCTGAATCAAAGTCAAAGGTTTTTGTGTTCCGACTCCGCAGCTCTTCCCAAGATAACTATTGCTGGGGCCACTTTTCTTCACTTTCTTAGATATTACTATTACATGTGCAGGGAATGCTGATAGGTATGCGTCCTGCGTCCCTGATGTATAAAAATCTAAAAGGATGCAGTAAAATCATATCCATGCATCCCAGTGTTTTTCTTTTTGCTTCCCTAACCATTTCAAGCTAACTGTAAATACATTTCAATAGTTTCTTAGAAACGAATTACACAGGATAGATTACAAGGTAGGAGTTAGACGGCTTTAGTTGTTTCCTCAGATCATAAATAAAAAAACCTCAATTTATTAATAAACTTTAGTTGGGATCCATCAAATTCCCTGGGGACTCATTCAAAGCAAATATGTGTGTCCTAGGATGCACTAAATCAAATATTTCTATCTTTCCCTCATGATCTGAGATCAAAAGTTTCTATCATTCCTTCATGATCTGAGATCCAAAGTTTCTATCTTTCCCACAGGATCTGAGATCAAATATTTCTATCTTTCCCTCATGATCTGAGATCAAATATTTCTATTATTCCCTCATGATCTGAGATCAAAAGTTTCTATTATTCCCTCATGATCTGAGATCAAATATTTCTATCTTTCCCTCATGATCTGAGATTAAAAGTTTATATCATTCCCTCATGATCTGAGATCAAAAGTTTCTATCTTTCCCACAGGATCTGAGATATCTTTCCCTCATGATCTGAGTCATGATCTGAGATCAAAAGTTTCTATCATTCCCTCATGATCTGAGATCAAATATTTCTATCTTTCCCTCATGATCTGAGATTAAAAGTTTATATCATTCCCTCATGATCTGAGATAAAATATTTCTCTCTTTCACTCATGATCTGAGATCAAATATTTCTCTTTTCTTCCTGATTTGAGATTAAAAGTTATCAAAACAGAAATTGATTTTATAGTCACAAACGAATTCTAAAAAGATTTTTTTTAAATAAATAAATAGAATAATGAATGTATATTGAATGAAAGTTTGTTGAATACTACAATTTTCTCAGCTATTTAGAGATGACTCTTTGACCATCTATTCATGCCCTATGAATTTCCTTGGGCTTAGGAGCACCCCCCCCAAAAAAAAACAGTTATTTATTTATTTCTCCATTAAACTAACCCTAAACCCGTCTTCTTTTTTCCTAGTAGATCAATAAACAAATAAATAATTTATCAGTCAAAAGTGGTTTCCCTTTGATCATGTTAGACTTATAGGAAATAACCAAAAAATCTATGTATACAAAACTGCAATATTTGAACATTGACTTAAACTAAATTTTTAGTAATGTTAAAATGAAGTAATAATAATTATAAAAAAAGAAGCATGAAAACTGAATGGTTAGTTAAAGGCCAAACCAACAATGAAGAAATGTTAGCCAATTTAGAGAATGCCTTAATGCCCAATGCAACAAAAACAAATACCGCAGGGGAAGATAACTCTTACCTTTGATGATATTAGGTTCAGGGACTTCTGAAAATTAAATCAGTCAAAATATTCTTTTTAACACAGGTTAAAAAAACAAAAAAAACAAACTGGGCCGAGTCACAATGTAGCAAAGGAGATTAGAACTACCACTCCAAATCAGTGTGGACCTGCGAGTAATGGCAATGAAAGGGTGCTCCAAATTCACCGAACCTCAAGATCCAATGCAGTTTTATATTGTGCATGATTAAAAAAAAAAAAATTTTTTAAACTGTGCTGGGTCACAAAGTAGCAAAGAAGATTAGACCTTAATAAGAACCACCACTCCAAGTCAGTGTAGACATGGGAGTAATGGTAATGAAGGGGTGCACCAAATAAACCAGACTTCAAGATCTGATGCAGTTTTATGTTGTGTGTGATAAAAAATTAAAAAATAAAAACAACAAAAAACTAATAGTAGAGGAAAATTATGTAAATCCAAGTTCCAATGAAAGTTTACACCATTTTAAAGTTAACATTTAAAAATATAAACAAGAGATAAAAACAAGTATTATTTAAGTATATACCCTATTAGAAAGCCCAATATTTCAGGCTGAGCAATATCTAGGTAGTAATATCTCATCTAGTTCAAATAAAGTTGGTAGAGTGGCCTATTGTCATACAGCAAGGAAGTCTATACCCTTTTTGCTATTGCTAGACCAGGGATATTATTTTTGATGAGATCGAGCGCCACACCTACCGTCAGCTGCTCACTTTACTGCACAGAACAGATTACCCAATCTGTACTACTAATGCACTAAGTTGGCAGGGACTGATATCGAACTCAGAACCTTGCGATTCCAAGTTTGCTATTTACTTTAATGCTACCTTTATAAAACTTTCCCTTTCACTAATAGCTTCTAAGTAACATGAATATCAAAACCATTTCATTTAATAAGACTGAGGCTGTCTTGGATAATTTGATTCAGCAAATCTTCTCTTATGTGCATTATCTATACTAGCAAAATAAAAAACACCCTCCGGGCGATGTAAAAATAGATTTTTGAAACATATTTATTGCCTGAGGGGTGGGAGTAAAAAAATTCAATGTCAGCGAGTTTGTACCCTAAGTAAGTAAAATCATCAAATTCATTAAAGGATTAAAAAATAAAACAATTTGAAATGTAAACTTTAAATATATATTAAAATAAAACAAACTATATATAGATATATAATACCAGTCATGTATTTATTAAAACTTGTTTTAAAAAACAATGAGGACTGTCTAATGTTGCATGTTCAAATTTTGAGTCTATTTATTCTATGTTATGACGATTTTGGGTAATGTGACGTAAGCAGTGACGTAGTTTTTGTTACAGACAAAAACCGGAAGCAAATCTCCATTATTAATAGATTAGTCAAGAGGCACTGTGTAGGATGTGACAGGTCACAAGGATGGGACATCCATCAAGGATCGGACTTGCTATCTAGTACTAATGGATCTGTAAGACAAGCTTGCTAACCATAACAGCACAATGGGATGCCCTACAAGCAAGTATATTCCAGAAAGGTTCCTTGCAAACTGCATCAGGGGTAGGGGTGTTAGTCCCAGTACAGGTTTAACCTTGACCAACCTCAGAACTTAGCATTTAGTCAGTCTGGATTTTGAATGATGCAACCACAGAGCTGAATATTAGTGAAAAGTTAACGAGACACTTGTAAGTTCAGGGGACAGGGTATCTTAGGGTCAAGTGGTAGGTATAGGGTTCAACAGATTCAAGGATACCGCAAAGAGTGGACAAACAAAATCAAACTTAATTAAAAAGAAAAGTGAAAAATATAAAATGACAAGACATTTTTTTTTTTTTAAATTGTGTTCAGCTTGAGCTTCTCTGGAATGTTTTTTTTTTATCTAACTCATATTATAAACTATTTCTCTGATTTTTTTAAATGAGGATTTATAATTTGGATTATTCAGACTATTGTCCTCATCTTTATTGTTATCTGCACAACGTTTCGGCTAATGTACCCCCCGGCTTTCTTCAGGTATTTCTTCTCAAACTTGGGAACCTCCTCCTCGAACTTGGGAACCTTCTCTTCTAACTCCAATTTGCAATTAAATGATAATTTTGTGAGGTCTGCAAACGTACTGTGATTTTTAAATCAACCAAATTCTTAATATAATATAGATAACTATGAAATGCCAATTACAATCCTTTACTACTTAAATAGAAGCATCACTATCATCATGGACCACAGTTAATAACAGGTACCTATTAGGTTTGTGGGCTGTCTATCAAATTTAAATGTTCACATCACTCCATAGTAAGACTAGCTACTGTAACCAATAAATCTATCTATATATTACTGAAACTTTCAGTATGCTTGTAAAATAAAGTAAATGATAAGTAAAATACATCTTAAAATGCTCTTAGAGAATAAAGCAATTTCCAGTCCAATTTGTAACTCAATGGTACTTTTGAGAGGTATAAGTTTCAAGTGAGCAGGACTGTGGAGTCGGAGTGGGAGGCAATTAAGGGGTCACTAGAATCAGAGTCAGAAAAAGTATACCGACTTTGAAGTTACACTTTATATGGCCCTAGTTTAGTCTGTAAAGTTATACAGTGCACACTCCTTATAAATAGATTATTAAAAAAAATCATGGTTTTATAAGAGGAGTCAGAATCAGAGATGCCAAGAATAGAGGAGTCAGAGTCAAAGGTTTTGTGTTCAGACTCCATAGCCCTAAAATGAGCATCCAAATTCTTATTCTAACATTTTTATCATCATGCATCGAGCATGAATACTGGAATAAATAGATAAATAATTTTGTTGGATTTTACAGTATGTCAACCCTTGATAGGTTATTTTATGTCGAAAACATTTTGTTCTATTTGTGCTTGATGGCTAATCAATTTTTTTTAGATAAATATAAAATGCTAATTAGAATTCTTCCCTCCTTCGTAAATAGAAGCATCACTATTATCAGGGACAGTTGTTATGTTGGGAAGCCAATAGGTTTGCGGGGCAAACTAGTGAGTGACTAAAAGTGTTTGTGAAAAGTGTATAAAGAGAACTTACGAAGACTGGGAAGGGTAATTGGCCTCCATTTACTGGCTGCTTGGTGAGTTCCGCTCTTTGCAACAACTCTGATTTCATAGGAAATTCCTGAAGATAAATTGGATATATTCTGCCATCGGTTCAGCATTTGAGCAGGTGCCTTTTGTGGTTCAGTTTCTCCTGAAAAAGTAATAAAAAAGAAAAGGTACATTTTCAATAAGTATTAAGTAATAAGAAAACATTTTCAATAAGTATAAGTAATAAGAAAAGGTACATTTTCAATAAGTATTAAGTAATAAGAAAAGGTACATTTTCAATAAGTATTAAGTAATAAGAAAAGGTACATTTTCAATAAGTATTAAGTAATAAGAAAAGCTACATTTTCAATAAGTATTAAGTAATAAGAAAAGCTACATTTTCAATAAGTATTAAGTAATAAGAAAAGGTACATTTTCAATAAGTATTAAGTAATAAGAAAAGGTACATTTTCAATAAGTATTAAGTAATAAGAAAAGGTACATTTTCAATAAGTATTAAGTAATAAGAAAAGGTACATTTTCAATAAGTATTAAGCAATAAATAACAAATTAAACAAAAACTGAAGAAAAAAAAAAGACTTACAAGTTCAATTTGTTCCATTTTTTCTGTTTTCCTAAACTGAAAATCACTCATGTGAATCTATTTCCTATTATTATAATGGAGATTGAGTGTATATCTGTCTGTAACCGAAACTATGTCACCACCAACAATTCTATTTATTAATAACACTGGTTTACAAAGAAATTGAGGCAAGCACAAAAATAGCTGTTTTAACCTAATTTGGGGGTGCTGAATTCAGATTTGAAATCTGTTTGTACTCAATCACCTCTAGTTTTTTAGATATGCATACTGTACATTTTGTACACATACTGTACATTTTGTACACATACTGTACATAAAGGCGTATATGCATTCAGGGTTAATTTATAATATTGTGTGACTTATGTCTTCTTTTTTAGTTATTATGCAATAAATGTAAGTGATAGCATTACATATATATATATATATATATATATATATATAGCTATATATCAAGGCAGATTTTAGCAGTTAAGCGTAGCCAACACGTCTCAATCAACAGCCAGTAGTGCACTGGCAGTCAGCAGATCATCTAAGAAAACACATTTCTAACTGCCTGCGGTACTATGAATTGTGTACATTGTGTCATCCAAGTATATTTATTCCGTCAATGTTCTTTATCTATCCAGTTTTATCTGTAATAAGCTGCTGCAACTGTTGAAATAAGCATGTATATACTCTGTATATACTAAAAGGAGACTATCTAAAAGACAGAAAACTAGAGGTGATAGAGCAAAACTGTTTATAAATTTGAATTCAGCACACCCAAATTAGTAAAAAACACCTATTCACATTCTTGCCTCTAACATTGAATTTCTAACTCCCAATAACAGGCAATATATTTCAAAAATTAATTTTTACACTGCCCAGAGGGTGTTTATTTATTTTTTGCTAGTAATCATTTATAAACAATTATGATCACTGTCCATGTAAGAAGAGAAGAGTAACCACTGACTTGAGAAGAACGGCTATATAACAAAATAACAACAACTTAACTCACCCAGTTTCCTGTATTCTACGACATGCATCAAGGCTACGTGCTGGTTAGTCTTGTTGTAGTCTATATCCCAGGTTACATTGAGAGAATCGTTTCCCATTACAATCATATGCCAAGTTAGGCACGATTGGTACTGCAAAGAAAGAAATAAAGAAAAACATTATATTTCAATTTGTAAAAAAGGAAGTCAGAAAATTTCAGCAGAAAGGTACAGAATGACATTTGATATATGAGGTAGAGAATTATATTTAGCATCAAATAAGTTTGGTTTGGTTTGGTTTGGTTTGGTTTGTTTTACGGCACATCAACCTTGGTTGGTCATTTAATGCCAACAAAGTTTTGAAATAAATCCATTTTTAATGAATACTCAATTTTTTTTTATAAACACATTTTACTGTTTAACTCATAGATGGCACCTTAACAGGTAAGACCACTCTGGGTCTGAGTGGATGAGGGAGCAATGGTGAAAAAGGGGTGCTCCACATTCCCAAGACGTGGAACTTCACCATCAGAGTTTAACGTCATTCCCAGGACATGAATACCTTTAGCCATCGCCTTTTAGCACAACAAAAAAAGGGTTGGGGCTTGCCATTAGGGCAACAGGGTTGGGGCAATCATATAGGTGTTAGGGCATGACATGACCAGCCGATTGATCTGAGGGGGCCCTCTCCGACCACCCATCTAGCCTAAGTAAGTGCCACAACAAGAAAATGACACATTATCCCATAGTGTTGCAGCTTTTCATTTGTGTCATTTCGAAATATTCATGAGTGATGAACCTTTGTAATTTTAGATAGACTGATGCTTTCTGTAAATGAGTGACAAGGAAGCATTTAGAAAGTATCATTCAGTTGAATGGTGGCAGTTGCAGAACAAAGCAGGTCAGGGCACATGCTCCGGGGTACAGCTTCAGGGGGCAAGAAATCGCCCTTACCGAAAATCCTGTGCGTTGCTATAACATTGAAATATATTACCTTTAACTTTAGCCACAATACTCCCGAACTATGAATATGCAAAATTTGAAAGTGGGCGGGTAGGCGAAGCTTTGAAAAATCTGAATGAATATTCATTTGACCCTGGAGAGTCACCAGGCCGAGCTCCCCCAAATTTTGATCATGATGTTAGCACGTCACTGTATGGTGGCTACACCAAATACTGAAATCTTGCCAAAGAATACTGTTAGGTTTCAAACCTAACAAAATACTAGAGTTAACTCCCTTGATCAGTAGGGGACAGCTGCCTCCCTTGAAAGTTGCATTGTAGGAGGCTAGGACCAGAAATGGGGCTTCTGCCATAACACACATGGATTGAGATACGAACTAGCTGGTTGAAAATATGCAAATTGAGCTATGAATTCACTTTTAGGGTAGAAGACTTTTTCTAGTGTGTGTTCAATAAAGCCTTGTTAGTTTTCAAAAACCTAGTCTTGCATTTTTTTTTCAGTGATCCTTGAAAGTTGCATTATGGGAGGCTAGGACCAGAAATAGGGATTCCGCCATAACACACATGGATTGAGATACAAGCTAGCTGGTCTCACATACACAATTTGAGCTCTTACTTCACTTTTAGAATTGAAGCATTTCTCTAACCTGTGTTAAATGGTAATTGTCAAGAACCTAGTATTGCATTTTCATTCAGTTTTTGTTTGGTTTGGTTTGTTTTGTGGCATATCAACCTCAGTGGGTCATTTAATGCCGATAAAGTTTTGAAATAAATCAATTCTTAATGCATAATACAATTTTTTTATAAATACATTTTTCTATTTAACCCATAGATGGGACCCTAACAGGTACTACCACTCCGGGTCAGAGTGGACCAGGGAGCAATGGTGATGAAGGGGTGCTCCACATTCCCCAAACCTCCAAAACTGGAACCTCACCATCAGATAGAGTTTAACATCATTCCCAGGACATGTAGACCTGCAGCCACCGCCTTCTAGCACCCATATTATAAAAAGGGGTTGGGGCTTGCCATAAGGGCAATAGGGTTGGGAAAATCATATAGGTGCTAGGGCTTGATGTGACCAGCCGATTGATCGGAGGGGGCCTCTCCAACCGCCCGTCTAGCCCAAGATAGGGCCAAAGTGGAGTATTGCATATTTTCATTCAGTGTTCTGTATTTTATTTGTATGTAAGAACGTAACAAACATGCAAGTATTATTTTTTTTAAATCGTAAAAGAAGAATAAAAAGAATAGATAGAATTGAAATGAATAAAATAGAACTTACTTCCAGCTTCTGTGGTTGATACATCAATGTAATAACCTTTGCCTCGCCCAGCATTAGTTACGGGCCAAATGTGGATTCTGTAATCTGTATTTGCATCTAAGCCTCGTAACATGTGCTGGGTAGTTGCTGGATCTCTTATTTGTTCACTTTCATATTTCACTTGGGACACTTTCAAACCATTTACTGAAAAGAAATTAAAATACATATATAAAAGGTAGTTTGTGTGTATGTATGTATGTCTGGAGGAAACTATGAAAATAAAACAATCAATCACAAAGTAAATATATATACACATTCACTATCACCAAATCTTGCTTTTTGAGCAAAAATAATGAAGATTTGATTTATATTAGTGGACATGATTAAAAAAGAATTTAAATTATAATAGGAGGAAATTTTTTTTTTTGCATTAGATTTTTTTTGCATTAGGTTTTTTTTGCATTAGATTTTTTTTTGCTTAAAATTTTTTTTGCATTTTTTTGCATTAGATTTTTTTTTTGCATTAGATAATTTTTTTGCATTAGATTTTAAATAAAAAAATTTTTTTTTTAGAGTGTCTGGATTTTTTTTTTTTTTGCATTAGATATATTTTTTTTTTTTTTAGAGTGTCTGGATCAATGCGAGATAGTTTTTTTTTTTTTTTACGTAGGGATCTTAATGGGGCATCCTGCGAGGATCCATCTTGAGATTCAATCATAATGGATCTACGAGACTAACTTTTTGCTTCTGACCCATTATACCCAGGCAACACCGAGTAGACACTTCTCGTCTATTGATAATGGAAATTCAGTTTCTATTTGTATGTAACTGAAACTGTCACTGACTACATGACAATACCGAAAATTGTCAATACATAGAATAAAAAACAACTCTGTAATTATTAACAAGAGGTTAACTAAAAACCCAAAATCAGGGAATTAACCGAATTCAATTAAATTTTCAGTGTTGACATATTAATGAATAAAAGATATAATGCACCAGTTATTTTATTTAAGATTTTTTTACATTTTTTCAGGTCAGTTAACTTTGAACCACATATCTTTGGGAATCTGTGTTACACCTCAAAGATACTTGATTCAAAGTTAACTGACCTGAAAAAAGGTAAAATTTATTAAATAAAATCACTGGTGCATTATATCTTTTATTCATTAATATATCAACACTGAAAATTTCATTTAATTTGGTTAATTCCCTGATTTTTGGTATTTTTTTTCTTTCGGCGGGGTGACACATGATGATGGAATTTAGGCCCATTAAGTTCGATTTAACCATTATGGGAATCAAGTAAAGAAGGGTATTTAATTACTTAGGATCATTTCAATTTTTTAAAATAGATTTTATACATGAAAAATAACTTACTTTTTTGAAAACCGATGTCGTATCCAATTAAAATGCCATTTTTCTGTTCCGGAGGTTCCCATTTCAAGTGGAAATGACCAGATCCACGAATTAAAGCCGTGAATGAACGGACTTTACCAGGAACTGAAAGAGAAAACATAAATAAATATAAACTTATTCAAAAGAAAAAAAAAGAAAAGTAAAGATAACACCAATGTAACCAAAAGTCAAATTGCAGAAATATATATATATAAGTAAAAGTAAAGTCGTCGGGGCGGCCTAAAGTCGGTATCAGCCAATCAGCGAGGGAGTCTATCCCCTTTTCAATAGCGCTAGACCAAGGAGATTATTTTAGCGTCTGAGCTGGAACGCCACACCTACCATCAGCTCCTTACTTTACCGCACAGATCCCTGTGCTACTCATAACGGTGACTTGGCGAGGACCGGTATCGCCAGTATCGAACTAGGAACCTTGTGGTTTCTAGCCGAACGCTCTACCGACTGAGCTAATATATATAACCATTCAAGATATTTGCATAGTTCAAACAGTTTTGAACTCCATTTACAGAACTCTTTATAACTAATGTGATTAAATAACAACAATCCCAAATAAAAGAATTAACTGGGGGATGCTATATATATATATATATATTATAATATATATATATATATATGTGAAAAACTTTACTTTACACTGGGGATGCTATATATATATATATATATATATATATATATATATATATATATATATATATATATATATATATGAAAAAACTTTACATTTGAATATTTACCCCTTTGATGATATCCATTAACACCACGGATTTACCTATAAAAGTGGGCTACTTATTTTACAGTTGGATTGTATTAGAATAATTTTGATATTTTATATACACTTTTTATACATATTTTACACTTTTCTATAACTCTACATCAGACTTTTTTGAGTCTTATTTTATTACTATAATGCTTCTGATTATTTTTAAAATTAAAAATGAGATTCATTTTATTTTTAAATAAATTTCATTTTATTTTTAAATAAAATTCATATTATTTTTAATATAGACAGTGCATTTTTTTTTTTAATTAATTCCAACGTTTGACTAGCAGCGTTCTGTTTTTACTAACGGTCATTTTCCCGTCTTATTTTTGTTGATGACCAACCCACGTGCGGTCGATGCATTATAATGCGAAAGGGTCCTCATATTAGTGAGGATGGGCTGGTGTTGCTTTTTAAAACCGTCGAGAGATTGGCCCCGAAATGGTTTTGCACACTTCTCTCCTGATGAGCCTATTTCAGTTGTAAACATGTTTTGTTTTTTCATTATATCATATTCATATATATATATATATATATATATATATATATATATATATATATAGCATGTTGTTATTTAATCACATTAGTTATAAAGAGTTTTGTAAATGGAGTTCAAAACTGTTTGAATTATGCAAATATCTTGAATGGTTCAAAAGTTATGAGAATTTAAAGCCCCAAAATTGGGGGTAAGAAAGTGGACATAATTTTGCTTAAAAATATGTCAATAAACTTGTAATAAACTTTGGATTATTCGGTACCTATTGTCCTCATCTTTATTGTTATCAACACAACATTTCGGCTGATGTGCCCTCCGGCCTTCTTCAGGTATTTCTTGTTGGACTTGGTAGCCTTCACGGAACTGAGAACTGAACCCTTTATTTAATCCACAGGGGTAGACTGTTCTCATTCTGTTAAGAAATACCTGAAGAAGTCCAGAGGGCACATTGACCGAAACATTGTTTAGATAACAATAAACATGAGAACAATAGTCCGAATAATCAAAATAATATAAATTATCAAGCCTCATCTAAAAAAATTAAAGAAATGGTTTTGTGACTGTTTCAAACTAACTACACTACATGCCAAATAAGAAATTTTGCCATTCTATTATTTAACATTATTTAAACTAGCAAATATATGCACCCTCCGGGTGCAAGTATTTAAGTTTTGATATAATAAAATATCATATTAAATTAGAAAGGCTAATGAAACTGACTAAGAATGCAGATAAAAAGATCTGCAACAGAGGGGGTATAATCGAAAAATAGAACAACTTTGAAACTAACTATTCCATCATTTTCCCTTACTCCCCTGTTTCATTGGTAAATTTTCCTAATTTAACTATTTAGTTAAAATAGGAAGTAAAGGATAATATTACAGTTATTTCTTCTTGTAAATAAATTTCTTTTAAGATTTATCCACAAGATTTTTGTTTATATTTCTTAAGTATCTTAAGAAACAATTAGAAGTCAATAATACCAAGCACATATTTATTAAAATAAAATTTTAAATATCAATATGCAAATTAGCCTTCTCGTTCAAACTGTAAACCGCTATTTTTTGTATATATAAATACAATTGCATGTTATTAGTACGTAGATATGGTCAACAGTATTAATAATGTAAAACAATTTTTATTAATAACTGAAGGTTTAAAAGAATGAAATCATGGAGAATTTGACGTAAATAATTAAGGGAATTGTGACTTGAGTAGTAATATAGTTTCGGTTACAGACAGAAAAACACACAATCTCCATTATAATAAGATGTCAGAAGACATCATATTATATGTCTCACATAAGTTAGGCCTCTTATAGAAATTAGAAGATCATTTTTCCCAGAATGCAATGCTGATGACTATTTATTTCAGACAGGAAGTTGTTTATGACTTATACCAAGACAATAATCCAAACAAGAATGTAAACACTGTATTGTTTGGTTTGGTTTGTTTTGTTTTGTTTTACGGCATATCAACCTCAGTGGGTAATTTAATGCCGATAAAGTTTTGAAATAAATCAATTCTTAATGGATAATACAATTTTTTTATAAATACATTTTTCTATTTAACCCATAGATGGGACCCTAACAGGTACTACCACTCCGGGTCAGAGTGGACCAGGGAGCAATGGTGATGAAGGGGTGCTCCACATTCCCCAAACCTCCAAAACTGGAACCTCACCATCAGATAGAGTTTAATGTCATTCCCAGGACATGTAGACCCGCAGCCACTGCCTTCTAGCACCCATATGATAAAAAGGGGTTGGGGCTTGTCATAATGGCAATAGGGTTGGGAAAATCATATAGGTGCTAGGGCTTGACATGACCAGCCGACCGCCCGTCTAGCCCAAGATAGGGCCAAAGTGGAGTATTGCATGTCATGAACTACTCATCCACCTGGGCTCTATCCTTAAGCATAACAGGTCGCTACCCACGGCCAACAGGTGGCCCCATTGGGGGAGTCTTACCCCTCTGCAGAGGTGCAGTCGGTGCATTCTAACGCCCCAGCCGACACGGCGGACACTGTATTGTATAAAGCAAGCTGTTTTTCTCACCTCCTTCAGGTGTTGTTACATCAATGACATTACTTTCAGGTCCTTCATAATATGTGTTTCTTGCTACAACAGACAGACTGAGTTCCGAGAAGGCCGGTAGATTTACTGTAGCCACAATTTTTTTAGCACTTCGGCGTCTTCTTCTCGTTTCATCTTTCTGAATATCAATCTTTTTCAAGGAGGTTTCTTTGTGGCCACGTTTCCAGAATAAAATCTAAAAAGAAATAATAAATATCATTCAAGACGTGTAATTTAAATCAGATCTTTGTGCTTTTTTCAAAAATATTCCCCATAATTATTGAATGACCCTTATACACTGTAACAGCCTGCATATGTGTTTCAATTTAATCAAGATGAAATTCACAGGAATTAATTACAATAAATGTGTGTACAAATTAAGGGGTTTATCAAAATAAATAGATAGATAGATAGATAGATAGATAGTAATAAAAGTAGTTTGCCATAAGGGCAATAGAGTTAGGACAATCATACAAGAGCTAGGGCTTGACATTGATCGGAGGGGGCCTCTTCAACTGATGCTAAGGATGTTAGTTTGGTTATTTTGTTTTACGGCATATCAACCACTTTCGGGTCATTTAATGCCCAATTAAGTCATTTTGATATTTGGTTTTACTTACAGTACCTACTGTTGCCTAAATGGTCACCTATCTAAGTAGTGAACAGGCTCATCGCTATTGAAGTCAGTTAGCCTACTGTTGGTTTTAATAACAGCAGCTAAGTAGAACATCAATATGGTGCTGCAGACAGGATCTAAAACTGAAGATTGGGAAGAATATTTTGTCCAAGCAGGGATCTCTCCCGACTCAGCCAGGAGATATGCTACAACATTCGCAAGCGAGAAGCTGACAAGAGAGAACCTCAAGATGATGGATCGGGCCATGCTTAAAGAGTTGGTGAGTATCATTGTTTCTACAATCACTACTTAACTTCAGTGATCTAACTTGGCCATAAGTGATGCATGGTAAAGCCATAACGATATGATATGATGAAGGACTCTCCCGTCGATTTCAACGTATGAGTGTTCATACAATGAACATCCACACAGTGATTTGTTCATAGTGGTGAAGCCTTGGGTTGAACCATCCACACTTTTTGGCACAGTCGATAGGAAAGAATTAGTTATCCCTCTCCTAGACTGGTTACCTACCCAAGGCTGAAGAGCCCAGTCTGCTCTACTATTTAACCCATAGCTGGAGGGAGAATATATGGATTCATACCTTTCCCAAGGGTGTTAGTGCTATGTGAAATGCCAACAGCTTCGTCTAGGAATTGAACTCAAATCGACGAGTTCATTTTCCACGACTCTTCCACTAGCCCACACGCCTCCATATGCCTTAATAAACTTCTCTATAAAACTGTATATCACAATTATCAAATTAAAATTTTTTTTTTTTTTTTTTTTTAAATAAACTTTTCCAAATATTTCTTTTGTACACCTTGTGTATAGTAAGGTGCCTTTAAATTGACACATTCATTTCACACTGGCTGATTTTAAAGGTAAAGGTGAATACCACTATAAACATAATATATTTATATTATTATAAATAATATATATATATATATATATATATATTATATATATATATATATATTTGAACACTTCAAAATTCTCCGTATTTTGACCACTTTAATTTCAAACACCAAATATTTTACTCTGGCGAAGGCCCTTTTTTCTGTATACTCAAAGATTTTGTAGATTTCTATTATTATTATTTTATTTTATATTTAAAATAATAATAAATAGAATACATGTATACATGAACAAACTCCTGGCTGAAACATATATATATATATATATATCATAAATATTACCTACCCTGTAACCCTTGAAAACACCTTTAATCCTATCAGGTGTTGTTAACACAGGATTCCATCTAAATCCTGCAGATTCCGCAGTTAGTTTATGATCAGGATTGAGTTCAAATCCTGTTGGAGCTTCAGTTGGAGCTAAAATTTTAAAAATAAATAAATAATGATAATAATAATAATAATAATAATACATGTATTATACGAATGTAGCAAACTAGCACAACGGGAGTACAAAACTAGACACGACTGGGTTGGGAAGGTAATCCACTGGGAATTATGCAAAAAATTTAATTTTGACCATACGACAAAATGGTATATGCATAAACCAGAATCTGTTCTTGAGAATGAAACACATAAATTTCTCTGGGACTTTGAAATAAAAACAGATCACCTAATCCCAGCAAGAAGACCAGACCTAGTGTTGATTAACAAAAAAGAAAGAACTTGTCAATTGGTGGATTTTGCAGTTCCAGCAGATCACGGGGTGAAGCTAAAGGAAAATGAAAAAATGGACAAATACCTGGACCTTGCCAGAGAACTGAAAAAGTTATGGAATATGAAAGTCAAAGTGATACCAATTGTAGTTGGGGCACTTGGAACGGCCCCAAAAGGATTGGAAAAGGGTTTGGAAAATCTGGAAATCAGAGGAAGGATTGATACCATCCAGAACACTGCACTACTGCAATCTGCCAGAATACTCAGAAGAGTCCTGGAGACCTGAGGAGACTTGCTGTCACTCAGACTCCAGTGAAAGACCATCAGCTGAGCTGATGTGAAAACTTAAAAGGAGTAAATAATAATAATAATAATAATAATAATAATTTTTGATCATACAACAAAATGGTATTTGCAAACCAGATTCGTCTTTATTTTGAAGTCCCAGATAATTTTATGTGTTTCAACATAAAATTATCTGGGACTTCAAAATAAAGACGGATCACCTTATTAGTGTTGATAAACCACTTTGGACTTCCGGATTAGTGTTGGTACACTTTGGACTTCAAAATAAAGACGGATCACCTTATACCAACTTGTACACTTTGGACTTGAGAAGACCACCAACTCTTGATAAACACTTTGGCTTATCCAAGCAAGGAGACCAGACCTAGTGTTGATAAACTTGTACACTTTGGACTTCAAAATAAAGACGGATCACCTTATGCTAGTGTTGATAAACAAAAAAGAAAGAACTTGTACACTTTGGACTTTGCAGACCATAGATTGGCGATCTGTTAATTATTTACTAATTAATTAAAACTACCCTAATTATTAATTATGGTGGTTTGTTAAAATTAAAAGTAAAAATAAGAAAAACAATAATAATAATAATAATAATAATAATAATAATGATTGTTTATATTAAAAATATAAATTTATCTAAGCAAAGAATTTTCACGTAGACAAAGAAATTCCTTAAATTATGGAATTTTACATATATCATCGGAATTTTAAATTTTGCCAAAATAAAATGATAACTTAATAAATAAAGATTCCAGTTTTTGAAAAGCTGGTCAACAATTTCAAAAACTTAGATAAATAAAACAATGGTTGGCCTTGACTTGTTGGAGTTGGAAAAACCCAAATGGAAAGATACAAGCTAGGCTGGCACAAGGCCATTTAGACACGTAGGCAATGTTATCGAGTGGCTGGCCAATCAGAGACATATGTTAGGGGTGAGGAGGTCTTGATCCCATAAAGAAGACAGACCAAAGAAGAGAAGAGAGAAACAGAGTCAGATACTCCGAAACCAGGGAGCTTGCCATAGCTCGGTGCCCTTGCCACAACTTTACCGATACACTCTGATGTCTTACCACACGGTACAAAAATGATAACTTAGCCAAAAACTAGCTGTAGATCGCCAGAGTGAAGATGAAGAAAAATGAAAAGAAATGGTTTTCATAGTTCCAGCAGACCACACAGTGAAATTAAAGAATAGAGAAAAACTAGATAAATACTAAAACCTGGCCAAAGAATTGGGACAACATTGGTGACATGAAATGGGGAGACATGCTGTATGAGCAACTGTTTTCCATAAAACCATGCTCAGGCCTTGTGTCAAGATCCAGGTTCTGATCTGTGGATTAGAAGATTCCCTAGAACAGCGGTCCCCAACCTTTTTTGCACCACGGATTGGTTTCATCTAAGACAATATGTTCACGGACCGGCCTTCATATGATCCGGCCTTCATATGCTCAATAATCGTTAATTTGCTAGTTTTTGGGGTAACGGCTGGTGACCTATCACATGACCGAGACCTGTCAAGAGGCACAGAAGTTACTTTTCAAAATAAAACATCAACATTTAGACTGATAATCAATAAAAAATTTTTTTTTAATTCAAACGTTCTGTGCGGCCCGGTACCTGATGGCCCACAGCCCCAGTGATTGGGGACCGCTGCCCTAGAAGATGATGATGATGATGCCACAAATGAGAGGGGCCAGGTGGACTAAACTGGAGAAGAAATGGACAGACCCCATCCACCTTTATATAGTAGTACACGATGAAGGCGACCACCATCTCCCTGTCATTTATGTGATCCAAAGATCAGGGAGGTGTGCAGACTGGAAGGCTTTTTTACCTCCACGAACTAAACACATCTGTACATTCTGGCCTGAACGATGAGAGGTGGGGTTGTAGCGAGTTACTACAGATATTGAACTTGCAACCTCCTCCTCATGAGGAGTGGCTCGTAGTCAGACTAATGTCATCCCTGTTGAATATGCAAATTTTGCACAGGTCAGGTAGTGCTGAGTGTGATTAGCCCAGATGTAAGATCTTCAGGAGGGCAGTTACTTATTATTTAAGGCCTACCTTCCCACACCATGGGCAGTTGTCTTTTGATCGTCTTAACGCGAAGTGCGTTGAATGAGTGAACTTTTGACAGATTGACTGAGCGATGACTACTGTGATATTGTTGCAGGCAAAAGACTGTGTCAGGGGACTTTTTGCGGTTGGGGAAATTGATTACAGTGGTTGCTTCAGGTCGTCACTTAACACAAACAATTTCAAGATCCATACTCTCATGAGACTCCTGCATGGGCAATTGTCTTTTATAAAACCATGTGCAGACCTTGTGCCAAGATCCAGATGCGGATCCCTGCACTCATGTGATACTTACCTAGGCTTAGAGCTCTCGAGATCTGTCCTGTGTCCAGTGGCTTTTGGCCCTGGACTGATCAAGTAATGTTAACAGCGTTGATCCCAGGGAGGCTACCCTCCAAGCAATACCTGCCCCCTTGATTTAAAGAGGCAGGGCTGTGTTTATTGCCCAGTGCCTGAAGCGCCCCCCTTGAGAACAAATGTCGACTGGATCAATACATTTTTTCCACCTACCATCCCATGAGTCTTGGCTCGTGGGTGGCCCCAATTTAAAATGTCACTGTGTCACACCCGTATACGTGAGATATATGGTAAATGGGAAATTGTCTTCCATAAAACTGTGCCCAGTCCCTGTCCTAAATTCCACGTGCAGATCCCTACACTTATGAGACTGACCATAATAATTCCTTGTGTTACAATTTATGAGAATTCATAAATTGTAAAGTGTACCTAAAAGTAGATTTGGTAATTTATGACGAAGTGCGTCCCAGTCTCCTGCCTCAAAAATTGCTACCCGGTTATCAACAGTCACTGGTAATTTTCCACGATTGGAATCCCTTGATTCTAAATCTGACAGATCTGAATTTAAATCTACGGTAATTTATGAGGAAGTGTGTCCCGGTCTCCTGCCTCAAAAATTGCTACCCGGTGACTATTAAAAAAACGACCCAGCTACGGTGTTACTTGAAAGAAAACAACCAACTTAGGGTGTTAAATATATTTTTTTTTGGTGGGGGGGGGGGCTTCTCTTTTTGTCATAATTCTTATTTATTTATCGTAATTCTTGTTCATTTTATTGTAATTTGTCGTAATTCCTGTTTAGATATGAAGATCGACCACCTTCATATCTAAACAGGAATTACGACAAATTACGACAAATAAACAAGAATTACGACAAATTACAATAAATAAATAAGAACTATGACAAAAAGAGAAGCCCCCCACCCCTAAAATACATTTAACGCCCTAAGTTGTTTGTTTTCTTTCAAGTAACACCGTAGCTAGGGTCGTTATTTTAATAGTCACCGGGTAGCAATTTTTGAGGCAGGAGACCGGGACACACTTCCTCATAAATTACCGTAGATTTAAATTCAGATCTGTCAGATTTAGAATCAAGGGATTCCAATCGTGGAAAATTACCAGTGACTGTTGATAACCATTTGAAACGCATTTTGACAGACACGGGATATAGTTTTAGTTTAAAATTCAGACTCCTGACTTGGAAGCAGAGCAGACGCGTTTGTCTCTCTCTCTCTCTCTCTCTCTCTCTCTCTCTCTCTCTCTCTCTCTGTGGGGTCGATCTCATCAGTGTGGAAAAGATTGAATAATGGGCTGATAAAATAATAAACTTGATCAAGTTAGTTTATTTAATTAAAAACAAACAAAGCCCAAAGAAGCGCAGTAGAAGAATTAAGAAGAACAGAGAACTCAACTAGACAAAATGTCAACCAGAGAAGAAAAATGAAGAACAAATAACAAGAGTAATGAAGTTAACAAAAATCAAGTAAGATCATCCTCTCTCTAATCTCTCTCTCTCTCTCTCTCTTTCAACTCTCTCTCTCTCTCTATCATCCGAGAATTCTCACTCACTCTCAGTTCTGATGTTCGATGTGGGTATATAAAACTTGCAACTATATAAATTTACACTTATATAAAGAGCAGTTTGTGTGTATGTATGTTCAGATGAAACTACAAAAATAAAACAATTAACAACAAAGTAAATATATATGCACATTCACTATCACCAGATCTTGCTTTTTGAGCAAAAATAACGAGGGTTTGATTTATATTAGTGAAGATAATTAAAAGATAAAATTTAAATGATAACAGCATAGAATTTTTTTTTTTGCATTTAATATTTTGAATAGTAGACATTAATTTTTCTTTTCAGAGTGGCTGGATCAAAGCAAAGTCTTATTTACATGGCAATTTTAATGGGGCATACAACGAGGATCCCACTCACGATTCAATAATAATGGATCTGGGAGACTAACTTTTTACCACCCCCACTACTAAAGCAATGCCGGGTAGCCACTTCTAGTCTGAAATAAAACTATGTTCTGCATTACTTACTATCTTCACCAGAATATCCTATTATTTCTTCTGGTTCCCCATCGGCATAGCCAAGATCATTTTTTGCTCGGACAGAAATGGTATAAGGTTCATAGACTGTGTTGGTGTGAATCTCTTTTCTTGGAGGTTCACTACCATCAACATCATATAGAAGTGTTTTGCTGCCTTTCTTCTTGACTTTTACTTCATAACGAAAACCAGGTCCATTGAAATCAAGCGAAGACATTTCCTGAAAAGAGACAATATAAAAATAAATATAAATAATAATAATAATAATAATAATAATATTTATTAAAATAATAATAATAAAATATAACATGAAAAAATGCTTATAAAAAATTCTAAAATACACGGAAAGAAAGAAAAAACAAAAAACAAAACAGATATTTGCATTTTTGGACCATATGACCTTAAGGCACCCCTTTTGCGATTTCAATTCGTGGGGACATTTTTTCCATTTACACCGTCAAAATCCGGTTAATTGTTAACAGGCGATTTTTAGATTTTTTTTTTTTTTTAATAATTATAAAACTAACCCCTAAACCTAACCCCTAACAAACAACCGGATTTTTACAGTGTAAATGAGAAAAGTGTCCCGAGTCGAAATTACAAAAGGAGTGCCTTAAGGTCATATGGTCTGCATTTTTAACAAGATCATTTTTTTTTTTTTGTATTTTCAAATGTCATGGCCGATAATCTCAGACACAAATTACACTTATATTTTGCACTTATAGATTTCAAATCTCCCTCAGACAATAAATTTCAAAAATTCAATTTTACACTGCCCAGAGGGCTTTTTTTCTTCTTTTTTCTTTGATGATTTTATTAACTTATGATACAAATCCTCTAACATTGAGTTTTTAAATCCAACTCGAGCAATATGTTTCAAAAATTAATTTTTACACTGCCCGGAGTGCATTTTTTTCTTTTTTGATGATTTTACTAACTTATGATACAAATCCTATAACATTGAGTTTTCAAATCCCCCTCGGGGAATATCTTTCAAAAATTAATTTTTACACTGCCCGGTGTGTGTCCCCCCCCCTATTTTGCTAGTTATGATAAAAAAAAATTTAAAAGTGATCAACTTACGTCCCATACAATGACCAAGTACTGCTTTTTGTCAGATCGGGTGTGAACATTAACTGGATTTGAGTCTGGAACGGCTGGAGCGGTGGTGCAAATGGTGGAAGCAGGTTCACTAGGTGCTCCTGTACCTTGCTCGTTCACACCTTTTACACGGAATGTAAAGTTTGACCAAGGGGTTAATTCAATTTCCAATTCTTCAGCTTTTTTGTCAGCACGACTAGCTTCGTGCCAAACTGAATCAAACGAGGTCTTGAATTCTACGATATATTGAGTGATAGGGGAAAAGTTGATTTTGCCTTTTTTCCACATAATAGTGGCTCGGTCGGCATGACAGGTAACATCTACATCAGTTGGAGGATCAGGTGGGCCTGAAAAATTAGAAGGAAAAAATATATTATATATATATATATATATATATGTGAGGAAAAATGAGTAAAGAAAAGAAAAGTAAATGGATAAAATGAATTTAATCGATATCACATTAATCGATATCACTTACACATGTGTTTCGGTCAGTTTATGTGTGTGAAAATATTTCGCACACATACAAGAATCGACCTTCATCAGAGCGAACATTTATTTTTATGAAAAAATTTGTTGGGAAAAAACAACAGAGATTTTTGGAAATATTCGAAAATCGAATTTTTAAAAAATTTGGAACGCTGAGAAATAGCTAAGATAGACCGTTATGATTAGGATATTTGTTTTTTTGTTTTTTTAGGGGTTATGGTACAAAATAGTTTTTTATTAAATAAAATAAAAAATAAAGTGTTATTATTTATCAATAACATGTTGAACATTTTTCTCGGAGCTTAGTTTATGTTTTGAAAAAAAATCGGTGAAATGTATATATATATATATATATATGTGTGTGTGTGTGTGTGTGTGTGAAGAAAGGAAGTGAATCCGACGGTATGTAGTATATTAAGAAAAATGAAAAAACGCAGGTTTAAATGGGTTAAGTGGTGAATTTATTGGCCTGATGCAGCAGTGTTTCAATCTATTAATTAGATCATCTTCAGGGCATTTGTTGGTATATGGAATGTAATAAGAAATTTTTTTATCACAGAATAACGAGAAAAGCGAGTGGTAGTCCTTGTTATTCAGTCTGTTTAAAAAAAAACTCAAAATTTTTTTAAACAAACTGAATAACAAGGATTACCACTCACTTTTCTCGTTATACAGTGATAAAAAATTTCTTATTACCTTCCATATAACATCAAATGCCCTGAAGATGATCTAATTAATAGATCGAAACACTGCAGCGTCAGCCAATAAACTCACCACTTAACTCATTTAAACCTGTGTTTTTTCATTTTTCTTAATATACTCTATATATATAATATATATATATATATATATATATAATGTTCATAGGTAGGGTATATAACACCAACAGAGTCCATACTTCCGATTAATCTGCGATTAAGTGGCACTAGATAATCTAGATTTACATTTTTGCTTTGCATCTTGAACAATTTGGACAGTCTCATTTTTAACCAGAGGTGTTGCAGGATGATAACAGACAGAAGATTTAGGAATAACCTTATTAATATATAGATTGGGACATACCAATTAATGTTCATAGGTAGGGTATAATACCACAGAGTTCATACATTCGATTAATCTGTGATTAAGTGACATCAGATAATCTAGATTTACATTTTTGCTTTGCATCTTGAACAATTTGGACAGTCTCATTTTTAACCAGAGGTTGTTGCAGGATGATAACAGAAGGAAGATTTAGGAATAACCTTATCAATATATAGATTGGGACATACCAATTAATGTTCATAGGTAGGGCATATAATACCACAGAGTTCATACATTCGATTAATCTGTGATTAAGTGACATCAGATAATCTAGATTTACATTTTTTGCTTTCATCTTGAACAATTTGGACAGTCTCATTTTTAACCAGAGGGTGTTGCAGGATGATAACAGGAAGGAAGATTTAGGAATAACCTTATTAATATATAGATTGGGACATACCAATTAATGTTCATAAGGTAGGGTATATAACACCAACAGAGATCATACATCATTTAAGAAATAAAAATAAAAATAAATAAACTAGGATGGACTTACCTTTGACCTTGAGTTCAGCACTTTTGGTGTCATTGTCAAGACCATTTGAGGCGACACAGGTGTAGTTACCTGAATCTTTGTTGGACAGATTTGAAATGATGAGATTATTATTTGGTTCTTTCTTGATATTTGGGTTAGACAAATCAATTGGTGCGCCGTCTTTGTACCAATTAATTTCCAGGTTTTTAAATTCAAATGAATCTGTGGTGGCATGACAGGTAAACAAAGCAATCTTGCCAACTATAACCACCATATCTTCGGGGGCTTCCACAATCATTGTTTTGGCTGGAAAGGATAAAAAGAGATTGCACAATTTAATATACAGGACAATATAGTATGGAAATTCATATATATATATATATATATATATATATATATATAGATATATATATAGATATGTATATTATGCATGTGCGTGCGTGTGTGTATGTATATATATATATATATATATATATGATGTCTATGTATTTGTAAAATATATGTGTGTGTATGTTGTTTAGTATCTGTATGTGTATGTCTATTTATATATATAATATCTGTCTATATAATGTCTATGTATGTATCTGTGTATATGTATAAGATAGGTGTATATATGTCTATGTGCACATGTGTGTTATATATATATATATGTGTATATGTGTAATGTCTATATATGTCATTAAAGTCAATATTATATATTATATATATATATATATATATTATATATATATATATTATATATATATGTATATAATGTCTATATATGTCATTAAAGTCAATATTATATAATATATATATATATTATATATATATATATATATATATAAAACATTAAGCAAATATGTACCTCCGGTTGATAGATAGATTGATAGAAAAATAAAGAGACTGGGATAAATATATAATAAAGAGATTCAGACAGATAGATAAATAGATAGATAAAAAGAAAAATGAAGAGGCTGAGATAGATAAGGAAAAAACTGAGGTAGATATACAATTTAGAGATTGAGATAGATAGATAGATAGATAGATAATGAAGAGACTAAGATATATAAATAGATATATAGACAGATAAAATGAAGAGGCTGAGACAAATAATGAAGAGTTAGAGATAGATAAATAGATAGATAGATGGAATATGATGATGCTGAGGTAAATATTAGGTTGTTACAAAAATAATGGTCGATTGAAGTGCTCGGTTTTGAAATGTCATTTTAACAGAATTTGTTGTTTATTTCAGGTGAATTTTTGCATATATAATAATTAATGTGTGCTCAAAAATAAAATTGAATCTATTTTCAGATAGAAAGTATTTTTTGAAAAATAGGGGCCTTCAAAGATGAACATGCCTAAACATGACCTTCGCCTTCTTATGTTGCATGAGTTCAAGCTGGGGCACAATGCCTCCGAAACTGCTGCCAATATCAACAAAGCATGGGGAGATGAATCCACAAGTGATCGGACTGTACGAAGGTGGTTCCAGAAATTCCTCAGTGGAGATGAGAGTCTTGAAAATGAAGAAGGTAGAGGACGGACATGCAGTCTTGACAATGAACAATTGCAGGCAGTTGTTGAGCAAAATCCATGACAAAGTGTCAGAGAAATGTCTCAGACACTTGGTGTCAGCATTGCAACAGCTTCCCGCCATTTACAGAATATTGGAAAGGTGAAAAAGCTCGATAAATGGGTTCCTCATGAGCTCAATGAGCAGTAAAAACTTAGGCGGTTTGAAGTGTGCTCGATGCTCAGTTTGCGTAACACCAATGACCCCTTTCTTGACCGAATAGTCACTTGTGACGAAAAGTGGATCCTTTACGACAACCGTAAACAATCAGGTCAATGGCTTGATCGTGATGAATCCCCAAAACACTTACCAATGCCAAAGTTGCACCAGCAAAAGATCATGGTGACCGTCTGGTGGTCTGCAATAGGTGACTTTTTGAAAACCAATCAGACCATTACTGCAGAGATTTACTGCAATCAACTCGCTGATATGCACGCTTGCTTGCAAAAAAGAAGACCTGCATTAGTGAATCAACGTAGTCCAATTCTCCTCCACGATAATGCTCGGCCACATGCTGCAAGATTGACTGTACAGAAACTCACAGACTTGGGATACGAGACCTTACCACATCCTCCATATTCTCCCGATCTTTCACCTACTGATTATCATTTTTATAGGCACTTAAGCACATTTTTAAATGGTAAAACTTTTCGATCTAAAGAAGAGGTGGAATCATCATTTAAAGATTTTGTTGCATCACAGCCAATAACGTTTTACCAACTCGGAATAAATGACTTCATAGATCGATGGCAGAGATGCAAGGCTCGTATTTTGACTAATTTTACCATTTCTACTGTTAATGTTTCAACAATAAATGTATATATTTGAAATCGGCCATTATTTTTGTAACAACCTAATAATAAATAGAATATATAGACAGATAAGGAAGAGACTAAGTTAGATAAATAGATATATAGACAGATAAAATGGAAAATCAAAAGGCTGAGACAGATAATGAAGAGAAAGATAGATAGAAATTGACTTACTTCTAACAGCTAATTCTCCAGTAGAACCTTTTGTATCAAACCGATTCCTGGCACGACAAGTATACTCTCCAGAATCTGTAGGCTGAACGTCCTATAAAATTACAAGAAAATTCTATATGATAAAAAAGTCTACTACTCATGAACCTAGTAAATAAAAAAAAACATCATGTGTTACACACTGGACCCGCAAAAACACAAACACTTGTATTTTAGGAAAATATAAGAGATGTTTATTTTCCCCCGGTTGTGTGCAGCTGAGAGTCGTGGGCAGGGTTACGCAATGTGGAGCCTTCGGGAGTTATCTTGAACCTGATCGCCGTCTCCTAATCGATCTCAACGGGCTTCTTTTATTTGTAATCTGACCCCCGGTGTCACGCCTCCTTGTTCGTGACACCTACGCAGTTTTTTCTGCAGACACGCCTCTTCGCCCACACTGGTTGTTTTCATTGGCTAAGGGCTACGCCTACAGATTTCTGCACTGAAATCATGACAAACATCCACCTGCATTTTCAAGTGCAAAAGGTCAGGTCGGGGCCACATCCTGTTTTCGTTTCCAGGCTGCACCTGGCCCCCATGCACTTCCTATTCAGCCCGGACCTTGGGTGCACCGATCAGACAGTATATTACACATGTTGGTATTTACTCAAGATTAAGTATACAGGTAATAATGGCTGTATTACAGTAAATTATCACATATACAAGGAAGAGTAAAAAATTATCTACACTTTCACTATAAGTTGTCGGGGTGGCCTAAAGTCGGTATCAGCCAATCAAGGGAGTCTATCCCCTTTTCACTAGACCATTATAGAGATTATTAACTGGCTTCTGTCAATGGGAAAACGTATTTTTGCACTAATATCCTTAGGAAAGGTATGAAACCAACTATTCACCCTCTAGCTATGAGTAAATAGTAGGGCAGACTAGGGCTCATGTTAGGCACTAGTCTAGGAGAAGGAAACTGTGAATTAAAATCTGTTAAACTCTGCTTAAGAAACTGACCTTGTATCACATCCAGCTCATGCAGAGGGGGTTAATAAATATATATACTTAAATTCTCTTAGCACCAAAATGTGGGCATCACACAGTTCAAATCTTAACATTTTCTTCTGTATGTATTTTTTTTACAGGCTAACACGTGTTCCATAATTTGTGGGTTGCCTACGAATTATGACTGTAGTGTAGTTAGATTTTGAATTAAAATTTGTTGAAATTCAAAATCAGAAGGGGGTTAGATTATCAATAGGTAATGACCTTTAGTTGATCCCCGGCTTCTGTCAATGGGAAAAAAACGTGAGAATGGAAATTAAGTTTAGTTATCAAGCAGTTTAGTGAACGACACCATGATGTAGACATTGTCTTTTCGCTTCACTCCTGCTACGGTTGAGATGTCTGGTCAAAGATAAAAAGATGTGATCATTCAAAATATATATGCTTTATGTCATTTTTCATAATAGTGAACCAGCTATAAGTTGTCGGGGTGGCCTAAAGTCAGTATCAGCCAATCAAGGGAGTCTATCCCCTTTTTACTAGACCATTATAGAGATTAGCGTCTGAAGGGGAGCACCACATCTACAATCAGCTCCTTACTTTACTGCACAGATCCCCATGCTACTCATACACTGAGTTGGTGAGGGCCTGTATCGGACTAGGAACCTTGTGGTTTCTAGCTGAACGCTCTACCAACTGAGCTAACCCAGCCCTCTATCTTTATTATTGTCACTCTGTGCATACGTGCTTATAGATAGCACTGTTGTTGAAATTTTTAAAAAACAAAAAAAAGGTTTATGTATATTATAGAATTTGTTTTTTTTTTGTTTTTTTTCTTTTTGCTTTGTTTCTTAGCGGAACTGACCCCTGGATTATACAGTTTCAACCAAAACAGGCGTCCGATATCTTCTTTTTAAAAACAAACACAAAATGGGATCAAGCTCATACAGCAGGTGAAACTGGGTGAGCTGCAGAACTATACTGTAAAACTACTTTATAACTTTGCAGACGCCTGTCAGTGACATTTGCACTTTCTTTCATTCTGAACCTGGAGACACTGAGGTCATCAATAGGTCAACAAACTGCACAGCTGTCTGCATGCAGCCATCTGAAACATTTGTTACATAACATGTTGTTTGTTTGTTTTGGAAGTCTGTTGCAGATGACAATGACATCACTTCATATCTTCATTTGTGGACCCTATAGTGGCTCATTAGTCCAATTCTGGACTTGCAGATGTGGTCACACACATTGCAGGGGAAATTCCCATCAACATTTGGTTGATCATGACGACGAAGATGTCACCACTCTGCAGTCCTGTTTATTTCATTATTGAGCTGCTTAGCTCCTGTGCGGCAGCCGTCTTGCCAACCCTGTCTGTTGGAGGCCAGATCTTCCACCCTTGAAGGCGTGATGTTACATTTCCAGAAAATCTAAGTATATGTTATGTAACCCATCGCAGTCACAATGCCAACTGCGATGGGTTACATAACATATACTAAAATTTTCTGGGGGTGCATGGGGTAATGTTTATCATCATGGGAAATGGACATGGTGACCAGAGTTCAAATCCTGAACAAGGCTGGTTGCATTTTACATATTTTTGCACTAATATCCTTAGGAAAGGTATGAAACCAACTATTCACCCTCTAGCTATGAGTAAATAGTAGGGCAGACTGGGGCTCATGTTAGGCACTAGTCTAGGAGAAGGAAACTGTGAATTAAAATCTGTTAAACTCTGCTTAAGAAAATGACCTTGTATCACATCCAGCTTATGCAGAGGGGGTTAATAAATATATATACTTAAATTCTCTTAGCACCAAAATGTGGGCATCACACAGTTCAAATCTTAACATTTTCTTCTGTATGTATTTTTTTTACAGGCTAACACGTGTTCCATAATTTGTGGGTTGCCTACGAATTATGACTGTAGTGTAGTTAGATTTTGAATTAAAATTTGTTGAAATTCAAAATCAGAGGGGGGTTAGATTATCAATAGGTAATGACCTTTAGTTGATCCCCGGCTTCTGTCAATGGGAAAACGTGAGAATGGAAATTAAGTTTAGTTAGTAAGCAGTTTAGTGAACGACAACATGATGTAGACATTGTCTTTTCGCTTCACTCCTGCCACGGTTGAGATGTCTGGTCAAAGATAAAAAGATGTGATCACTCAATATATACGCCTTATGTCGTCTTTCATAATAGTAAACCAGCTTCTGCAGACCAGCATCTTTAAGAAGAAGAAATAAAATCAGACCAGCATTTTTTACAAGAGACAGGCCAAAATACCAGTCAGCTACTTAAGTAAGTAAGAGATAAAGACATTAACTCTTAACATCCTATACCACCTAATTCTACCTGTCCGGAAGTCACATTCTTTTTGTTGTACCGGCCGTTCCTACAGTGGAGAATATACACCGGTTCTCACTATAAATAGTGAGACACCGAGTGAAAGGTTGTACTGTTACCATTTAACGGCAAGCTAGCCGTTCCTGTACCATTATTGTAAATACACTAGTCTTATTTTACCCTACCTCGACTTGACTTCTTTTTTACTGTTGGATTAACATCACAACACTTTTTTTCTTATTTAACCCAAACGATATCCTTTGTTTAAATGTAATATTAAACATATTTATGTTGGATTTGTCAAGTATTCAGCTCTGTTACAAGCTGACTACAAAACTATCTCTAGAGTGTTGGCAGGTGGTTTATATGCAGCTTTGGGTTATTTCATTATGAATTCTGGCAAGTCCATCTCCTGGGTTTTGATTGGTCTTTGATTTAAGGGAAATAGCAGGTAACTTTAAATGAAAATGCCATTTTTAGCCATTTATTGATAGATCCTTAAGGAATGGGGCTCTGGACTTCTCAAAATTCTCAACAGGATGTTCAGAGTTAAAAATGTGGGAGCATTATACGAATACCCCTTTTATGTCTCTCATAAGACTACTTGCTTCTCCCTATATATACCCAGCAAAGGAGTATACAACACATGCAAGTAGAAAAAAAGAAAAAAGAAATCAGGATATTTAAAAATTTTTAATTTTTACTTACTGATATTCTTAGGTGTCCTGACGGCAATATTTCATGTCTTTTACTTTTGATCAATTGGTCACGTCGAAACCAAGAGATAACTGGCGTTGGTTTTCCATCTGCTTCACATATCAAGGTAACAACAGAGTCCTTAGCAACTTTGGTAAATTTTGGAACGTCTTTCACAAAAAAGGGAGGAATGACTGGAAAAAAAAAAAAAAAAAATAAAACACTCTGATTACAATAATAAAGTAAAAAAAAGTAAAGTCGTCGGGGTGGGCTAAAGTTGGTATCAGCCAATCAACGAGGGAGTCTATTGCTTTTTCACTAGTGCTAGACCAAGGAATTGTTTTTGCATCTGAGGTGGAGTGCCACACCTACCATCAGCTCCTTACTTTACCGCACAGATCCCTGTGCTACGCATATGCTGAGTTGGCAAGGGCCGGTATCGAACTAGGAACCTTGTAGTTTCTAGCTGAACACTCTGCCGAATGAGCTATCCCGGCCCCTAGGAGTTTATTTGAATAGAATAAGTTCTAAAGTAAATAAGATAGTGCACTTGGAAAAATCCCATCATACAGGTAAAAAAGAATACCAAGAAAATTTAGTACAGCTGTGGTGGAAATTTATTTGGCTAAGAGTTAAGAACATTCTTTTTTTTCCATCACAAAAATTCAATTAAAAGAAAATCTAATGAATTAGCAGGTATTTCTATAACTGTGTGAATATTCAAGAGAAAAATCACAGATAGATTTTTTTTCTCTTTTTTCTTTCTTTCTTTGAAGGAAAAATTCTTCAGAAAGAGTTTAATGTTTATTAGGGACATAGCAATCAAATCCCGGACGAGGCTGTTTGCCTTTAACTTTGCACTAATGCCCTTTGGGAAAAGCATGAATCCATTTGTTCTTCCCTCAGCTATGGGTAAATAGTAGGGCAGACTGGGTTATTTAGCCTTGGTTAGACCGTGGTGAATAAGATAGTGCACTTTGAAATTTTTTATTTCAGAAATTTAGATAGATACTAGACAAAACGTGACCTGTTGGGTCACCCATTGAGCTCTAGGTAGATAATTGTGATTAAGGAAAACTGAGATTGCAAAGTGAATTAAATTTTTAAAAAAGATAAATAAATATGGTTGGAGAATTTTTAAAAAAACAAAAACATTAAAATCATTTTGTAAGATTTCTAAGAAAGGGAAACCTAATTTAAATCTATTGAGAGCCAAGATGTTGAAGCTACTGGCTTACTGCTTATGAAATTTGACATACAAATACGTTTTACGTACTCCGATTTCTCTCACCCTCTACTCTCAAAGAGAAACTAACATATATAACGAGGTGGTAATCAAGATATACCTAGAGAGGGAGAAATTGATAGGCAGAATGTGAAGTGAGAGACGGGTCAGTTTTTGACTTAATTGCAAATTATGACTAATCAGAAACCATCAAAATGGAATTTTTTTTATAAATATAACTCAATTCTAGAATTAAGGAATAATTTAGTATAACTTTCGTGTCATTAAACTAAACAGTAAAAAAGCCTTTAGGAGACAAACACTGATTCGCACAGCTTTAGTACAATAATAGATTAAAAGGTTAAAAGTTATTTGTAGGAATAATGCCAAAAACTTACCAAGGACATTCAAGTAGAAATCAGCCCAGAGATTGCCATTTTCGTTTGATGCATTACACTGAATGACCTTACTATCTTTTTTGGTTAAGTTGAAATATGTTAAAGTATTATCTTTGAATACAACAGTAGCATCAGCTGGCTCTGCAAGAGAAACAAACAAAAAAAAGTTAATAACATTTTAAAAAAAGTCTTTTTAAAAGTTTTCAAAAAATGAAACATTCCAAATTGTCTTGCATCGTTTAAATGCCCAACGTAAAATTAAAATAAATAAAAAAAATTTAAAAAAAAATAATTTACATGTTTGTTTTATTTGTAATATTGAAATTGTGAATTGCGGAAGATATTTTGGTAATTTTGATCTTATGTCATCCAGGCAAACTGCCCTAATTTACGCTATGTTTTGGTAAACCAACATCATGTGAATTTCCAGCTCAACTTTTTTTCTAAGACGTGTTTTTGTCACTTTTATTTTTGTATTATTTATTGCAAAGACAATAGTAGGATTTATATATTTGGTAATGATGCTTCGGCCCCGAAACCATGCCTGAACCCAGAGTCATCATCTGATGAAGGCTTTGTTGGTTGCAATACTACTGTGTAAATAGCAGTCATTGTATGAAGATTATTATAACTAGCAAAAGTAAGTCAGCTTAATGTTAGTTTTTGTTTTTTTAGAAATGAACATTCGTATTTTCTTTCATACAGCGACGGGGTCTTCTGTCTGGGAAGTTCAAAACTAAACTCGTGTTGACGTGAGTAGGGTGGGGGTGGAGGGGGTGTATACTGTATTTTAAATTTGTTTGTAAATTATTGAATTATATTGCTTATTTATTAAAAATCAACACCCATTTTGTGTGTTTCTTAGTTATAAGCATATCAAGTAGTATGCGAGATTTCAAATGTGAATGACCTCTCGTTTGTGAGTTATAAGTCAACATGTACATACCAAACCTCCTTTTATATATATAGATGAAATTGCAAATCATTGTTTATGGCTTAAATAGCTTCTCTTGATTTTTGTTTCATTTCATGGAAATTATATGGGTCCTGCTATTACATCAATAATACTTTAATATCAAACAGATTGAGTGCTTTTCATAAAGAGAAACTTACCTACAAAAGGTTTACCATTGATAAACCAACTAACTTTGGGTTCTGGTCTACCAAGAGCCTTACAGGAAAATGTCACATTTTCTTCGACTCCTTTAGTGATATCTACTGGTTCTTCTTCCCAATATGGACGGGCTTTTAAAAAAAAGAAGAAAAGAAAGAAAAAAGATGAATAAATACCAATAATAATAATAATAATAATAATGATAATAATAATAATAATAATAAATCATATACTCTGCGAATGTAGCAAACTAGCACAACGAGAATACAAAACTAGACACGACTGGGTTGGGAAGGTGATCCACTGGGAATTATGCAAAAAATATAATTTTGACCACACAACAAAATGGTATATGCATAAACCAGAATCTGTTCTTGAGAACGAAAAGCATAAAATTCTCTGGGACTTTGAAATAAAAACGGATCACCTTATCCCAGCAAGAAGACCAGACCTAGTGTTGATAAACAAAAAAGAAAGAACTTGTCAACTGGTGGATTTTGCAGTGCCAGCAGATCACAGGATGAAGCTGAAGGAAAATGAAAAAATAGACAAATATCTGGACCTTGACAGAGAACTAAAAAGTTATGGAATATGAAAGTGAAGGTGATACCAATTGTAGTTGGTGCACTTGGAACAATCCCAAAAGGATTGGAAAAGGGTTTGGAATGTTTGGAAATCAGAGGGAGGATTGAAACCATTCAGAACACTGCACTGCTACAATCTGCCAGAATACTCAGAAGAGTCCTGGAGACCTGAGGAGACTTGCTGTCACTCAGACTCCAGTGAAAGACCATCAGCTAATGCTGATGTGAAAACTCAAAAGGAGTAAATAATAATAATAATAATAATAATATAATAATAATAATAATAATAATAATTAAATAAGACATGAATGCATGTGTTCAAATGTTACACCCTGTCAACACCTCAGATAAATAATGGACCATTCCATTTGGATTGTGAAGAAAGGAAGGGAAAAAAAAGTAAAGAAGAGGAACATATGTCTGAGAGAAAAAGGGAAACAATTAAGATAGAGAGAAAGAAAGAAAGAGAAAGAAAGAATAAATAAATGAACGAACGATTGAAAGGAAAGAGAAAAAGAGGAAGGGAAAACACTATACATAAAATGTTTATTGTATGATTTTATGTAGAGGAAGGTAAGGAAGAAGGAAGGAATGAATAAGCGGGGGAAAAAGGAAAAGAAAATACAAAGAGAGAGAAAAGGAACTGATAGATAGATAGATAAATAGTGGAAGAGATAGAGAGAGAAAAATCAGTAAAAGAAACAAATATATTTGTCACTACTACAAAAAAATAATAAATAAAGGTGACAACGTTTATTTTTGTTTTCTTATAATTCCCCCTATCATTTTCATTATTATTATTATTTTTTATTATTCCCCTTATTATATCCCTTTTATTATTTAAAAACATTTTTTAATAATTATTTTTTATTATTCCCCTTATTATTTTCATTATATCCCCTTTTTAATATTCTTTAAATTTTTTAATAATTATTATTTATTATTCCCCTTATTTTAATTATATCCCCTTTTAATATTCTTTAAATTTTTTAACAATTATTTTTTTTATTCCCCTTATTATTTTAATTATATCCCCTTTTTAATATTCTTTAAATTTTTTAACAATAATTTTTTATTATTCTCCTTATTTCAATTATATCCCTTTTATTATTCTTTAAATTTTTTAATAATTATTCTTATTATTCCCCTTATTATTTTAATTATATCCCCTTTTTATTATTCTTTAAATTTTTTTAATAATTATTTTTTATTATTCCCTTTATTATTTTTATTATACCCCTTTTATTATTCTTTAAATTTTTTAATAATTATTTTTTATTCCCCTTATTTTAATTATATCCCCTTTTTATTATTTAAACTTTTTAATAATTATTCTTATTATTCCCCTAATTATTTTAATTATATCTCCGTTTTATTATTCTTTAAATTTTTTTAATAATTATTTTTTATTATTCCCCTTATTATTTTTATTATATCTCCTTTTTATTATTCTTTAAATTTTTTATTATTCCCCTTATTATCTTTATTATATCCCCTTTTTATTATTTTTAAAATTTTGTAATTATTATATTTTATTATTCCCCTTATTATTTTAATTATATCCCTTTTATTATTCTTTACATTTTTTAATAATTTTTTTTTTATTCCCCTTATTACATCCTCCTTTTTATTATTTTTAATTACTATATTTTTAATTACTATATTTTATAATTCCCCTTATTATTTTAAAATTATTCTTATTATTTCTTATTATTCCCCATATCATCTTTTTATTATAACTCCTTTTTTATCATTTTTTTTTATTATTCCCCTTATTATTCTTTTATTATTCTCCTTTTTCATTATTTTTATAATTCATTTATTTCTTCTTATTTTTTTTTCATTCCCCCATGTGGATACTTACATTCAACTTCAACTGTGAATTTTTTGGTTCGTTGTTTTTCCAGAATCTTATTTTTTCCGATGCATTCATATTCTCCTGCATCTTCATATTGCACTCTTTTGATTATTAGTTCCAATCCACTGTCTCCTTTGATGGTTCTCCTGGCAGGAATCTTACCATTCAGTCGGTTCCAAGTTACATTTGGAGTTGGGCTGCAACAGAAATTTAAACATGTCTTTTAATTCTTCAGCTCAGGAATTCTTTCCATTCAATTATTGGCTAAATTTACAATTAAATTTTATGAAATAATTTTTTTTCTTCTTCTTTCTTTGTTTTCTTTCTTTGAAAATGGTGAGGCAAGTTCCAACTTTGGCAATGACGGTTTACATTGATTTGGCACTAATGCCCTTGGGATGTTGTCATATATGAATAAAGTGTCAGTACCGACACTCGAGTTGGAACAATGATTGCCAGAGATTGAAAATGGCTGACATTCATTTATCTATTTATACATATATAAAAGGCAGTTGTGTGTGTGTGTGTGTGTGTGTGTGTGTGTGTGTTTGTTTATGTCTGGAGGAAACTATGAAAATAAAACAATTAACGACCAAGTAAATATATATACACATTCACTATCACCACATCTTACTTTTTGAGCAAAAATAAATTTGATATATGTTGAGTATCTGGCCGCCATCCTTTGTTCTAGATGTAGTAAATAAGTAAGCAAGCCAATAAGAATCCAGTGTTATAGTATTCTTTGTAAATCCGACGTCCAAGATAATCCAAATAGCAATGAGCCAAGGTTAAGAATCAGACTAGTATAAATACAACAACAGCAGCAGCAGCACTACCAGTGATTGGACAATAGGAATCTTTCTCAGGTCACGTGCTCATAGGCCAGTCTATAAATAGAAGTGACCATTTGCCCCATGCCTTATATACAAAAATAGTTCAACAATATATATTTGTGAAGATAATTAAAAAATAAAATTTAAATAGTAACCCTGGAATTTTTTGCATTTAATATCTTAAATAAGAGACATTAATTTTTTCTTTACCAAGTGTCAATGCCTTTTTTTTTTTCTCTTTTATTTTCTGACTCCAGGTAGCCCCTTTTAGTCTGATGTAAATAGAGGTGTCATGCTGTTTAGATTGAAGGACTTACAATTATAAATTGGCCAGGTGCAAACTGGTGTTTCAAACAACTCCATGTTTTCCTTAGCAAGAATGTGAATTACAGATAAGTAATAATCTTTTTTGTTTATCTTTATTTCTGTTCCATAATGTATCTAATTCTGTTCATTGGAGGAAAAAGACACACCCATTCATTAATAAGCCAGTTGCCCTTTGTTATGGTGGTGGTTTCAATCAAGTCCTAACAACCGGATTTTACTCTTTAAAAGCTTGTTGTTGACTTCTTGAAATTCATATCTTTTAAATTTCACTCTTCCCAAGCATTGCTTTGGCTATAACGATTTTTGACCTGTCATCTGTCAATCACGCCTTTGCAAATGTTTCATACATTCCCTATCCAGAGTTATTAATAACTAATAATGGAGGCATAATGGAGGCACATCTTACAAAATGGAGTTGGCAACCCAAGTTCAAATCCTGAACAAGGTTGTTTGCATTTCATACATTTGCTAAAACCCTTGAGAAAGATATGAATCCAACTCTTTTTCCTTCAGCTATGGCTAAATAGTAGGGCAGATGGGTCTCTTTAACCTTGGTTAGGCATCCAGTTTAAAAGAAGGAAAACTCTGAATTTGAACCTGTTTTCTGTTCTTGTGTTGAATTCTACTTGTGCAGAGGGGTTGGTAAATAAATAATACCTTATATGCCGAAAATTGTTTGAGCCCAGACTATTAAAGTTTTTATTCCTCGATCAAAAAGGAAAAATTCCTACGCAAAAATCTAGAGATCTGATAAAACTACATTAGAAGTACATTTTTCATAGAAATATAGGCACCTTGGTGGCTCTAAGAACATAGATTTTTTGATTTTTTTAAAATCAAATAAGAACAAATACCATACAAGCAATATTGGGTTAAATCCTACTTAACGGATATAAATTCCACCATCATATGTCACCCCGCCGAAAAAAAACTAAAAAAAAAACAAAACAACTAAAAATTAAGGAATTAACCGAATTTAATGAAATTTTTAGTCTTGATATATTATTGAATAAACAACATAATACATCAGTTATTTTATTTGAAAAGTCTTACATTTTTTTTATTGTTCCACCAGAAATAATAAAATCCTGTTAACTTTGGTTTTAATCTTTTTTTTTCTCCACCAGAAATAATAAAATCCTGTTAACTTTGGTTTTAATTTTTTTTTTTTTAAAAGATGTTTGTTCCTACTTTCTGAGAGGGTGTGCGAAATGTTTTTTGACTTATAATAAAGTAAATAAAATAAATACATACTTTCCAGCAAAAATACATTTCATTCGCAAATCGTCTCCTTTCAGTATTTTGATATTTGGTTCAGAGTGCCACTTCAATGATACAGGTTCATTAGTTGGACCGCCTGAAATAAAATAAAAATTTAAATTTAAAAACAAATTTAATTAGTTTAACACAATGATTATTTTTCTTTCTTTCATTTTTTTCCCCATGATGTATCAAAAAGTAAGAGATAAGAAAACACTAAGAAAATAAAGATAGCAACAAATAACAAATTCTTAAATAAAAAGATAAAGATAACTGTACTATTATATTAAATGCGTCTAATGTCAAAATAATAATTGGTAGTTAAAAACAGAAATCATTATGTAGGCAGGAATTTTCATAATAAATCTATCTCAAATTCCTGTTTTGTTTATGTTTTTTAATAAACCATTCTCTCATATATTATTTTTTAAGCAACCATACTCTTGTACATTGTCCTTAAAATGCCATACTACTGAACCTTATTCTAAAGATGTGATACTCATGTACAGTATTTTTAAAATGTGATAATCTTGTACATTATCCATACTCTTGTACAGTATTTTCAAGATGCCATACTCTTGTAGATTATTTTCAAGATACTATAGTCTTGTACATTATTTTCAAGATGCCATACTCTTGTAGATTATTTTCAAGATACTATAGTCTTGTACATTATTTTCAAGATGCCATATTCTTGTAGATTATTTTCAAGATACTATAGTCTTGTACATTATTTTCAAGATGCCATACTCTTGTACAGTATTCTTAAGATGCCATATCTTGTATATACTCTTGCCATACTCTTGTACATTATTTTCAAGACACCATACTCTTGTACATTATTTTCAAGACACCATACTTTTGTAGATTATACCATACTCTTGTAGATTATTTTCAAGATACCATACTCTTGTAGATTATTTTCAAGATGCCATACTCTTGTAGATTATTTTCAAGACACCATACTCTTGTAGATCATTTTCAAGACACCCTACTCTTGTAGATTATTTTCAAGACACCATACTCTTGTACATTATTTTCAAGACACCATACTTTTGTAGATTATTTTCAAGACACCATACTCTTGTAGATCATTTTCAAGACACCATACTCTTGTAGATTATTTTCAAGATGCCATACTCTTGTACAGTATTCTTAAGATGCTCTATTCTTGTACATGTAGCCTTATGGCTTAGACCAACATCTGGTTGGTTTTCAGATGCAACTTCTTAGATCATTGCTTGTGGCTGGACACGGAATCAGATGAAATGTCCGAAATCATCCAGAAAACACTTGTTGTGGAAAAAGGTCTCAGATGACATGTTGTTGGAAACATAGGTTATTTTAAGCAACAGCAGTGCTCTGAGTTCTTGGAGTATACAGGGAAATGTTATATATATATATATATATATATATATATATATATATATATATATTGTCTCAGCTAGGACCCTGGCTAGTCTGTATGCTTAAAATATTTATCTATTGAAAATATGTATGCGTCCAGACTTTAGGGACATCTTGTATAATGGAGACAAAGATTTTGAAAAATAATAAATGAGTCTTACCTGCAACCTCTTCTGGCTTAATGATATGATCAAAACCTTGACTGAGAATTCGAAGAAAGCTACTGTAGGCAGAACATACATACTTATTACCATCTTGGTAATCTTCTTTCCTGACATTGGCAAAATATAAATTGCCTGGAAAAAGAAAAAGAAAAAGAAAAACATTTTAATGATTTAGACTTGAGTTAAATGAAAATTCTTGGAGAAAAAACAAAAACAAAATAACTATTCAAAAACTTTACAAAAAAACTAAACTTTCTTTCACAAAAACTTTTGTCCTTGTTAACCATTACATCATGATGAGATGCCCTTTCTTTAACCTTGGTATGGCAACCAGTCTAGGAGAAGGAAAACTCTGAATTCAAACCTGTTAAACTCCGCTAAAGAAATTGACCTTGTGTCGCATTGTGCTTGTGCAGAGGGATTGGTATGTGTGTGTGTGTGTGTGTGTGTTATATATATATATACATATATATATGTGTGTGTGTGTGTGTGTGTGTGTATATATATATATATATATATATATATATATACACACACACACATACACACATAGATATATAATTTATTTGACAAAGATAGAATCTGTGTCATTTCATGGTACCAGAAGATCAACAAATGATATAACTTTATTTCAGCTGTATTCTTAATACAAATATATTAGATGTATTAGAATATATTCAAAAACTTTACAAAAAAACTAAACTTTATTTCACAAAAACTTTTGTCCTGATGATAACTATTCCTGCCAAAGACATACTATATGAGTAGCGCCCTCACAACCAAACCAGATTATGAGATGAGTCTTTTTTTCCTGGGGGGAAGGGGCCACACATAAACACTCACGCACGAAGCATACAATAAAAATTGACAAAACTAGCTGAGAAACATCAGACAATAACTACAAATAAATATTCCTATTTTCCTTATAACATTTGTTCATCTCTCTCTCCCTCTCCCTCTCTCTCTCTCTCTCTTCTTGACTCAGACTTCCTATCTCTCTATTCCTTTCTTTTCTTTATGAAGATATTTGCCTTATAACTTTTATTCATCTCTCTTCCTCCTTCACCCCTTCCTCCAGCTATGGGTAAATAGTAGGGCAGCCTGGGCACTTTAATCTTGGTATGCGAACCAGTTTAGGAGAAGGAAAACTCTGAATTCAAATAAGTTATAAACCTGGAGAGGGATGGGCTCTGCCACGCTATTCATATCCAAGACACACTACTTGGTATTTTCTCAACCTCTTTGCCACAGGTAAATATATAACAAAGGTCGCAGGTATGGGGCATCCAGCAAGGATCGAACTTAATATTCAATAGCAATGGATCTACGTGATTAGCTTGTTAACCATTACATCATGATGAGATGCCCTTTCTTTAACTTTGGTATGGCAACCAGTCTAGGAGAAAGAAAACTCTGAATTCAAACTCGACTGTGTCATATCCCGATGGTGTGGATGGGTTGGTAAATACATGAACATTGAATTGGTCAAAGAACAGCCAATAGGAAAATGCCTTACATAGGTAAATAGTAGGTTAGCTTGGGCACTTTAACCTTGGCATGGCAACCAGTTTAGGAGAAGAAAACTCTGAATTTAACTCTTAACATCCTATACCGCTTCATTTCACCCGGTTGGAAGTCACGTTTGTTTTCCTAATACACCCCAAACGATAACCTTTGTTTAAATGTAATATTAAACATATTAATTTCTTATTTTCGAGAAAAGTTTTTTTTTTTCAAATTACTTGCTTGGTAGTATTCTGTTCATACAAGATCAAAGTCTACACACTATAGCAGTATATGTTTCATTGTAAATCTCTCTTGGCATGTAGTGCATATTGTGGATTCTGTGCCCTCTAGAAAATGATGATGGGTGATGTAGGTGTGGCCTATGTGAAGGCGGGTCAACCTGTTCTGTTCTATTTTTGTAATGTAATATTAAGCATATTTAGCAGTCTTTGATTTATGGGAAATAACAGGTAACTTTAAATGAAGAGGGCATTTTTAGCCATCTATTGATAAATCCTTATAGGAATGGGGGCTCTGGACTTGGAAAGCCTTTGTTTAAATGTAATATTAAACATATTTAGCAGTCTTTGATTTATGGGAAATAACAGGTAACTTTAAATGAAGAGGGCATTTTTAGCCATTTATTGATAAATCCTTATAGGAATGGGGCTCTGGAGTTTCAAAATTCTCAACAGGATGTTAAGAGTTAAATATGTTGTAGACCTGGAGAAGGATGGGCTCCACAAGGCTATTCCTGCCCAAGACATACTATATGAGTAGCACCCTCACAACCAAACCAGATTATGAGATGAGTCTTTTTTCCTGGGGGGAGGTACCACACATAAACACACACACACATGCACGAAAGCATACAATAAAAATTGACAAGTTTACTTACCATCATAATCCATAGAGACACGATTATCAAATTTAACTGGTCTCAATGCATCAGAACTACTATGTGACTGAGACAAGATTTTCCAATTAATAGTGGGTGTTGGGGTACCCTTGGGTGGTATACATTCCAACTTCAAACTCTGTCCAGTCAATGGTTCTTTTATGACAGGTTTTCTTTGTTGAAATGCACCCAGGTCAGCCAATAATAACTGAGTTTTGTTTGATACGGATATCCCCAAACCTTTGGTCTCTGCAAAACATTGATACTCTCCAAAATCGTCTACAGTGGGTTTTAGAAATTCTAAGGTGCCGATGCCGTATCGCTGCACAATTTTTCCTTTGTACTGTGTGCTGTTAAGATCCATTTTGACTCCATTTTTGTACCAAGTATACCTTTAAAAAGAAATGATAAAAAGTATTATGTAAAAAAGTATTCACAGCAAAGTATTTCTTTCTTTCTTTAATTGCATGTCAAGCTTTGTGGTTTATTGGCTTATAGTACTTAAATAAGGAGAATGGAATCATGTTTTTCCTATAAATAAAGTAACATATAAATATAATGTTTAGCCTTACATTTAAATAGGTATGCCCGCCTAATTAATTAATTATTAATTAATTAACTTTCAAAATTAGGTACGACTTCAATTAAGCACATATTCTCCCAAAAATTGTCGGCTAAAAAAAAGCCATATCATAAACACATCGCTTGTGTATTTACTTCTCATATAAATATAAGCAAAGTAACGCTATTTTAAAGAAGCAGCTGCTTTTTAAGGTGTATACCTTAAAAAGGAAGTAACAATAAAAAGTATTTTTAAAAAAAGCATTTCGAGCAAACTATTTCCTTTTTTCTGTAATCACAATGTCAACCTTTGTGGTTTATTGTCATATAGTACCTAAATAAGGAGAATGGATCGGCTGTTTTTTTTCTATAAATAAAGTTTGACTAACGGAGCAAAGTAATCCTATATTAAGGAAGCTGCGGTTTTGTAAGGTGTATACCTTAAAAAGAAAGTAATGATAAAAAGTATTATAAAAAAGAGCATTCTTTCTTCATTTAATCGCAAGTCAACCTTTGTGGGTTATTGTTATGTAGGTTATTATCACTAGCAAATATATGCACCCTCCGAGTGCAAGTATTTAAGTTTTAATGTAATAAAATATTTTATTAAATTAGAAAGGCTAATGAAACTAAATAAGAATGCAGTTAAAAAGATTTGAAACAGAAGGGGGTATAATCGAAAAATAGAACAACTGAAACTTACTCTTCCATCACTCGTCTTTCATTGTTATTTTTCTAATTTAAGTATTTAGTTAAAAGAGGAAGTAAAGAATAAAATGACAGTTATTTTTTCTTGTTAATGGATTTCATTTAAGATTTATTGAAGAGATTTTTGCTTATATTCATTAAAATAAAACTAAACAATTAGAAATCAATAATACTGAGCACATATTTAGTAAAATCAATTTTTTAATATCAATATACAAATTAACCTTCCCGTTCACACTGTAAACCGCTATTTTGTTTTATATATAAATACAATTGCATGTTATTAGTATGTAGATATGGTTAACAGTATTAATAATGTAAAACAATTTTATTGATAATTGAGGTTCAAATAAAAATATAATCATGGAGAATGTGATGTAAATAACTAAGGGAATTGTGACTTGAGTAGTAATATAGTTTCGGTTACAGACAGAAAAACACACAATCTCCATTATAATAAAATATAGTACCTAAATAAGGAGAATGGAACCATGTTTTTCCTATAAATAGTTTGACTAATGCAGCAAAGTAACCCTATTTTAAGGAAGCCACTGTTTTGTAAAGTGTATACTTTAAAAAGAAAGTAACGATTAAAAGTATTATGTAAAAAAGCATTCAGAGTAAAGTATTTCTTTCTTTCTTTAATGGCATATCAATTTTTGTGGGTTATTGTCATATAGTACCCAAATAAGAAGAACGAAATGAACTCTGACGAAACCTTGGAGTAGAGAACAATGAGATCTCACAGTACATGTTAATGCATCCTAGCAATTGCTAATTACTCTGTTCTCTTGCATCTTGCTTAGTAAACCTTTTTCCTTACCTTTAATACTTGTTGTGTTTCTCCTACATTCCTCTGTTAAATCTAATACTTAAGATACTAAAATTATTTAATGTCAAAGCCCTCCTTGTAGAAGAACAATAGTGGTACTATTTAACTCATATTTCTATGCGATCATATACCTGTCAATAGTAGTCCATGCCTTATTTATGCATATGTTGATATTGCTTTCAGTAAATGAAATATTGCTACCAAGGTATTAGGTCTACTAATTTCAGAGGCTTACCAATTAATGAGATGGTACCCTCTTGATTTAAACACATGAACTTTGTTTTATCTGAGTTCATGTAGAAACTAATGCCTCTTGCTGCCTGCTCTAGGCTATGCAGCAGAGATTCGACGTGAGCAGGTGTATTTTGGTCATATAGTATCCAAATTTAAGTATACACTTTTTAAATCCCATATTGTTCACCATATAGCAGTAACTATCACTTGATATGTTATTGTGAAAATTTTACAACAGAAATTTAGTTATGCTATAATGAAAATCCCATATTGTTCACCATATAGTAGTAACTATCACTTGATATGTTTATTGTGAAAATTTTACAACAGAAATTTAGTTATTCTATAATGAAAATCCCATATTGTTCACCATATAGCAGTAACTATCACTTGATATGTTTATTGTGAAAATTTTACAACAGAAATTTAGTTATGCTATAATGAAAATCCCATATTGTTCACCATATAGCAGTAACTATCACTTGATATGTTTATTGTGAAAATTTTACAACAGAAATTTAGTTATGCTATAATGAAAATCCCATATTGTTCACCATATAGCAGTAACTATCACTTGATATGTTTATTGTGAAAATTTTACAACAGAAATTTAGTTATGCTATAATGAAAATCCCATATTGTTCACCATATAGTAGTAACTATCACTTGATATGTTTATTGTGAAAATTTTACAACAGAAATTTAGTTATGCTATAATGAAAATCCCATATTGTTCACCATATAGCAGTAACTATCACTTGATATGTTTATTGTGAAAAATTTACAACAGAAATTTAGTTATGCTATAATGAAAATCCCATATTGTTCACCATATAGTAGTAACTATCACTTGATATGTTTATTGTGAAAATTTTACAACAGAAATTTAGTTATGCTATAATGAAAATCCCATATTGTTCACCATATAGCAGTAACTATCACTTGATATGTTTATTGTGAAAATTTTACAACAGAAATTTAGTTATGCTATAATGAAAATCCCATATTGTTCATATAGTAGTAACTATCACTTGATATGTTTATTGTGAAAATTTTACAACAGAAATTTAGTTATGCTATAATGAAAATCCCATATTGTTCACCATATAGTAGTAACTATCACTTGATATGTTTATTGTGAAAATTTTACAACAGAAATTTAGTTATGCTATAATGAAAATCCCATATTGTTCACCATATAGTAGTAACTATCACTTGATATGTTTATTGTGAAAATTTTACAACAGAAATTTAGTTATGCTATAATGAAAATCCCATATTGTTCACCATATAGTAGTAACTATCACTTGATATGTTATTGTGAAAATTTTACAACAGAAATTTAGTTATGCTATAATGAAAATCCCATATTGTTCACCATATAGTAGTAACTATCACTTGATATGTTTATTGTGAAAATTTTACAACAGAAATTTAGTTATGCTATAATGAAAATCCCATATTGTTCACCATATAGTAGTAACTATCACTTGATATGTTTATTGTGAAAATTTTACAACAGAAATTTAGTTATGCTATAATGAAAATCCCATATTGTTCACCATATAGCAGTAACTATCACTTGATATGTTTATTGTGAAAATTTTACAACAGAAATTTAGTTATGCTATAAAAAATCCCATTGCATATAGTAGTAATATCACTTGATATATTTTATTGTGAAAATTTTACAACTGAAAATCCATATTGTTCACCATATAGTAGTAACTATCACTTGATATGTTTATTGTGAAAATTTTACAACAGAAATTTAGTTATTCTATAATGAAAATCCCATATTGTTCACATATAGTAGTAACTATCACTTGATATGTTTATTGTGAAAATTTTACAACAGAAATTTAGTTAATATGAAAATCCCATATTGTAGATAACTATCACTTGATATGTTTTATTGGAAAATTTTGAAATTTACTATAATGAAAAATATTGTTCACCATATAGTAGTAACTATCACTTGATATGTTATTTGTGAAAATTTTACAAGAAAATTTATTATGCTATAATGGAAATCCCAATATTGTTCACCATATAGCAGTAACTATCACTTGATATGTTTATTGTGAAATTTTACAACAAAATTTAGTTATGCTATATGAAAATCCATATTCGTTCACCATATAGTAGTAACTATCGAACTTGATATGTTTATTTGTGAAAAATTTTAAACAACAGAATTTATTATTTATAATGAAATCCTTTCCCATTAGGTAATGCATTTGATATGTTTATTGTGAAAATTGGACAGATCTATTGTTATGTTTTTGTTTTACAAGGATTTTTCTTGATTTTGACAGTAAGTTTTTCTGCAGTTATTTGTTGCAAAATGGATTAGGAATCGCTTTGGGGGATAAGTTTATAGAGTAAAGATCAAGTATATTGCTATATTTTTTTAGTATAGTTTTATTTCTCTCAGGAAGGACAAAATAAGATATGGGTAATTCCATATTAAATCACCCAGAAAAAAGTAAAATTGTCACCCAACCCCTTCAAATTTTCTGAACTCCAACCAACATTTAACATAGTCCACACCTGGACAAAATTTCAGAAAAATTGAAGTGCAAAATTTTTAACAAATTTTTGCAAAAAAAAAAAAAAGAAAAGCCGTATAAAATTTTTCCAAAAAAAAAAGAAGCTGTATAAGATTTCAGAAAAATTGAAGGCGGTGGGTGACGTGGCCTGGATGATTTGACATGGAATTACCCATAAGGGTAATTCATATCAAATACTGTGGATCATATATTATTGGCAAGCAGAATTTAGAATATAGTATAGATTCAAAAACAAAATACCATTAAAATAAGTATATATTTACCCAACCCCTCCACCATGGGCAGAATGTGACACAAAGTCAATTAGAGATTTCTATCTCCCAGATCAGTTATCATAACAAGGCTAGAGAACCCAGTCTGCCCTACTATTTACTCATAGCTGGAAAGAGAACAGATTGATTCATGCCTTTTCCTAATGGCACTAGTGGGTAGGCAACCAGTCTAGGAGAAGGAAAACTCTGAATTCAAACCTGTTAAACTCTGCTTAAGAAATTGAGCTTGCATCACATCCTGCTTATGCAGAGGGGTTGGTAAATTGTGTGTGTGTCTGTCTATATATATATATATATTATATATATATATATATATATATACACACACACACACATACATACATACACACACACCCTTCCCATGGACAGACATTTGTAATTAGAATACTTTCTTTTACCCACCACCACCACAAAAGAAAAATGACGTAGAAAATTAGTTAAGTGAATAAAGAGAATGCCAACATCAAAGTAAAAATGAAGTTTTATGTTTCCCAATTATATATTTTTAAAGTTAACCTTTCTTAACAGAAAAGTTAAAGTAAGTTTTTTTTTTAAATGTACGTAAGAAAAAGAAAAAATGAATTAATAATGCAAAACACACGAATAAATATAATAAAACAAAGCATATAAGTTTGTTTTTTAATAAACATTTTCTACCTGCAGAGAAAAAAATGTAAAAAATTATTGTACCTTAATTCTTATAGAAAGACAAAACTAAATAAAAACAAAATAATCAGAAAGTGAAAGAAAAATAGAAAATAAAGAGTGAAATAGAATGTAAATAAAACAACAAAAAAAAAAAAAAAGAAAGAAGGAAAGAAGAAAAAAAAGCAAAGGAAGGAAGAAATAAGGAAGGAAAGAAGAAAAAAAGAAAGAAAAGAAGGAAATAAAAAAAGAAGAGACAAGCACATCTGAAGGTGATTGGAGCCAAAATTGATTAATTTCAAAAGGAAGATATTTTCATAATCTAATATATGACAGCATTTTTTAGTTAAAATATTATCCATTTCTATTCTTTAACT
>CM042163.1:34542340-34544840 GCA_023376005.1 Doryteuthis pealeii
CAAATGAGTAGTACCAGATACAGTTCTTCGTGTAAGCTGAAACAAGGAAACCCTTCCATTGTACGTTGATATATATTGCTGATTACAATCTGTTCCCTACATTTTATACCCGTGTTGAGTTATTATTTATTGACCCTTAAACAGGTCATAACAATTAGCCTTTCTAATTTAATATAATATCTTATTATGTTAAAATTTAAATATTCCATGTTTTTGCTAGTCTTTCTAATCAAGCAAAGATTTAACTGTACAGAAAGAATATTATTCTCTGTCCAAACTTTATATAAACTAAAAGTGTCAGATTCAAAAACGTGCCAAATACAACATAGTTACTGCAGTTGAACACTGCATGCCAAGTGCACTAACATGGCCATATAAAGACTGTGCTGCACATTTGCACACTCCTTTTCTAAAACATACTTACTTGGCTCAGATAATGGTACAGTAAGAGGACCTGAAAGGTCTTTTTCCTTTTGATATTCTATGACAGTTGGATCATCTGAAATAAAGTAAAGATATACGATCCATATCTGAATGCCTGAGACATTAAGACAATGACAACGATGTGACAACAGAGAGAGAGAAAAGGACAGAAAAATGGTTCGGTGTGTTCAAGAGTTGGACACGTCAACTCTCCCAGGAAAAGGGAGAAGGGGCCTGTAGCCAAAGAAAAAGTGAATGTCTCTCTGAATTTTTGAGATGAGGCTTGATAATTTGTATTATTTGGATTATTCAGACTATTATCCTCTCATCTTTATTGTTATCTGTACAACATTTCGGTCGATGTGTCCTCCGGCTTTCTTCATGTATTTCTTGTTGGACTCAGAGCTTTCTTGAACTCTGGAACCTGACAAGAAATACCTGAAGAAGGGTATTATCCACATACCCCACTTGTACAAGGTCAGGCACAAGGCCCTATTAATGTGAGACCACCTACAAGCCAAGACTCATTGGTGGCGGGTTTAAAAATTGTGTCTATCCCCTCGGCATTCCCCCTCAAGGGGGCGCCTCAGGCACTGGGCAATATACCCAGTCCTGCCCCTTTAAATCAAGGGGGCAGGTGTTGCCTGGGGGGATGGCCCCCTGGGATCGACGCTCGTGATATTAACCCGGGCGGACAAGCCACACCCGACCTCAGGGCTCATCGGCTAAAACGTTGTACAGATAACAATAAAGATGAGGACAACAGTCTGAATAATCCAAATAATACAAAAAGTGGATGATATAAAAGATCAGTGATATGGAAGAAATGGAGCTTCACATTGGCAATCCTTCATTGTAGCTGATTTAACTATCTTTTATGTAGATCATTTCAACCGTGGACAATGGATGTTACTCTTCGAATCCACTCATTCATTTTCTCAGCTTCCCAACTTGGTTTTCACCACTTGGTAAGTGTTTGGTAATTCATGAGGAAGTGCGTCCCGGTCTCCTGCCTCAAAAATTGCTAATATTGTGACTATCAAAATAACAACCCCAGCTTGTCGTAATTCTTGTTTATTTATCGTAATTCTTGTTTAGATATGAAGATGGATATATAGTTTGGAATAGACTGAGATAGATAGGTAGATAAACAAACAAAATAATATAGATAGATACGAACAAATGGAGATAGATATTTTCGACAAGTAAATGTATTTGGGGGGGGGGGTCGCTTCTTTTTTTTGTCGTAATTCTTGTTTATTTAAACTAAAAACAAGACATTAAACAAACTTGAATAAAAAAAAAATTAGTATTTAAAGTAATATAGATAAATATGAACAAATTGAGACAGATAGATAGATATGAAGATGGATAGTTTTGAATAGACTGAGCTGGGTCGGTATTTTAATAGTCACCGGGTAGCAATTTTTGAGGCAGGAGACCGGGATGCACTTCCTCATAAATTACCAAGTGTTTTAACTTAACAAAGGTTACTAAATGAGAAATAACCAAATGGAGTTTGGAAATGAAATTGAATCTTTATAACATTAACAAAACACAATACTCGCCACCAGCGTGAAAAAGGTAAACCACTGCTAGTGGTATAAGACTACTCAGTCAGCATAATACTCCCATATTTATGAGGATTGGAACAAACCCATTAATTTTCACAGGTTGGGTATATAACACCCACCTTTTTAGATTTACTCTGCACAGAGTCAATATCTTTTTCCTTTTTGGGTTAATAATATCTTATCCTCGTTGCCAAAATGTTGTAACCTAACAAAGGTTACTAAATGATAAATAACCAAACAGAGGTTGGAAATGGAATGGAATCTTTATAACATTAACAAAATACAATACTCACTAGTGGCATGAGGAAAGGTAAACTAGTGGTATAACACTACTCAGTCAGCATAATACTCTCGTATTTATGAGGATTGGAACATACCCATTATTGTTCATAGGTAGAGTATATAGAGACAGATTGATTGCCCCAAGCTGCGTTTTAAGGATGTCCGTAAGAATGATCTCAGGTGTTTTAGTATTACCCCTTCCAGCTGGGAAAATTTGGCTC
>CM042163.1:34549840-34617340 GCA_023376005.1 Doryteuthis pealeii
AATGATATTATTTTAAGGGACTGGTAGAAAGGTACCCCATCCACGAGCAAGGTATGTAATGGAATATATCCAAACAATTGTTGCCAAGTGGGTGATAATGTGGGCAAAAGTCATTTAGTAAAAGGTTGACTTATTAACCCCTTTATTGTCAGTGGACAATAAAGTTTGGCATGTCATCAAAAATAATAACTTTGTAGTTGGATGGACATGAGCCAAAGTGAAATGTAAATCAGTTGTTTTTTTTTGTTTTGTTTTATAAATCTTTTTTTTTTTTTTTGTTCTTTCTTTCTTACTTTCTTTTATTTCTTTATTTTTCCCTAATTTTCAGAGTGGTTGATATTGAGGTTTATCCAGGAACAAAAGGTTCGTAAGTAAGTTTTCAAACCACTCCCATTTTCTTGATTTTTAATTTATATAACATTTCTAGGATAGTATTATCTGCATTATTCGGACTATTGTCCCCATCTTCATTGTTATTTGTACAACGTTTCGGCCAATATACCCTCCGGCCTTCTTCAGGTATTTCTTGTCGGACTCGGGAACCTTCTCGGACTCAGAAACCTTCTTTTTGAAGTGTGTGTGTGCGTGTGTGTGTGTGTGTGTGTGTGTGAGTGAGTCCGACAAGAAATACCTGAAGAAGGCCGGAGGGTATATCGGCCGAAACATTGTACAAATAACAATGAAGATGGGGACAATAGTCCGAATAACGAAAGATAATACTAATCTTCAAGCCTCATCTCAAACATTCAGAGAGATACTTTCTTTAAATTCTTTATTTTTCCCTAATTTTCAGAGTGGTTGATATTGAGGTTTATCCAGGAACAAAAGGTTTGTAAGTAAGTTTTCAAACCACTCCCATTTTCTTGATTTTTAATTTATATAACATTTCTAGGATAGTATTTCTCTGAATGTTTGAGATGAGGCTTGATGATTAGTATTATCTGCGTTATTCAGACTATTGTCTATTTCTAGGATAGCTTCCAAATAAAATTGAGAAATCTTACCCTTATTTTACCAATTGTTTTATTTTTCCTTCCTTTTTTTTCTTCTTTTTCTTTTTCTCCATCTATCTATCATTGCATAAATCAAGCAGTAAAGAAAAATTCAGCAGAGTGACCTATTGTCAGTATCAGCCAGGCAGCAAGGTAATCTATCCCCTTTTCACTAGCGCTAGACCAGGGAGATTATTTTAGTGTCTGAGGTGGAGTGTCACACCTACTGTCAACTCACCACTTTACCACACAGATCCAAGCTGTACTACTCACGTGCTGTGTTGGTGAGGCCCAGTATTGAACCCAGAACCTTGTGGTTCGAAGGTGAAGGCTCTACTGACTGATGTAACAAGACAACTAGATTTATAGTCAATTTTTCTTGCTGAGCATGTTTTTAGCAATCCCTCTAATTTAATTAGCAATTAGATCACCACAAACTAGACCCCCCCCCCTTAGAAATTACATGGTAGTTGGCAATCCGATATCACTAACAAATTAAAGCAACATAGTTGTGTCAGTGATACTATATGGCTGCACCACTTGGACACTAATGAAGCACCTAGAAAATAAGCTAGATGGAATTTGCACAAAAACAAATCATGGAAATAATACTCTACAAGAAAGCAGCTGTACGGCCACCTACCACCTATCACACAAACCATCCAAGTGAGATGAACAAGACATGCTGGACACTGCTGGAACAGCGAGGATGAACTCATAAGTGACATCATTCTGTGGAAACCAGCATAGGGGCATGCCAGGGTGGGCTGCCCAGCAAAGACCTATATTGATATTTATCAGCTCTGTGCTGATACTGGATGCTGCACAGAGGACCTACCGAGAGTGATGAGTCCTAGGGACGGTTGGCGAGAGATTGTCATAGATATCCGGGTTGCTGTCGCGACATGATGAGGATGATAAAGATTATCCATCATCGTTTCTTTCTTTGTTTAATAGCATATCAGTCTTTTTGAGTTACTTAATTCCAAAACCATCCTTGTAGAAGAACAGTAGTGGTACCTACCACCTATCACACAAACCATCCGAGTGAGATGAACAAGACGTGCTGGACACTGCTGGAGCAGCGAGGATGAACTCATAAGTCACATCTTTCTGTTTACTATTTAACCCATAGCTGGGGGGAGGTTATGTTATTAAAAGATGTTTCAGTTTTATTCAGTTCAGTTCAATCTTTATACTTTATATGTGTCATTGACATTTAAGATATTTCAGTTAATGTGTCCTCAAAAGAATTGGCATTATTCATTTTAGTTATATTATCTTGCTGCTGCTGCTGCTGCTGTAGCTGAGATTTTATTTTTATCTCTTAGTTCTGACTCTTGTTTTATCTATCTCTTAGTTCTGACTCTTTAATGGCTACATCAGGGAAAAGTAGAAATATCCGTAGTTATCTGTCTGAATTTTTGAGATGAGGTTTGATGATTTGTATTATCTAGTTGGACAAATGGCGCAATGGATATAAGGGTTGGGGTTAATACAGTTATTACATAATCTATGCGGTTGCATAAGATTATTGTCAATCCCCTGTATTTCTAAAGGGATGGCTCTTTTCATATCACAGGCGGGACTTTCCATGGAAGATTACAGAAAGCCCGCGAAATACGTGAAGTCACGTGGGACCTGGTTGGGTCCTCAGTTTCAGTTTAGACGTCGGGCAGAGAAGATGTCCTGCCTTAACTGGAACTCACTGCTTACGCGCGCTATGTTAGTCAGATTTTTAGTTACATGAAATGTTTAGTTAAGGGTATTTGCCTGCTCATCCCACTTATGAGGGCTGGACACAAGGTCTCGTTTTTACGTGGGCACATAAAAATTGCATCGATCTGGGGGGATGGTCCCCCTGGATCGATGCCATTAACTGTACTTTACCGGTCCAGAGGCCGAAGCACACTGGACCCCCAGCCGAGGCCGGGTATAGAAGGTAAGTTTCAAAGCATAGAATCTGGAACAGATACTACACTTTAGTATCATTAGATTAATGAATGTCCTGGTAACAAGACTGATCTAGAAGAAGAAATGAGTTAAGTGCAACCGACCACCAAGAGAAGTCCAGACGCTAGAAGAGATGTTAGAAGAAGATGTAAGATAGAAAAGACGTCAGAAGAAGAATAGAAGTAAGTAAGAAAAGGGTATACAACACAGTTCTAAGTGACAATCAACTGTAGGTTGCAGGTTCAATCTTGACCACAGGCAATATTAACATAGAAAACATAGCTTAACACTTGCACCCGGTTATGGTTAGCAGAATGAGAACAGTCTATTCCAGTGGATTGAATAAAGAGTTTGGTCTGATGTTCCATGAAGGGTTCCGAGTTCTATGAGAAGATTCCTTTTTTTTTGGATTAACAACTTATTGATCTACCATACTTTCATTTAATCTCCGGAGCTTTTAATCAGATCAAAAATTAATTTAATTTTCAATCTAGAATGAAATTTATTTGTCTTGTTTATTCAGACGTGTGTCTTTTTTAAAATTATTTTTTTGTTTTATTGTTTTTGAAAACAAATCAATAAATCAATTTCTGATCAGACAAATATATTAAATGATGATGCATCATTATTGATAACTAGCAAAATAAAAAACGCCCTCTGGGCGATGTAAAAAAATAGATTTTTGAAACATATTGCCTGAGAGGTGGGAGTTAAAAATTCTATGTCAGCGAGTTTCTACCCTAAGTAAGTAAAATCATCAAATTCATTAAAGGATTAAAAAATAAAACAATTTGAAATGTAAACTTTAAATATATATTAAAATAAAACAAACTATATATAGATATATAATACCAGTCATGTATTTATTAAAACTTGTTTTAAAAAACAATGAGGACTGTCTAATGTTGCATGTTCAAACTTTGAGTGTATACCTGGACCCTAACTAAGCGAATAGAGAATAAACTAGATGGGAGCTGCACAAGAATGCTGCGGGTGATCATGAACAAGATGTGGAAACAACACCCTACGAGAAAGCAGCTGTATGGCCACCTACCACATATCACCCAAACCATCCGAGTGAGACAGACAAGACACGCGGGACACTGCTGGAGAAGCAAGGACAAACTCATAAGCGACGTCTTCCTGTGGAAGCCAGCACATGGACAAGCCAGTGTGGGCCGACCAGCAAAAACGTACGTTGATCAGCTCTGTGCAGATGCAGGATGCTGCATAAAGAACCTCCCGAGAATGATGAGTGATAGGGACGGATGGAGAGAGATTGTCATGGATATCCGCACTGAAAGCGCGACATGATTGATGATGATGATGACAATTTTGGGTAATGTGACATAAGCAGTGACGTAGTTTTTGTTACAGACAAAAACCGGAAGCAAATCTCCATTATTAATAGATAATTTTGACTTGTATCATCTTAATTTTACTTTCTTTTTATCACAACTACATTGGGCCGTAATTTCTATGACAGCAAAACAATTTATAAGTAAAGGTATAATTCAAGAATGAAATAATGCAGAGTGTGTATGTGAGAGAGAGAGAGAGAGAGAGAGAGAGAGATAGCTGTTGCTTAAAGAGTACTACACAGCCCCTTCTAAACAGGAAGGATACCACACAACTTTTAAGCAGAGTACAGCTGATTTGAGTTCAGAGTTTTCTATCCACTAGACTAGTTGCTTTAGTGTCATATAGTATGAGTATAGCAGAATCATCTCTGATGAAACCAAAGGTCCAAATTTTTGGGTAAATACTTACATAAGCGCACATGGCAACTTTTCAACTGAAAATTCTAAAATTTTAAATGTAAACAACTTCAAACACAGATATTGTTTGTTATTATAAAAAGAAGCCTATTCTGCACATCTGTTTTTTTTTTGTTTTTTGTTTTTTAAATATTCCAAACAGCTGCTTCCACATCAACAGTCACGTTCAGCTTTTAACAACAATTGTGTTTAATATTTCACGTTCGGCATTTAACAACATCGTGTTTAACATTTAACTTTTAAATGACGCAATCAACTACATAGCGTTCAGCTTCACTATGAAATTATTTTCAACGGCCATAATTATATTATTCACTTCCGCAATTGACTTGAATAAGTAAAAGTAAAGTAAAGTCGTCAGGGCGGCCTAAAGTTGGTATCAGCCAGTCAGCGAGGGAGTCTATCCCCTTTTCACTTGCGCTAGACCAAGGAGATTGTTTTTGCATCTGAGGTGCAGTGCCACACCTACCATCAGCTCCTTACTTTACTGCACAGATCCCTGTGCTACTCATACGCTGAGTTGGCGAGGACCGGTATCGAACTAGGAACCTTGTGGTTTCTAGCTGAACGCTCTACCGATTGAGCTAACCCGACTTGAGTAGGTTATTTCTACATACACCTTAATACAAGATAGATAGATAGATTAGATAGAAAAAAGTATCAGTAAATAAAAAATTATCTAATAAACACGCTTGTGTAAAATACCCCCTGGCAATAATAGTATATTTTAGTATTGTAATTGAGAAACTCCAATGAAAAATAAAAAAAATTATTAGCAAGCTTTTGTATTCAATATGTACTTGTTCACCTAACCCCCCTCCACATGAGTAGGATGTGACACAAGGTCAATTTTGAATTCAGAGTTTTCTTTCTCTAGTTGCCATACTAATGTGAAAGAGCCCAGTCTGTCCTACTATTTTACACAAAGCTGGAAGGAGAATAGTTAGATTCATACCTTTCCCAATGGTATGAGCGCTATGTGAAATGTAAACATCTTTGTCCCGGATTTGAACTTGGGTCGCCGTGTCCATTTTTCCTCCGGCAATAACCATTACACAATGAGTGCTTTATTTTCTCAATTTCTTTTTTTTTTTAATTTTGTGGTCAAAGTGCATTAGAGTTATCAAATTTGTTGCTAAATGTGCTGCACCAAAAGAGTTAAATTGTAAAGCAATTGGTACAGAAGACATCCCCCGAGGCAAAAACAGGATGCGTGTTCTTCACATCTTGCTCGGAGCTTAGCCTCTATTATCGTTTCCCAAGCACTGCGTCTTGCTGTCATAGAAATAATTGCCCAAGGTAGTTGTGATAAAGTGAAACTAGAATTAAGAAGATAAAAGATAACACAAGTCAGAATTATTATCAATAATAAGGCATCATGATCACCATCATCATCAGTAACAGCATCATAATAATCATCAGCTAATATATCTGTCTGATCATAAAATAATTTACTGATTTTTCTTCCTTAAAAAAAAAATAAATAAAAAAATTGAAAAATAAAAATAAAATAAAATAAATGTAAGTCTAAATAAACAAGACAAAGTAAATTTCATTCTCCATTGAAAATTAAATTATTTCAAGTCTGATTAAAAACTGGATTTAATTCAGAGATTAAATGAAAGTCTGTTAGATCAATAAGTTATTATAATTAGCTTATAATTAGAAAGGAGTGCAGGATTCTAATTAGCATTTTATAGTTAATAGCGGTCCATGATGATATTGATGCTTCTATTCAGAAAGGAGTGCAGGATTCTAATTAGCATTTCATAGTTAATAGCGGTCCATGATAATATTGATGCTTCTATTCAGAAAGGAGTGCAGGATTCTAATTAGCATTTCATAGTTAATAGCGGTCCATGATGATATTGATGCTTCTATTCAGAAAGGAGTGCAGGATTCTAATTAGCATTTCATAGTTAATAGCAGTCCATGATGATATTGATGCTTCTATTCAGAAAGGAGTAAAGGATTCTAATTAGCATTTCATAGTTAATAGCGGTCCATGATGATATTGATGCTTCTATTCAGAAAGGAGTGCAGGATTCTAATTAGCATTTCATAGTTAATAGCGGTCCATGATGATATTGATGCTTCTATTCAGAAAGGAGTAAAGGATTCTAATTAGCATTTCATAGTTAATAGCGGTCCATGATGATATTGATGCTTCTATTCAGAAAGGAGTAAAGGATTCTAATTAGTATTTCATAGTTAGAATCCTGCACTCCTTTCTGAATAGAAGCATCAATATCATCATGAACCGCTGTTAACTATGAAATGCTAATTAGAATCCTGCACTCCTTTCTGAATAGAAGCATCAATATCATCATGGACCGCTATTAATTAGCATTTCATAGTTAATAGTGGTCCATGATGATATTGATGCTTCTATTCAGAAAGGAGTGCAGGATTCTAATTAGCATTTCATAGTTAATAGCGGTCCATGATGATATTGATGCTTCTATTCAGAAAGGAGTAAAGGATTCTAATTAGCATTTCGTAGTTAATAGCGGTCCATGATGATATTGATGCTTCTATTCAGAAAGGAGTGCAGGATTCTAATTAGCATTTCATAGTTAATAGCGGTCCATGATGATATTGATGCTTCCATTCAGAAAGGAGTAAAGGATTCTAATTAGCATTTCATAGTTAATAGCGGTCCATGATGATATTGATGCTTCTATTCAGAAAGGAGTAAAGGATTCTAATTAGTTTCATAGTTAATAGCGGTCCATGATATTGATGCTTCTATTCAGAAAGGAGTAAAGGATTCTAATTAGCATTTATAGTTAATAGCGGTCCATGATGATATTGATGCTTCTATTCAGAAAGGAGTAAAGGATTCTAATTAGCATTTCATAGTTAATAGCAGTCCATGATGATATTGATGCTTCTATTCAGAAAGGAGTAAAGGATTCTAATTAGCATTTCATAGTTAATAGCGGTCCATGATGATATTGATGCTTCTATTCAGAAAGGAGTAAAGGATTCTAATTAGCATTTTATAGTTAATAGCAGTCCATGATGATATTGATGCTTCTATTCAGAAAGGAGTAAAGGATTCTAATTAGCATTTCATAGTTAATAGCAGTCCATGATGATATTGATGCTTCTATTCAGAAAGGAGTGCAGGATTCTAATTAGCATTTCATAGTTAATAGCGGTCCATGATGATATTGATGCTTCTATTCAGAAAGGAGTAAAGGATTCTAATTAGCATTTCATAGTTAATAGCAGTCCATGATGATATTGATGCTTCTATTCAGAAAGGAGTAAAGGATTCTAATTAGCATTTCATAGTTAATAGCGGTCCATGATGATATTAATGCTTCTATTCAGAAAGGAGTGCAGTATTCTAATTAGCATTTCGTAGTTAATAGCAGTCCATGATGATATTAATGCTTCTATTCAGAAAGGAGTGCAGTATTCTAATTAGCATTTCGTAGTTAATAGCAGTCCATGATGATATTAATGCTTCTATTCAGAAAGGAGTGCAGTATTCTAATTAGCATTTCGTAGTTAATAGCAGTCCATGATGATATTAATGCTTCTATTCAGAAAGGAGTGCAGGATTCTAATTAGCATTTCGTAGTTAATAGCAGTCCATGATGATATTAATGCTTCTATTCAGAAAGGAGTAAAGGATTCTAATTAGCATTTCATAGTTAATAGCAGTCCATGATGATATTAATGCTTCTATTCAGAAAGGAGTAAAGGATTCTAATTAGCATTTCATAGTTAATAGCAGTCCATGATGATATTAATGCTTCTATTCAGAAAGGAGTAAAGGATTCTAATTAGCATTTCATAGTTAATAGCAGTCCATGATGATATTAATGCTTCTATTCAGAAAGGAGTAAAGGATTCTAATTAGCATTTCATAGTTAATAGCAGTCCATGATGATATTAATGCTTCTATTCAGAAAGGAGTAAAGGATTCTAATTAGCATTTCATAGTTAATAGCAGTCCATGATGATATTAATGCTTCTATTCAGAAAGGAGTGCAGGATTCTAATTAGCATTTCTTCCGTAGGGCAGTCCATGATGATATTAATGCTTCTATTCAGAAAGGAGTAAAGGATTCTAATTAGCATTTCATAGTTAATAGCAGTCCATGATGATATTAATGCTTCTATTCAGAAAGGAGTAAAGGATTCTAATTAGCATTTCATAGTTAATAGCAGTCCATGATGATATTAATGCTTCTATTCAGAAAGGAGTAAAGGATTCTAATTAGCATTTCATAGTTAATAGCAGTCCATGATGATATTAATGCTTCTATTCAGAAAGGAGTAAAGGATTCTAATTAGCATTTCATAGTTAATAGCAGTCCATGATGATATTAATGCTTCTATTCAGAAAGGAGTAAAGGATTCTAATTAGCATTTCATAGTTAATAGCAGTCCATGATGATATTAATGCTTCTATTCAGAAAGGAGTAAAGGATTCTAATTAGCATTTCATAGTTAATAGCAGTCCATGATGATATTAATGCTTCTATTCAGAAAGGAGTAAAGGATTCTAATTAGCATTTTCATAGTTAATAGCAGTCCATGATGATATTAATGCTTCTATTCAGAAAGGAGTAAAGGATTCTAATTAGCATTTCATAGTTAATAGCAGTCCATGATGATATTAATGCTTCTATTCAGAAAGGAGTAAAGGATTCTAATTAGCATTTCATAGTTAATAGCAGTCCATGATGATATTAATGCTTCTATTCAGAAAGGAGTAAAGGATTCTAATTAGCATTTCATAGTTAATAGCAGTCCATGATGATATTAATGCTTCTATTCAGAAAGGAGTAAAGGATTCTAATTAGCATTTCATAGTTAATAGCAGTCCATGATGATATTAATGCTTCTATTCAGAAAGGAGTAAAGGATTCTAATTAGCATTTCATAGTTAATAGCAGTCCATGATGATATTAATGCTTCTATTCAGAAAGGAGTAAAGGATTCTAATTAGCATTTCATAGTTAATAGCAGTCCATGATGATATTAATGCTTCTATTCAGAAAGGAGTAAAGGATTCTAATTAGCATTTCATAGTTAATAGCAGTCCATGATGATATTAATGCTTCTATTCAGAAAGGAGTAAAGGATTCTAATTAGCATTTCATAGTTAATAGCAGTCCATGATGATATTAATGCTTCTATTCAGAAAGGAGTAAAGGATTCTAATTAGCATTTCATAGTTAATAGCAGTCCATGATGATATTAATGCTTCTATTCAGAAAGGAGTGCAGGATTCTAATTAGCATTTCATAGTTAGAGCGGTCCATCATGATATTGATACTTCTATCTAGAAAAGAGTGCAGGATTCTAATTAGCATTTCGTAGTTATATCTGCCATATCACAAATTTGTATTGTGACAAAATTACATCCAGTGTGAATGGAGAACCACAAAATCATTATTTAGTTGCAAATAGTATTCCCAGCTACGGGTTAAATAGTACCACTACTGTTCTTCTACAAGGATGATTGACATGCCATTAAACAAAGAAACCAAACTAAACCAAGCAAATAATACTGGAAATCAATTTATTCTGTAATTCAGATCACTAAACTAGATCTAATGGTGAGGCTCCAGTCTCTGGAGAGTATTGTACTCCTATACATCAACTAGCCCACAAGATAAATATATAAAAATTTTGTCTACATATATACATATATATATATATATGAGGTTAAGTAAACAAACAGACGTGTTTTATTTTTATATGGCTTTAAGCCGACAATTTTTGGAGGATATGTGCTTAATTGAAGTCGTACCTAATTTTGAAAATTAATTAGTTAATAATTAATGAATTTTAGGCGGGTATATATGTTCAAATGTAAGGCTAAACATTTTCTCGATTCGTTTAGCCTTACATTTGAACATATATGCCCGCCTAAAATTCATTAATTATTAACTAATTCATTTTCAAAATTAGGTACGACTTCAATTAAGCATATATATATATATATATATATATATAATATATATATATATATATATATATATATATTAACATAAAGGTACACGGTATTAATACTGTGTACCCTTATGTTAATAAATTTGCTCTACTAACGTATTGAGCACTTTATATTTGTTATATCGCTGCCTTATCATTGTGAAACTTGAATCAACTAACCACTGTGACCATTTTCATGGGTAAGTCACTTTTTTCCACAAATAACATATATATGTGTGTGTGTGTGTGTGTGTGTGTGTGTGTGTGTGTGTGTGTGTGTGTGTGTGTTAATTTAGTGTTCCTCATTTATTTGTACATAGAAACTAAAAGTACTCAATATGCCTGGCCTTGTGCTAAACTAAGTTAAGCTTAGTAAATGAATACTGAAAGATATACCTATAACATATACAAAATATGGAAGTTTATTCATGAATGTTTCATATAAACATTAAGCTAGTGAACACTGTCCTTAAAAATAAAACAATAATTTATTTTAATTCCCAATTCTATAGGGAGTCTTATAAACAAACATTCACTGGCAATTTGTGAGAATTTAAATACAGATAACATTACATGTCCTACATTTTTATATCAACAGTATACTTCCCTTCCACTCGTCCTTCGGGGCGGGGGTCCAGTGAGCTTCGGCCACTGGATCAGGGTAAGTTAAAATTAATAGCGTCGATCCCAGGGAGCTATCCCCCCAGGCAATACTTGCCCCCTTGATTTAAAAGGGCAGGAGCTGGGTTTATTGCCCAGCGCCTGAGGCACCCCCTTCCTGAGGGGTAATGCCAACAGGATCGACGCATTTTTTTTTTACCCATATTAAAATGAGACCTTGTGTCCAGCCCATACAAGTGGGGCATGAGGCAAATACCTACATTTTTATATCTAAGTTTACTATTCATTTAATGCTTGCCCCCCCCTCTGTCTATTGGTTTTTCCTACAAATGGGAAGCAAAGCATAAAGATTCAAGCCGAAGCTGAAGATGAGCTATACAATCTTACCACAATAGGGATCAAACCCTAGGTCTTATGAATCACCTTGACTAAACAACTATTATTGGTGAAAAACAAAAGAAGAAAGACTGAAGATAAGCGACCTAATCTAACCACAATAGTGACCAAACCCCATGGAGGTAAGCTGAAAAGTTTGTAGGCTGACCAAGATACTCTCATGGACTGTAACCAAATTATAGAATACTAAGTCCAATTACCGTCGAATTGGCAAGACAAGACGGCAAACAGTCATAACTCAATACGATTCTGAGATGCCGTAAAGACCACTGAAAAGTGGCAGGATTTATGGAGCCTCAGAGGACCCTACAAACCAAGCAGCCAATCAGGACTCAGGGAATGGACTCACCCAAATGCATGGGTGGACTGTTCTGAATTCCCATAGATACCAGTTATCTTGACACTGGTGCAGTTGTGCTTGGCCAGTCACATTGCTCAAACCAATTGTTGACTGACTGACTGACTGACTTCAATACAAATGATGTTCATTTTTCAACATAGTCCCCCTTGCGATACACACACTTCTTCCATCAACAGCAGACAGACCATCATTTTATGAACTTTTCTGACGACTGATTTTTCAGCCCTCCCTCTTAAATCTTATAAATCACTCTGATTAAATGACCCCTGTTGAGGAAAAACAATAGCAGAAAGATTCAAGTCAATGATGAAGATGAGCTACACAATCTTACTATAATAGGGATCAAACCATAGGTATTATGAATCACCCAGACTAAACAACTTCTATTGATGAAAAATTAAAACAGAAAGATTTAAACCAATGATGAAGATGGATCAAATATCTTAACGAGCAACAAGAACATCCATGCTGAAATATTACTCTTTTCATCAGAATAATCAATAAGGGCCGGGTTAGCTCACTCGGTAGAGCGTTCGGCTAGGAACCACAAGGTTCCTAGTTCGATACCGGTCTTCGCCAACTCAGCGTATGAGTAGCACAGGGATCTGTGCGGTAAAGTAAGGAGCTGATGGTAGGTGTGGCGCTCCACCTCAGACGCTAAAATAATCTCCTTGGTCTAGCGCATGTGAAAAGGGGATAGACTGATACCGACTTTAGGCCGCCCCGACGACTACTTATATGAAAACATAGTCCCTCTTAAAGACACATACAAATCTAAAAAGATGCAGAATAATCATATCCATGCCGTCTGAGTTTTTTTTTTTTTTTTTTCTTCCCCCATCATTTTCAGTTAACTGTAAATACATTTCAATATTTTCCTGGAAACGAATTACACAGTATGGGGTGCAAGGTAGGGGTTAGATGGCTTTAGTTCTTCGTGGATAAAAAATCTGCAATTTATTAAGAAACTTTAGTTGGGACCATCAAATTTCCCCAGGCACTCATTCAAAGCTATCCGCATCACTGTCCTCTTGCAATCACTTCACCATGAATTGTTTTAACATTTATGAAGAAACAATATTCAATCAAATATAATTCTTCTACATTTCTATTACTTGTTGATGTTTAATAAACTATGAAATACAAAACAAAAAACAAAAGAAAAGCAGTTGATTGCACAGCAGTTAAAAGGGAATTATCAACGCCATGAAATGATGACTTTAAAAACCTCAAGAGACTAAAAGAGTACAAATTCTTGCAATTCCTTAAATAATCTTTTAAAATAAAATTAGCGCAGATCAGCTTAATTGACACATGCACATTAAAATCCACAAGAAGAGCAGTGAACTGGTAAAAGAGAGAGTGTTTATCTGCCTCTCTCCAAGTGCAGATTAAACACAAGGTCAAATTTATTATGGTGTCCATTGCATGCTTCTGTGGGTATGTATTTACCCAACCCCTCTATAAACACAGGATGCATTACAAGGTCAATATTTTAAGCAGAGTTTAAAAGTTTGGATTCAGAATTTTCCTTCTCCTAGAATGGTTGCCATCCCAGGGTTAAAAAGCCAAGTGTGCTCTATTATTTACTCATAGCTAGAGAGAAAACAGTTGGATTCATACCTTTCCCAAGAGTATTAGCAAACAACTTCTTCAGGATTTGAACTCAGTTTGTTGTATCCATTTCCAACGACAATGACCATTACACCACAAACACCTCCATTGTGCGTAGAGACAAAGTTGTTAAACTTTGATGGTTTATTAAGAATTCAATAAAATCGGACAAGGCTAAAAGAATAACTTATTGGAATCAGCAGAAAATGTTATTATTGATATCATCATCATCATGTCGTGCTGTCAGCGCGGATATCCATGACAATCTCTCCCCATCCGTCCCTATCGCTCATCATTCTCGAGAGGTCCTCTATGCAGCATCCTGTATCCACACAGAGCTGATCAATGTACGTCTTTGCTGGTCGGCCCACACTGGCGTGTCCATGTGCTGACTTCCACAGGAGGACGTCGCTTATGAGTTCGTCCTTGCTTCTCCAGCAGTGTCCTGCGTGTCTTGTCCGTCTTACTCGGATGTTTTGGGTGATATGTGGCAGGTGACCGTACAGCTGTTTTCTCGTGGGGTGTTGTTTCCACGTCTTTTAAGTAGTATATATTAAACAAACAATATATTTTATTTTCAACATACTAAAAAATTAGTGTTCAGCCTTAGTAAATACTAGGGAAGACAGGGGTCTTTAGTTTGGTATAGCAACCAGTCTAGGAGAATGAAAACTCTGAATTCAAGCCAACTGTACTCAACTTAAAAACTGACCTTGTGTCATATCCTGCCATGGCAAAGGGGTAGGGTAAATACACACTCCTATATCATGGGTTCATATCCTATTTCTTTGTGATGTATATATTTTGAGGTATATACTAATTAAAGTAAATTAACTAACTATAACATGTATATTAAATATAGATTAAGTTATTAACAGTTATTAAATAATTCAAACATTACATTTTGTTGGAAACCTACAAAAAGGTTATTGAGTTCATCTTTAGTAGTTGACAATTAATTTCAATGTGGCCTTTCCCACTACTGTCCCAGACTGATAAAAATGTTTCAGTTGAGAGAGATGCTTATTATCTTATTACACCCAAAGAAATGTTAATCACAGAGAAAATAAATAGGTTGAACTAATTTTTGACTTACAAGAGCAACTCAATAAGAAACAATATATTTACCTACTTTACATAGATAGAAATGTTATATAAATTTGTAAATAACTAATTTAAGGGCTGGTTTAGCTCAGTCGGTAGAGCGTTCGACGAGAAACCTCAAGGTTCCTGGGTTCAATACCGGCCCACACCAACTCAACGTATGAGTAGCACAGGGATCTGTGCGGTAAAGTGAGAAGCTGATAGTAGGTGTGGTGCTCCACCTCAGATGCCAAAACAATCTCCTTGATCTAGTGTTAATGGAAAGGGGATAGACTCCCTCGCTGTGGCTGGCTGGTACCAAGATTAGGCCACCCCGACGATTTTACTTTATTCTATAATTAGTATTATTATATATGTACAAGGTGTTTCAGAAAAAATATCATTTGAGATGCACAGGGTGTTTCAGAAAAATTCATATCATTTGAGATGTACAGGGTGTTTCAGAAAAATTGATATCATTTGAGATGTACAAGGTGTTTCAGAAAAATTGATACATCTCAAATGATATGAATTTTTCTGAAACACCTTGTACATCTCAAATGATATGAATTTTTCTGAAACACCCAGTATATGTGTACATATATAATAATACTAATTATCGAATACTTTTTCAATTTTTCTGAAACACCCTGTACATTTCAATTGATATCAATTTTTCTGAAACACCCTGTATTATCACCGGAAATATGAAACCCACTGAAAGCATTTTCATTGCTGTTGACAATGGTGTCATAATACAGAACAAATCACCCCCCCTCCAAAAAAAAAAACAAATAAAAATTCCTCCTCCTCATCTCCCTCCCCCCCCCTCCCCCTCTCTCTCTCTCTCTCTCTCTCTCTCTCTCTCTCTCTCACTGTATTATCATTTCTTTTCTTTTTTTTTTAAGTGTCAATGAAGCCAGCAGATGAATAGAGCAAATTATTTTTGGAGTTGAGGGAATTGCTTAAGATAACTTCAAAAAATACACTCATCAATGTCATTATACAATAAACTAAAATTCTTATCGAAAAAAAAAAAAATATATATATATATATATTGGAATAATAGAATTGTATTGTCTATATAAGACTCAATGTATGATACACACACTCATGAAAAAGAAAAAAATTAATATTAACTCAAGATCACATAAAGAAATGAGGTAGCCACCATGTCTCTGCCAATATAAATTTTTTAACCAAAAAGAATAATGTAATGATGATTATATCAAGACACTAATGCACTTGGGCTGTCAAAAATGACAACATATATGAAATTAATATCCTGTCAAGTTTTTACTATTATTAGAACTTTCTAACAAGTTTCTAAATATTTCTATTCTTTCAATTATACATATTTACCAACCCCTCCACACAACCAGGATGTGACACAAGGTTAGTTTTTTTTTTTTTTTTAGCGAAGTTTAGCAGGTTTGAATTCAGAGTTTTCCTTCTCATAGACTGGTGGCCTAAACAAGGTTAAAGAGCTCAGTCTGCCCTATTTGCCCATAGATGGAGGGAGAGTATGGGGATCCTATGTGAAATGCAAACGGCCTTGTCCAGGATTAGAACTCGTTTCAACGAATCCATTTTGTTACGACTAACCATTACACTACATGCCTCCACATGCTCTCTCAGTTATAAGTATGATTACATGTGACAGAAGTATGAAAATATGTATGCCCATCTATGGGTTACAAAGAAAAAAACATGAGTTGATAAACAAAATTGTATTATCCATTAAGAATTGATTTATTTCAAAACTTTATCGGCATTAAATGACCCAACGAGGTTGATATGCCGTAAAACAAAACAAAACCAAACCAAAATATGTATGATGGCATAAAGACACTGAGATAGAAGGAAAATAGTAATGGTCAACTAATCTAAAATGATAAACACTGTTTCATAGCAAGGGGTCCCCGCCCCAATGGCATAGTGACTAATGTGCTGGAGTGCAATATCGTGAGTTCAAACCCCAGTTGCACTATTACATTCATTTTTTAATTAATACCCTTGGAAAAGGTATAAACACCCTTATCCCTCCAGCTAAGGGTTAAATAGCAACCACTACTGTTTTTCTACAAGAATGGCTTTAGCATTAAATAACCAACAAAGGTTGATGTGCTATTAAACAAATAAAGCAAACCAAACCAATCTATAGCAAATAATCTGCATTTAGTCCTGTGAATGGTGTGACCAAGGGAAGTAACTTATTTCTTATTCAATTTATCTATCATAGAGATTTAATTAATTCTGAGTATTGCACACACAAAATGAATATAAAAATATACATGGTTTTATTATAGAAAATAAACTAAGTCAACAAAAAAGACTTTAAAATGTTTTTAGGCCAATAATAAAGATGCATCCATTAGTGTAAGTGAAATCCATGAGTATAGAGGTTGTTTCCTGTATGTATTTACCCAACCCCTCCACATGAGTAGAATTTAAGAGTTTAACATGTTTAAATTCACAGTTTTCCTTCTAAATCAGTTGCCAAACGAAGATTAGCATTCCCAGTTGATTTTTTTTTTATTTGAGGTTATTGTTATTTAATCACGTTAAATAGAGCTTTGTAAATGGAGTTCAAAACTGTTTGAATTATACAAATATCCCCAGTGGTTCAAAAGTTATGAGAATTTAAAGCCCCGAAATTGGGGGTAAAAAAGTGGACATGATTTTGATTTAAAAAATCTGTCAACTCATGGAACATTTCAGAACAAGAAATTCAGTAATTTCTTCACCATTTCTTTATTTTTGAAGCAATTTTAATAAAACTTTGCATTCTTATGTAAAATTCTATGTTCTTTCTTATATTTTATGTATCTCTATGCTAGAACCCATTATTTGGGGAATAAAAAGTAGGAGTGTCAAGATTTTTTTTTTTTAAAGTTTACCACAAGATTATTCAACATTTTCATTTTTATACTGCATGTATACACATATATAATATTAATTTAAATATATAACATCACTTGAATTTAAAAATATATTTCTGAATGCTTATGTTGAATTACATAAAAGAAATAGATTACCTATTTACATATGTTTTCACACAAACCTTGTCAGTGTGTGCCCTGTTTTGTTTACATAGTTATTTTTTTTTTTCAAAATTGAAACGGATGTAAAAAATAATTCAATAGTTAAAAACACATAAAAATTAAATATTTAGAAAGATTATGCTATTTTATTTTCAGCGATATAAATATTTTTAAAATTGTAGGAGAAATAAGCGATGAATTTAAACTTTATTGTGTGCATAAACGATGCCTAGCTGAGAGTTTAAGTTACGCCATACGCCTGTTGGACAAATAAATTTGAGTTCCCCCACAAAAAAATACAAACTTTCGAAGCAAATCCTGAACGGTATAGCAATCTTTACATTTTACAAATTATTATCAAAATAATTCTGAAACTTTCTAATATCACGGACATAGTGCTTCTTTTTAGCTTCTAATACACATTTTGAACAAATAGCCTTGAAGTTTACACTATTATTTTTACTTCCACGGATCCTAGAAACAAACAAAAAAAAGGCCCCGTTTGTACTTCCAGGTGTCTTCTAATTGAGTGCAAAATTTCAAGAATATTGATAAAGATTAGCCACTTAGATTTTCCAAAGAAATGTAGAATAATCAAGCTAAGTTCCAATTACCGTCGAATTGGTAAGACACGGCAACAAGTAACTGTAACTGAATACGAACCTATCTTGCTGCAACCCTACTGCAGAATGAACGGGGTATTTATTAAACTCCACAACATCATAGAAAACAAGCAGCCAATCAGAACTCAAGGAATGGAATCACCCAAATACATGAATGGACTATTCTTGATTATTCTACAAATAACAACAACTCATGCTTGTCACTGGAACACATCTATTGATGCTTCGAGGATGTTGTTTGTGTAGCACATACCCTCATTTCCGTTTTTGTTACCCGCCTTTATGTAGATATTTCTTCTCACACACCTACATCATCTTTTATGTGTATGTCTCTCTTAAGTCCGACTATGATGGAGGAGTGCTGACATGTGTAAACTTAACAAGTTTGGATTGTAGAGCACAGCATAAGGCTTATCTTGCTTTTTATGCACATGGCCAGGCGATATAGAATTCTTAAATGGAGAGGTGGCGCCACCTTCTGACAAGAAATGGCAATCACACACACACACACACACACACACACAGAGCAGGGCTTAGAATATGCCAACTGCATCCTCGACATATAAGTAAAATCAAAAGCTATGGCGTGTGAATTATACACAATAACTAAATATTACTTACCCCTCCCCACCACCACCACCACCCACAGCAGTACTGAAAGTAAGTTATATCTATGGTCCAAACTAACTAATACAGTGATGCTGATAGCTTTTGATTTAGTGTGTCCTGGGATGCACATATTTGCTTTGAATGAGTCCCTGGGAAAATCTATGGGTCCCAACTAAAGCCATCTAACTCCTACCTTGTAACCTATTCCGTGTAATTAATTTCTAAGAAACTATTAAAATGTATTTACAGTTAGCTTGAAATGGTGAGGAAGAAAAAAGAAAAATACAAGTACACATGGATATGATTTTACTGCATCCTTTACTGCATCCTTTTAGATTTTTGTGCTTCAGGGACGCATATTATACTAAATTTATTTGCTATCAATTTCAAAAAATCAATGCGTATTATACATAAGATGTTTTTTTACAGAATTTCATAGACAAAAGTTAGGTATATATTATATATAAATTTATATATGATTGTTATATGAGAGTCATTCAATAGATAAGGGGAATTTTGGGGGAAAAAAGCAAAATACCCCACCCCGGGAATTTATTTCCATAATTGTAAATTCAGCACTGTTTTGAATTGGTTTTATAGCAAAAACTATTTTAATCTTGCAAAAATATTTGTTTTGAGGCTATTGAAAATAGCAGCAAATCAAACAGAGTTCTGTCATCAATTTTTTTGTGGCTATGAAATGCACACCATGTGAAATTTACAGAAGAATGTTCGATGTGTACAAAGAAAAAAACTGTTTACAAATTGGGCTAAACCTAGGATTGTCACTATGTGCCTGAGTTGAAAGGACATTCCATGGAGTGGAAACATTGTCTCTCCGGTAAAGAAAAAGTTCCAGTCGCAGTGATCAATAAAGAAGGTCACACTGAGAGTCTTCTGGGACATAAAAGGACAAATCACTATTGATTTCTTTTAAAAAAAAAAATTTAAAAAAATGCAATTGTAATCAGTGCTTCCTATTGCCAACGCCTTAGGCAAAATTCACCTTATTTATTGAATAACCCTCATGAGTATGTGTTGGCATCCGTCTGTCTACTAAAGACGATGGTGTAGTACCAACCTTTTTTTTTTTTGTAATCTGCAACTGCGTGAGTGGCTGAACAGACCAATTTTTGAATGGCAATCTCTGGTGCAGTGACTGCAAACAAACAGTGATGCTTGCTGGAGTTGCTGTTGTCTCCTTCCTTTTGGCTCTCTTTTCTGCGGTGCCTACTTTTCTCTCTTTTTCACTCCTTATACATCAGTCGGTAGAGCATTCGGCTAGAAACCACAAGGTTTCCTAGTTCGATACCGGTCCTCGCAAACTCTGCCTATGAGTAGCACAGGGATCTGTGCGATAAAGGAGCTGATGGTAGGTGTGGCGCTCCAACTCAGATGCTAAAAAACAATCTTCTTGGTCTAACGCTATTGAAAAGGGAATAGACTCCCTTGCTGACTAGCTGATACCGACTTAAGGTCGCCTCGTCGACTTTTATACATAACTAATTACTATAATGTTAAAATTACTGTAAATCTGAATATTCATCTAATTAAAATATCTTCCCATGTTTATCAATCTGAACAACATTTATCTTTCCAGAACACTAACACCACATGTGCAGGAAAGACTGATTACAATATCTTTTCATTTATCATGATATACTGACAAAAACAGTAAATTAGTAGTGAAACCAAACACTAAGATAAATACAGTTACTTCCCCTTTCTACTAACAATATCTTTGAAAATAAAAACATATTATGGACCCGAGCACGAGTTAAGAATATTATATTGAGTATTTGTGATTATTTTTCTGTTCATATTTGCATCAAATGCACATTGCAACAAATGCAAATCAGTATTATCTGCATTATTCGGACTGTTGTCCCCATCTTTATTGTTATTTTTACAACATTTCGGACGATATGCCCTCTGGCCTTCTTCAGGTATTTCTTGTTGGACTCGGAAACCTTCTCGGATCCGGGAACCTTCTTTTCGGACCCGGGAACCTTCTTGTCGTAATCGGCAGCCATCACAGAACTTTGAACCTAACCCTTTATTCAGTCCACGGGGTCTCCTATTCTCATTCCGCTAACCATAGCTGGGGTAGGAGTTGTGTTAATTATTTTTCTATGTCACCGCCGCTGCTCAGGATTGAAACCGGAATCCAGAGATAACTGTCACTTAGACCTGTCTTAACCTAACTACCTTATCCAATAGGCCATGTGTCCAATTTCAGAGAAATGCAAATCATTCAGCCACAAAAGTTTGGATTTCATTTTTAGTTTGTTTTATCCCTGCAAAGATTTAGCTCAGTCAGTAGAGCATCCACTTCAGAACCACAAGGTTCCAGTTTCAATACCAGCCCTAGCCAACTCATTGCATGAGTAGCACAGCTTCTGTGTGGTTAAGTGGGGAGCTGACAGTAGGTGTGACGCTCAACCTCAGATGCAAAAACAATCTTCCTGCTATAGCACTAGTGAAAGGGGGATAGACTACCTCACTATCTGGGTGATACTGACAGTAAGCCACTTCGCCTACTTTAATTACTACAATATATATATATATATATATATATATAATATATATATATAGAGAGAGAGAGAGAGAGAGAGAGAGAGAGAGAGAGTCTTGTTAAACATTACCGAAATGCACTAAAGGAGGTCATTAGTGATGTTACTCCAGTATCCTTACAGATTTTGGGTTTTGCAGCATAAATTTTTTATTTATTTATAAATATACCAAACCACATATATATATATATATATATATATATATATATAATTCTAAATAGCACACATATGCACTTTTTCTGTGATGACTGGTGCTTGAGGTGATAACAAGAGATCTCCATCTGCTGCAGCTCTTGAAGCCATGACCCTCAAAGACATATTAGACCCCACCCTTTATAAAATAAAAAAAAAACCTCAAAAAGACATTATTTAGATTACCAGTACTTGCACCTAGCCTAAACATATAATACTATTACATTAAATGTAAACAGGAGGACTCATATGCTATCAAATGCAGTAACTATAAAAAGAAAGCTACTCTATCAAATACATTGACTATAATAAGAAAGTTATTCTATCAAATAGAGTAACTTTTAAAATTATTACATTAGATAAATTAACTATAAAAAGAAAGCTAATCTTGAAAATTATTATATCAAATAAGTTAACTAAAAATAAGTTTTTAAAAAGTTATTCTATCAAATAGAGTAACTTTTGAAATTATTCTATAAAATGAATTAACAATAAAAAGAAAACAATTTTATCAAACAGAGCAACTTTTAAAGTTATTCTACTAAATACATTAGCAATAAAAATCCTGCAAATAGTGAACAGCTTTCTTTTTATAGTTAATATATTTGATAGAATCTATCAAATACATTAACTATAAAAAGAAAGCTGTCAACTCTTTGCAGGATAAGTGTAATGAATTTAAATAGAGATACATTAAAAGATTCTCTTATCATTTAATATGTACAAAAATATTCTATCAGAAAGTACTTGATGAAAGTTGCTGAAAAAGAATTTAAATTCAAACTGAAATACAACAAATAAGACAAAAATAATGACTCAGTAATATCATAATATAGGGACTGGCAAACGAAGCCTAAAATGTGTTTTTGACAAAATGACATTAGTCCCCCCCCCCCCCCGCTACAGAAAATAATTTACCAAAAATCAGCAAATTATCAGATTTTAATGAAATTTTCAGTGTTTATGTATCAATGAATGATCTTTATAATGCATTATTTATCTTATTTCAGAACTTTGTAATTTTTTTCAGGTCACTTAATTTTGACCCCCCTTATGCTGGGGCGTAAAATTGTTTCGAGTTGGTCCTTGACTGATACTAATTACAGTATAAATAATGAGATAAAAAACCAAAGTTATGAATAGAAACAAAAAAAAAATTTTTACGGATAAGTACCGAAAATCGAAAAATAAAATGTAAAAAAATAATTAATAATTAATTTTTTGGAGATTTCTTTTTTACTCATTTCGATAATTATTTAATTAGCTATTATTTTATAAAAGAAAAAATTATACATCGATGTTTTTTCTGCTTAAAAAGGGGAGGGGGTACATTTTCAATCGAGTTTTTCTTCAAAACTTATTACTTTTGACGCCTAAAATAAGGTTTGCATTAAGTAGATATTTATTTTTAGAATCTAAGAATATAACATTTTAAACTTAACATCAGGATTTTCATATTTTAAATGAATTTTATATATTAATTTTTCATAGCAAAAATACTAAATTAAAGTTTTGAAATAAAATAACTGATGTATTATAAAATTCATTAATTGTTAAATCAATACTGAAAATTTCATTAAAATCAGATAATTACCTGATTTTTGGTAAATTTTTTTGCAATCGCGAATGTTACAGTAAAATTGTAAACAAGCACTTAAAACCATCGAAAAAGAGGCTGAATGGCGGATCGCGTCAAAATTGACCAAAACAAATGGTTTTAAATCTTTTGAAAATAAACTGCATATGTAATTAAATTTTTACTATTTTTTAATGATGGTTATTATGCTACTACTTATCGATTTAGACAAGGTTTAACCTTAAATAATATATTTAATTATTCTTAATTCGCTTTTAAAACTCGTAGTATCCGATTTTTTCTGCCAGTCCCTATCATAATATTAAAATGATAACCTTTTCAAACTCTCAAAATAATAATGAAAAAAAAACAGACATAACAATCAAAGAGTGGAAACTAATAAAATTTTTTTTAATCATTAGTATTTTATGATTTGCAGATAATTCAGAAATATTCAAGCAACAATGGGTTAAATTGCTTATTCAGCCAAATGACCATTTTTATTAGTGCCAGTTTAATGCCAATGAGTTATTAATTATGTTAAATAAACTTTTGTTAGTATTTAATTGGATAATAAATGAACTAAACAATGAAGAAAGAAAGAAAGAAAAAATGATACTTACATGATGAGTTAACTTGTATAGATACAAGTAGAAGCAAAAATAATACACAACAATTTATTTGTGGGAACATGGCTGAGCCACTTCTGCCCTACTATAAGGCCACTATCATCCTGAAAAATATAAAGAAGGATAATATTAATTTTAATTGTTCAATTATAATAAAAAATTTAAGAAAGATAGTCATTAAAGTCAACATTCAGTTTAACTGTTCCTTTCATCAACAACAACATCATCATCATCATCATCTTAACCCTCTAAAGGTAAATACAAAATTAAGAGCCATCACATTATACAGATATTATCTCAGTACTAACCATCTAAAAACAAATACAAAAGTAAAGGCCAGCACATAGATATTATCTCAGTATTAACCCTCTAAAAGCAAATAGAAAATTAAGAGCCAGCACATTATACAGATCTTATCTCAGTACTACCATCTAAAAACAAATACAAAAGTAAAGGCCAGCACATACAGATTATCTCAGTATTAACCCTCTAAAAGCAAATACAAAAGTAAAAGCCAGCACATTATACGGACATTACCTCAGTATTAACCCTCTAAAAATAAATACGAATGTAAAAGCCAGTGCATTTATACAGACATCATCTCAGTATTAACCCTCTAAAAGCAAATACCAAAGTAAGATCCGCCACATTCTAAAGAGCCAAGAATATGCCAACTTCATTCCTTGCAGAGGGACAAGATCCCCTACCAAACCAAAAAAGGGTCCTGAGTATATGACATTAAATTGCATTCAGATAGAATCTTTTTGAAAATCATTTGCTTGATATCATATAAATATATGCACATTATTTGTTGGAATATGAAGTACTCATTCATTGTTATGACTCCCAGGCCCACTCTGACTTGGAGTGGTAGTATCTGTTAGGATCCTATATATGTGTTAAATACATCTTTTTGAAAATCATTAGTGTTAGATAGGAACTACAAACAAATAAAGATTATCATTGTTATTTTACTCCTTGTGTGTTTTCACATGGGTTTTAACCACTGGTCTTTCACTAGGGTTTTAACCAGTGGTCTTTCACATGGGTTTTAACCAGTGGTCTTTCAATAAAGTAACAGCAAATTTTCAGACTTCCAGAATTTGAATAATGATGATGATGATGATGATGATCATCATCATCATCATCATCATCATCATCTTTTCTAATGTCTTTCACATGGGTTTTAACCAGGTCTTTCAATAAAGTAACAGCAAATTTTCAGACTTCCAGAATTCGATTAATGATGATGATGATGATCATCATCATCATCATCATCTTTTCTAAATAGGAATAGTTACTTGAAACCATATAATAACTTGTAAATTATTAGTACTAGTTAATAATATTTGAAACCATATAATTGTGTACAAATTATTTGTATAAAGAGTAGTTACCTGAAATTCTGATTGTTTACAAATTATTATATCATTGGTTACCTGAAATTATATAATTGCTTTAAAAAAAAGCGTTGACTTTTGCATTAAATACCCAAAAAGGGTTGACATGCCATAAAGCCAACCAACCAACCAACCAACGACGTGTCTGCTTTGATATTTTACAAAAATATTTAAATACAGGCATTTGATATAAGATAATATTGTAGTTTTTAACAGGCCAGACACATATTATGAGAATTTCCTGTTATATCCTGTCTTTTCCCTCTTCCTCCCACTTCCCTTTACTAATTTACTTGTAGTATTATCTTTTTAAAAAACTTATGTAGGTTCATATGTAAAATGTCCAGTAGTAAAATAATCAGGTTCTGAGAAAATGTAAAATGAAACTGTACCACACCTTATATAAGATGGGAAATTGAGTAAATGATAACAATGTGGAGATAGGCAGGCCGCAGAGAACTTTAGAATTACTAAACAGACTAAAAAGCAAATACTAAAGTACCAGTTTCTCACCTATGTGATTTTCAATCCATATTAACCCTTTTGGGTCATTTAATGCCGGATCAAGTCATCTTGATAAACTAAGGACTCAGGTTGCTAACAGTACCTACTGTTGCTTAACTGGTCACCCAATTAAGTATTGAACAGGCTTATTGCTGCTTAATTTTGGTATTCTAGTGGGAACTGGTGCTTTCAACATGACTTGGCCATAATTCTATATTTGAGCATAGTCTCGCAAATCCATTATTTAGTGATGCTGATAGCTTTTTAATTTAGTGCATCCTGGGACGCATGTATTTGCTTTGAATGAGTCCCCGGGAAATCTGATGGGTCCCAACTAAAGTTTCTTAACAAATTACAGTTTTTATTTATGAACAACTAAAGCCATTTAACTCCTACCTTGTACCCCATACAGTTTAATTCTTTTCTAAGAAACTATTTACAATAAGCTGGAAATGGTGAGGTAAGAAAAAAAAAAGAAAAAAAAAAAGGATGCAGGGTTACAATTTTAATGCATCCTTTTAGATTTTGGTACATCATTGACACAGGATGCATACCTATCAGCATCTCTGATTACTAGTAGTACTACTGAACAGATGCCCTCTACTTGCAACCTTGTGTCACATCCTACCCGTTGCAAAATGTTGGGTAAATATATCTACCGATTCTTTTATATATATTCATCCCCAAATCCATAATAAGAAAGTAAAGTAAAGTCGTCGGGGTAGCCTCAAGTCGGTATCAGCCAATCAGCGAGGGAGTCTATCCCCTTTTCAATAGTGCTAGACCAAGGATATTTTTTTTGCATCAAAGGTGGAGCGCCACAACTACCATCAGCTCCTTACTTTACCGTACAGATCTCTGTGCTACTCATATGCTGAGTTGGCGAGGGCCAGTATCGAACTAGGAACCTTGTGGTTTCTAGCCAAACGCTCTACTGACTGAGCTAACCCAGCCCTATAGTACAACTGAATAGAGCGTTTGATCCTTACTGGATGCCCCCTACTTGCAACCTTGTGTCACATCCTACCCTTTGGGAAATATCTACCCACTCTTTTATATATATTCATTCCCAATCCAAAACAATTGGCACATCATTTCTTAATGTTACTTTAATCCATTGACTCACCCCACCAAAAAAAAAGTCATTTCCTTGATGGGCACCCTTCAATTCACAATCTTCTCATTCCACCCACCCCAAATTGCACTAATAATATATAACCGCATAGAAAAAAAAAACACAAATACATATTAAGTTATTTTTAGCATCTCAATTACAATCTTTATTAGATAATTACCTTTAAACAATTCTATTTGAAGAGAGAAGAGAGAAAAGAAGAAAAAAGATATGTGCTGACTTATTCAAGATAAATGTCTGTTGAGTAATCCTACTTAATTAATATCAGGCATTTCTTTTTTTTAAATCAATATTTCATCTTAAGAGAAGAAGAAGACTATCCGTCTTTTTTATTTTTTTTTATTTTTTTATTTTTTTTACTGTAGACTGGGCATATAGGCACAAACAGGAAATTATCATAAATCCTGCATCCATCCAACCATCTACTTATCATACACCTTTAAAATAATGATCAGCAAAGAATTAGGATCATTGGATAATAAATCCTTAATTAGAAAAGAGAAGAGAAAGAAAGAGAAAGAGAAAGCGAAAGAGAAGAGAGAAAGAGAAAGAGAAAGAGAGAGTGAGTCTGAGAGAATCAATGGAGCTGAAAAATCTATAGAATGTTAAAATTTTTATTGTTCATGCTTTTGAATTAGCTAAAAGAATGCATGTGTGTGCGTGTGCGTGTGCGTGTGCGTATATATATATATATATATATATATATATAATATTATTAGCATTTCAGTCTCGGAAGACTATAATAAAGTTTTTATGTGCCCCTGAAGTTACAGCGCCTCCTGTGTTATATTATATATATATATATATATATATATATATATATATATATATAAATATATATATATATATATATATATATATATATATATATATATTATATATATACATACACGTGTGTGTGTGTGTGTGGAGAAAGGTAGACAAACACGGGATGTTGTACAAAAATGGATGTTTATTGTAGGTATTGATGTCGACGTTGTAACGTATCGGTCTGTTAGACCTTCTTCAGGACGTTGGATTGAGTTCTTGCTTCAATGGTGAACATTTTCATGCTTGTGAATTAGGAGGTTGTGAATAGGGGAGGGGTGGTCACTAAAAATTCTTATGTGCTTTCAATGCATCAAAAGAACAATGAATCGAGTTAGCTCAGTCGGTAAGCGTTCGGCTAGAAACCTCAAGATTCCTAGTTCGATACCGGTCTCGCCAGCTCAGTGTATGAGTAGCACAGGGATCTGTGCGGTAAAGTAAGGAGCTGATGGTAGGTGTGGCGCTCCACCTCATACGCTAAATACAATCTCCTTGGTCTAGCACTATTGAAAAGGGGATAGACTCCCTCGCTGACTGGCTGATACCGACTTTAGGCCGCCCCATCGACTTTACTTACAGCTTATATCAACATGTGCACCTACATAAAATATGCACAAGAAAAAACAAAACAAAAAAAGTCACAGGTATAATAAAAAAAAAAAAAATTTTTTTTAAAGGTAATCCTTTGCCATTTGCTAATGTTCTGGACTGTAACATGATAGAAAGCAAGTTTGAACTCCAGTTGCGTTATTATATTCACTTTCGGACTAATACCCTTGGGAAAGGTATAAACCTCCTTGTTTTCCCAGCTATGGCTTAAATAGTACCACTACTGTTCTTCTACAAGGATAGCTTTGGCATTAAATAACCCATGAAGATTGATATGTCATTAAACAAAGAAAGAAATCAAACCTTTGCCATTTTTCTCACATGCACCTTGTCAGTTGGGCTAAGAATATGCAACACCAGATAATCAGGATTTACATTTTTACATTGAATTTTGGACAATTTGGACAGTCTCATTTTAAACCAGAAGTTGTTGAAAGATGAGGATTTAAGAACACCAGTATTAATATATAGATACTTGAAACTGTGTATAAATTATTCGTATTAAGGATAGGGAAAAAGGTTTACTAATCAAAAAATTAATGTCTCATTTTAAATTGGAGGTTGTTGCAGGATGATAACGGTCAGAAGATTTAAGAACACCAGTATTAATATATAGATACTTGAAACTGTGCATAAATTATTTGTATTAAAGATAAGGAAAAAGGTTTACAAATCAAAGATAAAAGGTGAACTGTGTAATTAGCAATTGCTAGGTTAACAAGTCCAGTGAGATCTCATTATTTCTCTCTTCTGAAGTTTTGTCAGATACTATTTATAGGAAAAACAGCCAATTCCATTCTCATTATTTAGGTACTATATGACATTTACATCTGTATATTGGGGATTACTACACACTGTAGTCTCTCATAGCTGTCAATTTCAAAATTCACTAGAATATTGGAATATAATCATTTTAAAGTTGAATGTGGAGGCATGTGGTCTAATGGTTAGAGTCGTAGGAAATGGACTCGTCAACCCGAGTTCAATTCCTGGTCGAAGCTGTTGGCATTTCACATAGCGCTAATACCCTTGGGAAAGGTATGAATCCATATATTCTCCCTCCAGCTATGGGTTAAATAGTAGGGTAGACTGGGCTCTCAGTAGGTAACCAGTCTAGGAGAGGGATAACTCTGAATTCAAAATTCCTGAGGTCGGTCGTTGATTGGGTTTGTGGCAACCCTTGATGCACCAATTCTTTCCTATCGACTGTGTCAAAAAGTGTGGATGGTCCAACACAAGCCTTCACCACTATAAACAAATCACTGTGTGGGTGTTCATTGTATGTATGAACCCTCATGCGTCGAAAAATCGACAAGAGAGTCTATAATAATATGACATTTACATCTGTATATATGGGGGATTACTACACACTGTAGTCTGTCATAGCTGCCAATTTCAAAATTCACTAGATAACACGCTAGGACCAGTAATAGGGATGCTGTGTAATATTGGAATATAATTATTTTAAAGTTGAATGTGGAGGCATGTGGTCTAATGGTTAGAGTCGTAGGAAATAGACTCGTCAACCCGAGTTCAATTCCTGGTCGAAGCTGTTTGATTTTCACATCGCACTAATACCCTTGGGAAAGGTATGAATCCATATATTCTCCCTCCAGCTATGTATAAAATAGCAGAGCAGACTGGGCTCTTTAACCATGGCTAGGTAACCAGTCTAGGAGAAGAAAAACTCTGAATTCAAAACCTGTTAAACTCTGCTAAATAAATTGACCTTGTGTCACATCCTGCTCGCGCAAAGGGGTTGGTGAAAGAAAAAAAAAGTGAATCTTACATGTTATCAAATATGGTAATTGCTTACTAGACAGAGAGAGAAAGACAGAGTATGCTTGGGTAGACAGGTAGAAAGAAACATTGCAGAGAGAGAGAGAGAGAGAGAGAGAGAGAGAGGGAGAGAGAGTATATTTGTTGCATACCCCACTTGTATGGACTGGGCACAAGGCCTCGTTTTAACGTGGGCCCACCCACAAGCCGAAGCTCATGGGTGGGAAAGAACAAAAATTGTGTCGATACCTGGGGGGATAGCCCACTGGGATCAACGCTATTATTAAAATCTCGACAAGTCCAGTGGCCAAAGCTTGCTGGACCCCCGGCGTTAACCGGAAAACCGAGTGTGCAATGGGTTTATTAAAAAAAAAAAGGAAAAAAAAAAGATGTTTATAAAAAATTTAAAAAAAGAAAGAGAGAGAGAGAGAGAGAGAGAGAGACTTTGGCATTAAATAACCCAACAAGGGTTGACAAGCTATAAAATCAACCTACTCACCAACCAACCTTAACCCTTTGAAATATTCAACAAGATTTTTCAGCATTAATAATCTAACAAGGGTTGACATGTTACGAAACCAACCAACCAACCAACCAACCAATCTTAGACATGCCATTGAACAAGGTAATTAATTAATCAATCAATCAATCAATCAAAGTACCACTACTTCCTAATTCTAATATCTTTCATTTTTACATCAATAATTATGATAATCGTTGTACTTACAACCAACAGCCCAATGCTCTAACCTGTGAGTTTATTGTACAATACAAAACACTGTTATGGTTGGTTACCAGGGGAAAATAACAGTAGGTCTTCCATCAATTGCACCTGCACAATAGTGAAAACACTTTTCATTCTCACCAAACCATTATGAATTAAGGTGGCCACTTCTGTCAACACATAATGGTCAGACTGAGAACAGCAGAAATATCTTCAACAAACTTTCGCGCATGATGATAACAGTTAAACTACTACTACTACTACTACTACTAATAATAATAATAATAATAATAATAATAATAATAATAATGATGATGATAATAATACTATTACTACTAATAATAACAACAATAACAACCTGAATCTGTCCTGGAGAATGAGACATACAAAATTCTCTGGGACTTAGAGGTACAGAAGGATCACCTAATCCCGGCTAGGAGACCAGACCTAGTTCTGATTGACAAGAAGAGGAAGACTTGTCATCTCGTGGACTTTGAGGTGTAACCTATGAAATGGAATTGGTGATTTGAGTTCAAATCCTGAAAGGGGCTATTACTAATAACCTTTGTACAGCAACTAGTCTAGAAAGAAAACTCTGAATTCAAACAATCTCCACTGTTTAAAAATTGACCTTGTGTCACATCCTGCTCGTGCCAGACGGGTTAGGTAAATACATACAAACTTTTGTTTTAGATAAGACAGCTGCAATTTATTTAGAAATAAACCTATTCTAAAATGAATTTTTTTTTTTTTTAATTGAATAACAGCTTTGTTGATGGGGGCCATAGAAGTCAGAAAGGGTTATCAACAGCAACAACAACAAAAAAATAAAATTGAAAACTACCAATTCAAGCAATGCCCTTTTTTTCCCCCTTCTCCTACTCTATAACTTTATTCTTAAAAATAAAGGATTCAAATAACACTTGATCAAATTTCACTTGATCATAGAAGTACATTATTTTACAATATAATGAGGCCAGCATCAGAGTTTTGTATATATGGGTTAAATAAAATATGAGAGGAAGTTACACCAAGGTCACTATTTGACAGGTGACACTACAAAAATAAAGATGTTCATATTCAAATGAATTTAAAAACGCAAAAGTAGAATGTCTTAATAAATACTGTAATATAAATATCCTGACGCTGCATCTAAAATATGTTTAACAGAATAGTGTGACCTAATAAATCCTTCTTTGAGTTATGTATATGAGGGCTTGTACATTTACCCGGGTGGGCAGTAGCAGAATATTGGAAAAATTTGTCAAGCAAAAATAAGATGGTTTCAAGAAGAAAGACAAGACAAAACATAACCTTATTTCAAGTGACTAACTATTTGGTATTCCATCTTTCTGAACTAGTACCAAAGAAATGTCAATTTGCTCCTATTAAATCAGACAATCACCACAGTATTGTTTGCTTAATTTTCCCTATCACTGAATGGTTGCTACAAAATAATCATTATCCCTACTAGCAAAATAAAAAAAACGCCCTCTGGGCGACGTAAAATAAATATTGCCTGAGGGGTTGGGAGTTGAAAAATTAAATTTTAGAGAGTTTGTATCATAAGTAAAGTAAAATCATCAAATTTATTAAAGGAGTAAAAAATAAAATAAATTTATTAAAGAAGTAAAAAATAAAAAATAAAAATGGAAACTTAGTTCTGATAACTTTAAATATATATTAAAATAAAACAAACTATATATATAGATAGATAATACCAGGTACGTATTTATTAAAACTTGTTTAAAAAAACAATGAGGACTGTCTAACATTGCATGCTCAAATTTTGAGTGTATTTATTCTACATTATAACGTTTTAGGTAGTGTGACGTAATCAGTGATGTTTTTGTTACAGACAAAAACCGGAAGCGAATCTCCATTATTAATAGATATAACAATTAGTATATGTTAGATTGTGATCTTGGTATAGGCCATAAACAACTTCCTGTCTGAAATAAATAACCATTGACATTGCATTCTGGAAAAAATGAACTTTGTAATTAATATTTAAACAAAAACCTAACTAATATAAGCCATTTAATGTGACATCTCTTGGAGGGAAAAGGAAATCTTGCCAATGTTGGATTTACTATTTGAATTTGCCTATTTAAAACTTTGCTCTTCCTTGATTTAATGTTGAACTGGATTCTGTAATCTTTATTGGCTTTGGACTTTGTTGCACTATCTCTAGCATGGATATACATAAAATCTAAGACCAGAATCAGAAAGAACATAGAATTTTACATAAGAATGCAAAGTTTTATCAAAATTGCTTCAAAAATAAAGAAATGGTGAAGAAATTACGGAATTTCTTGTTCTGAATTGGTCCATGAGTTGACAGATTTTTTTATCAAAATCATGTCCACTTTTTTACCCCAATTTCAGGGCTTTAGATTCTCATAACTTTTGAACCATTGGGGATATTTTTATAATTCAAACAGTTTTGAACCCCATTTGCAAAGCTCTATATAACTAACATTAAATAACAATAACCTCAAATAAAAAAAATCAACTAGGAATGCTAATCTAGGTATAAGATGTACACCAAATCATCGCTCTTATTTATAAACTTTCCCAATATCAGCAGTAAAAATTGACCAATCAGCGACAAACACAAAATACATTTAAGATTGTTGGTAACTGTCCTCAAATCAATTGCAAATTGAACTTTCTTTTGGATTACAAGGAAACACTACAGAATGGGATTAGAAGGGACACTACATAATGGGATTCCTGGGTTAAAATCACAAACGTCGATCCCAGGGGGCCATCCCCCCAGGCAACACCTGCCCCCTCGATTTAAAGGGGCAGGGCTGGGTTTATTGCCCAGTGCCCGAGGGGGGAATGCCGAGGGGATAGGCGCAATTTTTAAAGCCGCCACCAATGAGTCTTGGCTTGTAGGTGGTCCCACGTTAATAGGGCCTTGTGCCTAACCTAGTACAAGTGGGGTACGAGGATAATACTCTATATAATGGGGTTACGAATAAACCCACATACAAGGATTATAAGGAAACAGTGCCCAACTAGGATTTACAAGGAAAACCAATAATTGGGACAGATACATATCACAGTGGAAACCTATAGACTGGGGTTAACCAACTGAAACCCAACCATGGCAACAAGAAGTCTAACAGATTTGATACCAATCATTTGTGAGTTAACTTGAATAAAAATTCTTTTCACAAGTTTATTTTCTGTTATCATTGGCCTCTCAGTCTTGGAAGACTATAATATAGTTTTTGTGCCCTCTACAGTTACAGCGCCTCCTGTGATTGTGAAGTCCAATGTTCAAAAAACATTCTCGACCACAGATGCTGCATGTGAAGGCTGTCCCTGGAGATATTGATGTGCCAGTGCTTTGTTGTCACTGCTTTCTTCTGGACCTCTTAGCTTCATGGTGTTGTGCCAGGGTGACTTCAGGCATAAACAGTCCCCTACGGAGAGCCTGCCGCCATTGAGGGTGGTCAAGTTTATTTTCTTTATTACCATTTAATGTCACATTTTCCTACAGTATAAACTATGTGAACAAATACAATTTAGAATGTGTTATAACCTAACAAAGGTTACTAAATGAGAAATAACCAAAACAGAGGTTGAAAATGGAATGAAATCTTTATAATATTAACAAAATACAATACTAGCCAGCAGCAAAGAAAGGTAAACCACTCCTCAGCCAGTATACCTATTATTCATAGGTAGGGTATATAACAGCATGAGAATAAATCTAATCAGTTACTGGAGGGGGAGAGGGGTTCCTCTCTCTACTGAAACAAAAGAAAGTCAATAGATAATTATTCTAAGAGAACACCTCCCCCCCCCTCTCTTTGTACTATTGATTTTCTTTCATGTCAGTGTTAATGTTTCATAAACTAAGGACCCTTTGTTTTACAAAGCCAGAAAATAATTTCATATACAAAACAATTTTTAATGTTAGCCTCAATAATCTATAGGTGTTCACTAAACTTCAATAGCTTATGGTCAAGTGACGTTGAAAGTACCGATTCCTGCTAGATCACTGTAGTTAAGACAGCAATGAGCCTTGTCAATACTAAGATGAGTGACCATTTAAGCAATAGCAGACACTGTAAGCGACCGAATATCAAAATGACTTGATTATGCATTAAATGACCCAAAAAGGGTTGATATGCCGTGAAACAAAACAACCAACCAATCTGTGTCCTTTGCTTATCAAAATGACTTGATTCAGCATCAAATGACCCAAAAAGGGTTGATATGCCATAAAACAAAACAACCAACCAATCTGTGTCCTTTGCTTATCAACATGACTGGATTCAGCATTAAATGACCCGAAAAGTGTTGATATGCCATAAAACAAAAATCAACCAATCTGTGTCCTTTGTTTATCAAAATGACTTGATTCAGCATTAAATGACCCAAAATGGGTTGATATGCCATAAAAAAAACAACCAACCAATCTGTGTCCTTTGTTTATCAAAATGACTTGATTCAGCATTAAATGACCAAAATGGGTTGATATGCCAAAACAAAACAACCAACCAATCTGTGTCCTTTGTTTATCAAAATGACTTGATTCAGCATTAAATGACCCAAAATGGGTTGATATGCCGTAAAACAAAACAACCAACCAAAACTAAATTGCAACTGGTGGTAATGTTCCAGTTCTGGAGTTTAGGGTTGTGAGGGGTCATGCCTTTCTTACCATTACTCTCCAACTCCGGTCGACTCTGACCTGGAGTGATAGTAGCTGTTAGGGTACTATCTATGGGTCAAATAGATCTATTGTTTGTATTGGATAGAAATATTTGAAAAGATATAACTATGGTGTACCGGTTATCATTGTAGGGAATTGACATGGCAACCACAGATCAAATCCTGGATTAGGCTGTTTGCATTTCACATTGCACTAATACCCTTGAGAAGGGTATGAATCCAATTCTCCCTCCAGCTATGGGTAAATAGCAGGGCAGACTGGGCTCTTTAACCAATGGCTAGGTAACCAGTCTAGGAGAAGGAAAACTCTGAATTCAAACCTGTTAAACTCCGCTTAAGAAATTGACCTTGTGTCGCATCCTGCTCATGCAGAGGGGTTAGTAAATATATATAAGCGCTAACAGCCCCATCAAGTTGTTGAGTCCATTTCCTAGGACTCTAAACATTACACCATGCACCTCCAAAAATACTTATGTGTACTAGTACAAAATAAAAAACACCCTCCGGGCAATGTAAAAATAGATTTTTGAAACATATTGCCTGAGAGGTGGGAGTAAAAAATTCAATGTCAGCGAGTTTGTAGCCTAAGTAAGTAAAATCATCCAATTCATTAAAGAACAAAATAAAACAATTTGAAATGTAAACTTTAAATATGTATTAAAATAAAACAAACTATATATAGATATATAATACCAGTCATGTATTTATTAAAACTTGTTTTAAAAAACCATAAGGACTGTCTAATGTTGCATGTTCAAATTTTGAGTGTATTTATTCTATGTTATGACGATTTTGGGTAATGTGACATAAGTAGTGACGTAATTTTTGTTACAGACAAAAACCCGGAAGCGAATCTCCATTATTAATAGATGTCAAGCTTTGATTTATTGTCACAAATCACATACAAATCTATCAAGTTCATTTTTGAAACCAAGGTTTCTTCCTAGGTTCATATTTATTAAAACTTGTTTTAAAAAACCATAAGGACTGTCTAATGTTGCATGTTCAAATTTTGAGTGTATTTATTCTATGTTATGACGATTTTGGGTAATGTGACATAAGTAGTGACGTAATTTTTGTTACAGACAAAAACCCGGAAGCGAATCTCCATTATTAATAGATGTCAAGCTTTGATTTATTGTCACAAATCACATACAAATCTATCAAGTTCATTTTTTGAAACCAAGGTTTCTTCCTAGGTTCATCGCATTATGTTTGGATTTCAACCTTACAAAATCATTACTCATATATAGGTTGACCATTGATTTATGGTCAGGAAATCATTAATTTATGGAATCAATTTCTGAAGCCAAGAGTTGCTCCTATTCCTCACTATTACGTTTGAATATTGTATACACTTATGCATAAGTTGATCTTGTGTATAGGTTGATCTGTGATTTATGGTCACGAAATCATTAATTGTTGAAGCCAAGGGCTCGTCCTGATTCTTCCCTTTATACCTTACTATATAAATTATTACTAATGTATATAAGTCAGCAGTATATATATATATATATATATGCTTAATTGGAGTCGTACCTAATTTTTGAAAATTAATCAATTAATAATGAATTAGGCGGGAATACCTGCACTTATTCTCCAAAAATTATCGGCAAAAGCCATTCTAACAAACCTTGTTTACAATATATATATTATATATATATTATATATATATATATATATATTGAAAAACAAAAGATGTTTACAAATGCATGGGATCATCAGGAGAGAATGTGCAAACCATTTCGGGGCCTTCCTATATTATATATATATATATATATATATATTATATATATATATATATATATGGAGGTGTGTGGTATAATGGTTAGAGTCGTAGGAAATGGACTCGTCGACCCGAGGTCAATTCCTGAATGAAACTGTTTGCATTTCACATGGCGCTAATACCCTTGGGAAAGGTATGAATCCAATTCTCCCTCCAGCTATGGGTAAATAGCAGGGCAGACTGGGCTCTTTAACCAATGGCTAGGTAACCAGTCTAAGAGAAGGAAAACTCTGAATTCAAACCTGTTAAACTCCGCTTAAGAAATTGACCTTGTGTCACATCCTGCCTGGTAAACACACACACACACACATATATATATATATACATATATATATATATATATATATAATATTGTTCTGTGTTCAGGAAGTGATGGTTATGTTGTATTTAAATGTACATTTCCTGTTAGGGAAATTTTTAATTTTTTTAAAAACTTTTTTTATTAACGTATTTGATAGCTTTTGTGTTATTGTTATTATTGTCATCATATATAAGGTTTTATGTGGCTGTGTTTGAAGAGAAGAGTTTTCACTGATCTTGTGTAAAAGAGAAAGAAATATTCTAGTTTGTTTTCTTAGTTATTATTTATCTAGTTCTGGTCAAAATAAATTTATAATAGCCAAATGACGGCTTGTAAATCAGAATCTTTACTACACAGCCTAGAAAAGGCAGCACGAAATGTCGGCCTGTACGTGAACTCTGATAAAACTGAGTTCATGTCTTTCAAAAACAAAAGCGACATCTCAACCATCGATGGCAAACTCCTAAACTCTGTAGAACAATTTAGATACTTAGGCAGTAACATCTCCTCCACAGAAAATGACGTTAATGCATGTATAGGAAAAGCATAGGCCGCTATAAATAAATTATCAATCATATGGAAATCCCATCTCACAGACAAGTTAAAGAGACAGTTCTTCCAGGCCATGTCAGTACTGCTGTATGGCTGCACCACCTGGACCCTAACTAAGCGACTAGAGAATAAACTAGATGGGAGCTGCACAAGAATGCTGCGGATGATCCTGAACAAGATGTGGAAACAACACCCTACGAAAAAACAGCTGTACGGTCACCTGCCACATATCATCCAAACCATCCGAGTAAGACGGACAAGACATGTGGGACACTGCTGGAGAAGCAAGGACGAACTCATAAGCAACGTCCTCCTGTGGAAGCCAGCACACAGACATGCCAGTGTGGGCCGAACAGGCAAAGACGTACATTGATCAGCTCAGTGCGGATACAAGATGCTGCATAGAGGACCTCCCGAGAATGATCAGCGATAAGGGCGGATGGAGAGAGATTGTCATGGATATCCACACTCACAGCACGACATGATGATGATGATGAAATATATATATGTAAGCCTTAAAATTAGCTCCTCAAAAGATTCTACGGTAATTTTTTTTCCAGATACTTAATAAGTATCGTGAACCTCTAGAACCACTAACACAGCAGTTCTAGAGAGAGCTCAACTTGCCAGCTTGTGTTCTCTACTGTGACAGTGTCACCTCTGATTGCTGGGCCATGTCTGCGGGATGGATGGTGGACGAATGCCGAAGGACATCCTCTATGCAGAGATTTTGTCTGGTAAGAGACAGATTGGTTGCCCCCAGCTGCATTTCAAGGATGTCTGCAAGAATGATCGTTGCTTTGGCATTGCCTCTTCCAGCTGATAAAATTTGGTTCAGGACCGCCTTCGGTGGCAGCAGGCTCTCCGTAGCGGACTGTCCATGTCTGAAGCCACTCCGGCGCAACACCATGAAGCCAAGAGGTCCAGAAGAAAGCAGTGGCAACAAAGCACCAGCACATCAACATCTTCAGGGACAACCTTCACATGCGACATCTGTGGTCGAGAATGTTTTTCAAACATTGGACTTCACAGTCACAGGAGGTGCTGTAAATTTCAGGGGCACAAGAAGTATATAATAGTCTTCCGAGACTGAAATGCCAATGAATTGTGCAAGTCTCACAAGCCATTCATGTAGAGTTTTAAAAAAAACTTCATGAATATGGATTTATATTAAATTTGGCTATAGAACCCCACCTGCCCATGTTTACATTTTTGTTGGCGCACTTTGCATACCTGTGATTGTCACAGAGAATAGAATTGTTGACATGAGTTCAAATTCTGGATGAGGATATTTGCATTTCATTTCATGCTAATGCCCTTGGAAAAGGCATGAATCCCTCTCTTCTCTACCCTCAGTAGGGAAGATTAGGCTCTTTAGCCTTAGGCAGGATGTGATTTTGTGTCACATCCTGCCTGTGGTGGAGGGGTTGGGTAAATACATACACTAATCATAATAATACCCATATATTTACCCAACTCCTCTGCAGAGCAGGATATGACACAAGGTATCTTTTTAAAATGGAGTTTAACAGGTTTGAATTCAGAGTTATTCTTCTCTTAGACTGGTTACAATAACAAGGTTAAAGAGCCCAGTCTGCTCTACTATTTATTGATAGTTGCAAAAATAATAATTGGATTCATACCTTCCGAAATGCAAAAAGCCTCATCCAGGATTTGAACTCTGTATGCTATGTACATTTTCTACAATGATAACCATAACACCACAAAAACAACAATTATAATCCTAATAAGCCCTAACAGTTGGGGGGGGGGGTTCTAACTTATTAAAAACATCTGAACATTTTCTGTTATATAAATTATCTAAATTAAGCATATATATATATATATATATATATATATATATATATATATAAGGGGCCGGTTTAGCTCAGTCGGTAGAGTGTTCAGCTAGAAACCACAAGGTTCCTAGTTCGATATCGGCCCCCGTCAACTCAGCGCATGAGTAGCACAGGAATATGTGCGGTAAAGTAAGGAGCTGATGGTAGGTGTGGCGCTCCACTTCAGATGCTAAAAATAATCTCCTTGGTCTAGCGCTAGTGAAAAGGGATAGACTCCCTCGCTGTCTGGCTGATACCGACATTATGCCGCCCCGACGACTTTACTTTACTTTATATATATATATATATATAATATATATATATATATATATATATATATATATATATATATGCAACATGTAGTTTATGTGGATGAGTATGTCTCTCCAGAGCTGGCCTGGTGAGCCATCTGAGAAAACACAAGGATACAGTGTCAAATGCTATTGGCACCCAACTATAATGATAATAAAAATAATAATAAAAACAAAGTTGAACAAGAGCTGACAGCCAACAATATATATATATATATATATATATATATATATATATATATATATATATATATATATCATATAACAACAAACTGAATTTTGATATGCAGTATGTAATCTATTAAGATATTCTAAATAGACAATCAATTTAAATATCATCCTAGCTTTTTTTTCTTTTTTAAGATAATATATCAAAATATTATACTAGTTAATTGTTTTTTGTTTTTTTTTTCCCCTTCTTTCAATTTCAGTTTCATTTCAGTTTTCATACTGACAAATCTATTTCAAACAAATGCAAAATAAATATTTCTTAAAAATCAATAGATATGTCTGTGCCAATAAAGAAAGAAAAACATTTTTTTTAAAAAACAAATAAATAAAAACAGTCAACAGTTGCTATAAGTAATGCAGATTGTTGCACAAGGGCTAATTAACAATGTGATAGGAATAGGGTGTTTTAATTTCTTTTAAATAGATAAATAAACTTGTCCAAGATTTGGATAGCCACACCCAAATCAACCATTTTTATCGGTGCAGTTAGCATCAGCAGAAACTATCACTAGCAGAAGAAGAAGAAGAAGAAAAAGAAGAGTCACACGACCCATCTGTTGGCAGTTGCTAAGTAGCCTGAAAATGAATAGAAAACTCAGAAGGGGAATTATTCTAACATACCATTACGGAAAAAAAACCAATATGGTGAAATATTTATTAAGGCTGTTTTCTTTTTAAGATGACTCAACTCTTATAAATAAACATTCAAATTTATGAGCTACAACAGACGATTAGATATGCATGGTGGACTCTAAATATAGCAATATAAAATAGCAGGCTATTTCAGATAAAACACAAAAAGGGGATACGACAATGCAAAGGAATGATTTGAACATTAATAGAATTGGACTATTCTTCAATATTTGTAATTATAATAAATAGCACTCCATTAAATGATAATTAATGATTTTATTAATATAAAAAAAATTTTTTAAAAGAGATTTATGAATCAATATAGAAATAAACAAATTAATATCGAAAAGCCTTATCGATTATATATAATTCAAGCATATATTTTTAATATTGCTATTGGATTACCATTAAATATCTGATTATATATATATATATATATATATATATATATATATATATATATATAAAGTGTTGTTATGGGTCCAACAGGAGAAAATTAGATATTCTATAAAAAAAGGTTTGCAAAAAGGATTATGTTTTGTTTTGTTTTTTTAATTTTATTTAAAAATATTATTGTAAGATAATGATAAAATTTTTTTTATAAAACATAAACCTCTTTGTGAACCTTCTTTATATATATATATATATATATATATATATATATATATATATATATATATATATATATATATATATATATTCAATGCTAATCCAATGGCAATATTAAGTGTGTGTGTGTGTGTGTGTGTGTGTGTGTGTGTTACAAAGTGAGCAATTTTTTTATTATTATTATTATTTACCTGGGTCCCATAATAGATGTTACATTTAATGTATGAAATTTATATGCAAATGTAACAAGCATTATAGGACAAAGGTAGTTCTATAATATAAAAATTCATTACTTTTGTCCCATAATACTTGATACATATAATGTATGAAATTTACATGCAAATGTAACAACTACTTGGGACAGAAATATCTAAATTTATTCCTTTTTTTTTTTCTTTAGTAGGATTCATATCAAAATACTAATATGCACTTTTGGTACATATTAAAAATATTCTAATTATCAATATGTAGTCAATAGAGTAATGTAGACAGAAAGTTAAAAAAAAACTTTATGAGCTAAGGGTGGGGCTGGGTGGTTAAGAATAACAGTCAAAATTTACAGGGGAAAAAAAAGAAAGAAAAAATATATATTTTCAATTATGAAATATTTTAATTCATAACAGCATTAAAAATAAATCTTAGAGTATTTTAACAATTTTTAGTTTAATAGAAAATAATTCAAAAGATTTTTATTTTTTTATAGGGGAAGGGGTGGGGGTTATGGATGTATATAGATTTCATAAAAATTATCAAGTTCAGGAAATCTTAATTATTCAGATTAAATGGCTTAATAAATAGAATTTCATGGATTATCTTTTGGGTAAAAAAAAAAAAAGAAAGAAAGAAAAAGAAAAAGAAAAAAAGAAACAGTATAATATTTCCTACTTTCAGTTTATTCATTCTGAAAATGTGCATGAGAGAGAGAGAGAGAGAGAGAGAGAGAGAGAGAGAGAGAGAGAGAGAGAGAGAGAGAGAGAGAGAGAGAGAGAGAGATGAGTTTTTATATTATTTATCTAAAGAACTCCCAATCTCAATTTGACATCGTCTTCACCTAATCACATGGTCACATTTGGCAATCTGTTCACCAGATAGCTACTTTAAGCACATGTGGACACAATTTCTTTTCTTTTCTATTAAAATTTATTTACCTATTAAATTCATACAAACTATATACTACTAAATTTCTCACGTGTATGTACGCACACACACACACACACACACACAACACATATATATATATATATATATATATATATATATATATCTGTGTGTGTGTAACTCAAACCGTAACCCAGCAAAAACAGCACACCATAGCTAGATTTCTAACAGGGCAATCAACTTAAAATGCTCTTAGAAAATAAAGCAATTTCCAGCTGAATGATAATTTGTATGTGGGGGTCTGCATTCACTCTAAATGTCATTTTTAAATCCCTGATAAATTTTAAACGATGAAGATAACTATAAAATGCTAATTAGTAGTAATCCGTCAATTCTTCCTAAACAGATGCACCAATATCATCAGGGACTACTATTACAATTGCAGATCCATGGGTAATCTTGTAAATGACAAAAATATATCAATATTTGAAAAATAAATAAGTTTCAAGATAAATTGCGTAGATAGATATGAATACTACTACCACTACTACTACTACTAGTTGTAATAATACAAATAATAATTTGAGACCATCCTGACATCAGCATTGCTGAAATCGGCTAGAATACTCAGAAGAGTCCTGGAGACCTGAGGAGGCTTGTTGTCACTCAGATTCCAGTGAAAAACCATCAGCTAACATTGGTGTTAAAAAATACTACTACTACTACTACTACTACTAATAATATAATAATAATAATAATAATAATAATAATAATTTGAGACCACCCAGACAACATCATTACTGAAATCGGCTAGAATACCCAGAAGAGTCCTGGAGACCTGAGGGGACTTGTTGTTACTCAGACTCTAGTGAAAGACTATCAGTTAACGCTGGTGTGAAAAACTCAAAAGGAGTGATATAATAGTAATATTAGTAGTAATGATAATAATAATAATAATAATTAGCTAGGATACTAAGAAGAGTCCTGGAGACCTGAAGAGATTTGTTGTCACTGTGAAAAAACATCAGTTGAAGCTGGTATAAAAAAAACTTACAAGGAGTAAATGATAATAATAATGATAATAATAATGATAATAATAATAATAATAATGATAATAATAATAATGGGATGTAACATCTTTAACATTAAACAAATCCTACAATACTTTTTTTTCAGCCCTGTATTTGACTAACAACAGATATATACAGAGAATATTATAAATTTGAATAGGTGAACAACCAATTTAAACCAATGTCAAATTATCTAGTAGTGACAATATAATCATCATCATCATCATCATCACATCTCCCCCACCCGAATCAATCTACCTGGGTGCGTTCTGCCAATATAGATATAGATATATATATATATATAAAGGATGAAAACGAGACAGTAAAGACAGCTATATAACATGAGGAAGGTACAAGTAGTTGCTACATACCAGGCACACACAAGAGATGATTTTTGACGCTGGCAAAAAGCAAGGAAGTAACGTGGTGGCTACAGACACACGGCTTACAGTCAAGATGTAATTTCAACTAGAGACATATTCAGTAGATACATTTTAAGAATGTTCATATCACAGCAAGATGTCTCCGTCCCTCCTAAACAGTTACTCACACAGGAGGGTCAGTTTCTCTTATCCACATCCAAGCAATAAGACAGACAAACTGGGCAGGCTGGGAAAACGGAGATAACCATGGCAACTTGGTCAATATTCACATTTTCTGTAGTCAATATCACAGTTTAGCACCAGTAGCATAAGCAGCAGCAGCAGCAGTAGATGCATTAGCAACAAGGTGCTTGAGCAATAGCAGCAGTAGCAGCAGCAGCAACAATAGTTGATAATTCATAAAGAAGAATAAAGAACGATGGTATTAGCTAGTACATTTTTGCGGTTCAGATTAAACCAGTTAACACGCACAACAATATATATATATATATATATATATATATATATATATATATATATATATATATATATATGTGCATAGATATATGCATACACTCATTATATATGTGCAAACACATACATGTACACACATATGCATGCATACTTATGCATGTATGCACGCCCACTATAAACATGTATACACACATTATAAGCATATATGCACATTATAAACATGTGCATACACCATGTATGTATGTAGTTGGATGCATACCTTTCCCAAGGAGATTAGTGTTATGTGAAATGCAAACAGCCTTGTTGTTGAAAATGTGGATATAATTTGTAAAAAAAATGATAATTCATTAGTGTTCTTTTGATGCATTGAAAATACATAAGGATTTATAGTGTTATATATATATATATATATATATATATATTATATCATCATGTCGCGCTTTCAGAGCGGATATCCATGAATATATATATATATATATATGTGTGTGTGTGTGTGTGTGTATGTGTATATATATATATATATATATATATATATATATATACACACACACATATATATACATATATATATATACATACATACACACACACACACAGATATACATATATATATATATATATACATACACACAATATATAAACATGTACGTACTTTATAAACTTATACAGGAACTATGGGTTCATGTATGTCTGTACACACAGACACAGACACACACACACACACACACAAATAGATATACACATATAAACATACACGCATGCACACAATACACATACATATCAAAATACGTATATACATCATAATCATGTACACTCACTACAGGTTCAAGTATGTTATTATATACATACATACATATTGATACACATATATAAACACATATACACGCAGATATACACATAACTCACACAAACAGGGATATTAATATAACACATACACACACAGATATACATAACACACACAGAGATATACATAACACACACACACACACACACACACACAGATATGCACACACACACACACACACACAGATATACATAACACACACACACACACAGTGATACATAACACACACAACACACACGCACACAGAGATATACATAACACACACACACAGATATACACACACACACACACACACACAGATATACATAACAGAGAGAGAGAGAGAAGAGAGAGAGAGAGAGAGAGAGAGAGAGAGAGAGAGAGAGAGAGAGAGAGATGCACACACACACACACATAGAGATATACATAACACACACTAGAGGATTATTATTTGTCATATAAATCATTTTCCAAATAGTGTTATGATTCAGTGAACTTACAAATGTTTTTGAACATAAGGAACAAAAAAATGTCATTTGGATAATGAATGAAATAGTCTTTGTCATCATAACTAATCACCTGAAAACTTTTCATCATCAAATACACGTCACTAAAACTATTGCTAAAAAAAAAACACACAAAAAAAACAAATATTAGATCCAATGATTCATCTAATTAAATACTGTACACACCTTCAATCATTATTTTCTTGCTAAGATTTTTACAAAAGAAAGGGGAGAAAAAAGAAGTAACAAAAAAACATAAAGTAGGGAAAAAAAGAGAAAAAGGTGCACATGAAAACAGGGAAATGTTTAATATTAAAAACTTTTTAATAAGGTCTGATATCTAAGAAAAATCCCCTAAGGATCTTAAAATGGATAAACATTATGGAAGGAAATCTTTTTTTTTTTTAAATATACCAGAGATGCTGATAGTTATGCGTCCTGCGTCCCTGATGCACAAAAATCTAAAAGGATGCAGTAAAATCATATACATGCGTCCCAGTATTTTTCTTTTTTCTTCCCCTACTATTTCAAGGTAACTGTAAAAAATACATTTCAATAGTTTCTTAGAAACGAATTCTACAGGATAGGTTACAAGGTAGGAGTTAGATAGGTTTAGTTGGAAACCATAAATTTTTCCGGGGACTCATTAAAGGAAATATGTGCATCCCAGGACGCACTAAATCAAAAAGCTATCAGCATCACTGTTATACAGTGGTTTAATATTTTTAATTGTAATAATTCAGTTGAAATAAATAAACATTAATCAATACTAGCAAAAAACCTTCCGGGCACATGTATTTATTTTTTAAATATTTTATTTTAATTGATTTCAATATAGAATTATACATAGGATTGCTTTTAATACGTTTGAGAATAAAACAATATTAGAAATCAATAACACCGAATAATTATTTATTAAACATGGTTTTATTAAAACCGGTATGCAAATTATTCACACCATCTACTATGTAAACATTTTATTTCTTAATGATATATAACACACATTGCAGGATTTTAAACACATTAATTGGACTGTTTTGAAGCAAATCTATTTCAGCTAGACCTTAATAGAGACATTGTTAATAAATAAGATTCTAATAAAGATTAGATAATGATTATTTAATAACCATTAAGAAAATAATGTAAATAACTAAGGGAATTGTGACATTGGTAGAGACATAGTTTCGGTTACAGACAGACAGACACACAATCTCAATTATAATAAGATTAAATAAGTAAAGTAGGTGGAGTGGTTTATTGTCAGTATCAGCCAGACAGTGAGGGAGTCTATCTCCCTTTCACTAGAGCTAGATCAGAGAGGTGTTTTTTTACATCTGAGGTGAAGTGGCACACCTACTATCAGCTCTCCACTTTACCACACAGATCCAAGGTGTTCTACTCATGCCCTGAGTTGGTGAGCACGAACCTTATAGTTCCAAGGCAGATACTCTACCAATTGAGCTAAACCAGATAAAGTAAATAGACAATATTTATGCAGATTCTGTCACCTGATTGCAACACAGTCATACTAGGATGAGTCAAAACAATTTTATTAGTGAGTCAAAAGTTATGCAATATCTTATTACCAGCTAATTTATGGCGCATATATATCATGTGACCAAAGCAGTTCAAGCTATAGTAGGTAGAAATGTATCTACCCCTTTGACACAGGTAGAATGTGACACAATGTCACAAGTACAGGGCATCCAGCTAGGATCGAACCCTACTATTTTAGTATTTAGTAGTAATGGATCTGCAAGAATAGTTTATTAACTATCACACCACAATGGGACACCTAACTTCGGACATAGCATGGTATCCACTACGGTTGGTAGTATCGTGGTAGCTGGTAAGCTGACACGTTGTGCATTGTGTTTCACTGCTTGTGTGATTTGAAAGCCTCAACAAATATAGTCCATTAATGTAGTCTAATTCGGGAACTTATGCTTTACCAGTTCAAACTATGACATAATACTGTGGAAGCAATCAAAAAAAATGTTGTACAGAAAGGTGAAGGCACAGATGATCACAGTTCAGTAACCAGATGGTTCAAGAAATTTTATTAGAATCAATCCTGATATATATATATATATATATATATATATATATATAAAGTAATCTGCAGACGCGCGTTTCGGGGTTTTACCCCTCATCAGTGCAGCTAGACTTATTTTATTTTTCAGCAGCTACCTCTGGTCGGGATCGAGACCCGAACGAACTTTCGCTCGTCAAGTCTCTTACCGATGGGTCCACAAGCAGCTGCCTAGAATAGAAGGCAGAATAATCGCTATATTTCCTAAACCGGAAATAAACTCACCAGAGGTCTCTAACTTGTAAACAAGTGGGACTAGCATTTCGCTGTGAATTTTCGCAATTAGTCCCTTCTACACAGAGTGCTCAACCTGAAAATTGGGAAGCGTATATATATATATATATATATATATATATATATATATATATATATATATGATTTATGAAAATGTCCTAAAAAACAGTGGATTATACACTAAACTAGAATACTATGATAATAATAAAAAATCAAGAAAGAGAAACATCATTTGGTTTAACCCCCCTTACAGCAGATCCATTAAAATGAATGTGGGGAAGATATTTTTCCAATTAAGGAAAAAAGAATTTGAGAAAACGTCTACATTGAGCAAACTGTTCAATAAGAATAATTTTTGAATTAGTTATTGTTGTATGAACAATATTTTTAAAAAATTATCGACAAGCACAATTTTAAAATTTTAAATGAAAAACGGACAACAACCCAAACGATAGATGACAACAGGTTGCAAGAACTTTGATGATCAGGCAAGATCAGGTAGACCCAAAAATGTGGGATACCGAGGAAGGCATGCTCAGAGTCAGAGAGACAAATCTGGCGAGTTGCCCTCGGAAAGTATCAGGTGAGCTCTGCATCTCACAGTCCAGTGTGGTTTGTCACCTTCATGACCTTGATAAAAGCATCCAGAGCTGCTTAATTGTATCTCATGTTATTACCAAAATATTGTAAAACTTAGCACTGGTAAATTGTAATAATTAACTTAATATGAATAAATATTAAGTAAGCAAAGGTCTGTGGAGTCACCGATTTTTTGTATCATCCAGACAGCAAGGAAGTCAATCCCCTTTTCATTAGAACTAGACCAGAGAGATTTTTTTGCTGGGGAGGAGCACCACACCTACCGTCAACTCCCAGATGCTTTACCACACTGATTAAGCTGTGCTACTCATATACAAGTTGACAAGGACCGGTATCAAACTTGGAACCTTGTGATCCCAGGGTGGATACTCAACCGACTGAGCTAAACCGGCCCCTGAAATTGTAATAATTGAGTTTAAATAAATAAATATTAAGTAAATAAACATTATTTATGGAGATTCTTCTAAGTAATTGATAGATTAACTTTAATCAAAACAGATTATGCAATCAGATCAAGTCACTTTCATTAATACTTACAATCTCTTAAATGCTTATTAAAAAGCCATTACTCAAGAAATTCGTTTTTCTCTATCTATCTATTCTATACACATATAAAGGGCAGTTTGTGTGTGTGTATGTCCGGAGGAAACTATGAAAATAAAACAATTAATGACAAAGTAAATACATATACACATTCACTATCACCAGATCTTGCTTTTTGAACAAAAATAATGAAGATTTGATTTATATTCATGAAAATAATTGTCTAGATCAATGCAAGGACTTTTTTACATGGGGATTTTAATGGGGCATCCTGTGAAGATCCAACTCGTGATTCAACAAAAATTGGTTTATATTGGGCGAAAAAATGCTTTTATAAACCAATTTTACAGACAAAAGTAAGTTACGAAAAGTCAGCAATTCCCCCCCCCCCCAAAAAAAAAAAATTTTGAGAGCTAAAAATCGACATAACTCCACCCATTTTTGGAATTGGAAGCTCAAATTTTTGGAATTGGCTAACTTTATCATAATCCACTTGGACAAAATTTCAGAAAAATTGAAGTGGGTGGGTGACATGGCCTGGATGATTTGACATGGAATTACACAATTTACACAATCATTTTTATAGAGTGCAGTGATGCTGACAGCTTTTTGATTTAGTGCGTCCTTGGACACATATTTATTTTGAATGAGTCCCTGGGAAAATTTATGAGTCCTAACTAAAGCTGTCTAACTCCTACCTTCTAACCTAAACTATGTGATTTGTATCTAAGAAACTATTGAAATGTATTTACAGTTAGCTTGAAGTGGTGAGGGAAGAAAAATGAAAAATACTGGGACACATATTTGTTTTGAATGAGTCCCTGGGAAAATTTATGAGTCCCAACTAAAGCTGTCTAGCTCCTACCTTCTAACCTATTCTATGTGATTTGTTTCTAAGAAACTATTGAAATGTATTTACAGTTAGCTTGAAGTGGTAAGGGAAGAAAAATTAAAAACATTGGGACACATGGATATGATCTTACTACGTCCTTTTATATTTTTGTGAGTCAGGGACGCAGGACGTGTACCTATCAGCATCTCTGAGAGTGTGTGTGTTTGTGATATATACACACACACATAAACACACACACAGACACACACATAGACATACTCAGCTGCACTGCCAACAAAACCTTCAACAGATGATGACTTTAGGATCAGACATAGTTTTGGGACCAAAGTATCATTACCACTAATGCAGAGCAGCCCAGCAGTATCTTACAATGCCACCAGACTTTGTTGGAAATGTAGCCTATTCACTTAATCTTTTGTTGTATTCACAACTTTCCACTAATGAAATATTAATTCAATGATGTAAAATTTGAATTAACTGATTAGATGACATGTCAATAAACTGAAAAAAGAAATGGAATTCAATAGACCAGTATATAAAATCTCAATAATGATTCATTAATTCAATGAAGTTAATTTGAATTATATGATGAGATGACAATTTCACATTCATTGAAAAGAAGACAAAACACACACACACACACACACACACACACACACACACACTCACACACACGATATGAGAATTTAAGCAATAAATACATAGGTAGATACAAAAAATTTAAATAGATAGATAGATAGATGAACAAACAGACTGATAGAATAGATATGAAAATATAGATAAATATAAAGGCATAGATAAATATATGTAGATATAAAGGCATAGAAAGATAGATAGATAGATAGAAAGATAGAAAGAGGGATAGAAAGATGGATAGATAGATAGATAGAAAAGCATAGATAGATAGATAGATAGATAGATAGATAGATAGAAAGGCATAGATAGATATATAGATAGATATATAGATAGATAGATAGATAGATAGAAAAGCATAGATAGATAGATAGATAGATAGAAAGGCATAGATAGATAGATAGATAGATAGATAGATAGGCATAGATAGATAGAAAAGCATAGATAGATAGATAGAAAGGTATAGATAGATAAAAAGACATAGATAGATAGATAGATAGATAGATAGGCATAGATAAATAGAAAAGCATAGATAGATAGATAGATAGATAGATAGATAGAAAAGCATAGATATAGATAGAAAAGCATAGATAGATAGATAGATAGATAGATAGATAGATGCATACAAAAACTTTGATAGAGAAATGGATATTATAATGAATATTGTAAAATAGTAAAGTACAGGATTGATAACTAAAGGCTGAATAAGGGCCAGAATTATATTTTGAAAATATTTTTGATATTTTGGATGAGATATCAATGATTTTAGAATAATTTTAATGACAAATAACCCATTTTCAAAACATGAATCTTTTAAACTCTAATTAATAGAGAATTCTGATGCAATCTTAATTAAGAAAATAATGATTCCTGACAAATCAATGAATAGAAAAACTGATCAATATATAAACTAATGCATTAGATCATGCATTAGTTTTAATGGAAATATGGTTTTAAAATCAAAGAATGTAAAAAAAATAATCTCATTTTAATTTGATTAAGATTCTTAAGAGCTTCTATTTTGTCATTTTGAATGAAGAATACAACTGGTTTAACTTTCAATGTATAAGAGACCAAAACAACCCATTCAGTTAAACACATGCTAACACCACAAAACTAAAGCCAGGAAATGTAAAATATAGATTTTTAAATTCTCACATTACTCACACTTTGCACAAAATCCCATATATATATATATATATATATATATATATATATATAGTTCAATGAAGTAACAAATAAAAGTTTTTGCTTTTATTTATTTATTTTGGAACGTATTACAACCAGCGGTTTCTTGCTGAAAGCATTTATCAGGTAAAACGAAACGGTTCCTTTGAAAATGACAGAAATGGTGTAAATGGTCAAATGTGTGCGTTTTTTTTTTAACTGTATTCTCGTGTTTGCGTGTTTACATGATGTGGAATGTTTTTTTGCTTGTATATATATATAATAACCAATGTAGACAATGTTAATCACTTACTGCAATGTCAAAATCCAGCCGTTAGCCACTCTGCAATGGTGACTACCCTCTGTATCAAGTTGAATATGCGATTTTTAAATGTAACTGTTCAGTGAAACTAATGAAAATGTCTATATATATATATATATATATACACATATATACATACATACACACACACACACACACCAACCCTTGTGGGCGAGCAGGATGCGACACAAGGTCAATTTCTTAAGCAGAGTTAAACACATTTGAATTCAGTTTTCCTTCTCCAGACTAGTTACCTACCCAAGGTTAAAGAGTTCAGTCTGTTCTACTATTTATCCATAGCTGGAGGGAGAGTAGTTGGATGAATACCTTTCTCAAGAGTATCAGCACTATGAGATAATATCTATAAGTTACACTTCTCTGGATGGGGAATGTAAGGGTATTTGCCTCTCATCCCACTTACGAGGACATGACACAAGGACATTTTTATGTGGGCCCACCCACAAGCCGAAGCTCATGAGTGGTAGGCATAAAAAATGTGTTGATCCTGTCGGGGCGCCTCAGGCACTGGGCAATAAACCCAGCCCTGCCCCTTTAAATCAAGAGGGCAGTATTGCCTGGGTAGATAGCCTCCTGGGATCAATGCTGTTAATGTAAGTATTACATTTATCTATCATTTTTGGTATATTATCAGTCATTTCCTTAACGAGCTATTCTGGACAAGTACCCACTATTCAATTAAAAAAAAAATAATAAATAAAACCTAATAAATAAATATTGGCTGACTAGTCACTTTACAGGTTATAAAAATTAACTCTCAAAAGTATCAACATCTTTATATAAAAAAAGATTTAAGTGTTTACAGTTAAATTTATAAATAATTTTTTTTTTTTAATTATCAAGACCAAACACTTTGATGAATGTTTTGAAAATACTTTATCCTCCCAGATAATTTTCTGCAATACTAAACATCAATAAGATTGTAATATTGAATATAATGATTTATTCAAGGTGATTAAGAAACATTTTACATTAGAATTAGAAAGAATTACATTTAAACAGATTTACATGTAGAAAGTATTAAGCTGTAATCCTTGTCATTTTTTTCTCTATAGATTTACTTTTGTGGGTGATGGTTATCTGTCTGTCTTTTTATCTATCTATTCAGAAAGATAGATAGATAGATAGATGGATAGACAGACAGACATAAAAAGACTGAGATAGATACAAAGAGACTATGATAGATAGATAGATAGATAGATAGATAGATAGATAGATAGATATGATAGATGATAGATAGATAGATAGATAGATAGATAGATATGAAGTGACTGTGATAGATAGATAGATAGATAGATAGATAGATATGAAGTGACTGTGATAGATAGATAGATAGATAGATAGATAGATATGAAGTGACTGTGATAGATAGAGAGATAGATAGATAGATAGATATGAAGTGACAGTGATAGATAGATAAATATGAAGTGACTGCGATAGATATATAGATAGATAGATAGATAGGAAGTGACTGTGATAGATAGATAGATAGATAGATAGATAGATAGATAGATAAGGAAATGACTGAGATAAGATAGATAGGAGGTGACTGAGATAAGATAGAGATAGGAACTGATTGAGATATGATAGATAAATAGATAGGAAATGACTGTGAAGATATAGATAGGAAGTGAATGATATAGACAGATAGAAAGCTGTTAAATTAGGTAATAAGTAGAAAGAAAAAAAGAAAGTAAGAAAAATTTTAACAGTTAAACTGTTTATATTTTCTCAACATTTAGCCTCAATTTTATAGACCAACAGAGAAATCATCTTTACTGAAAATATATTGAATTTATTAAACAGGAAGTCGAAGAAGAGGAAACAGACTTGGAAAAGGAAACGTATACATGGCTGTTGTAAAACTGCCAGGAATATTAACTGCTAGGGTTGCAGAATTGGTCTACTACAAGGAGGAATTAGGTGACTCAATTTTGAATTTTGGTTTTGGGGTGTTACTTTTGAAATATGGTTGGCTAACTTGATCCCTAATAAGAAAGTCAATGATTGATTATTCCTTCATCCCTCGGGCGGGTCCAGTGGGTTCAGCTTTGATCCCAGGGGCCACCCCCTCACCAGGCAACACCTGCCCCCTCAATTTAAAGGGTAGGGCTGGATTTATTGCCTGGTGCCTGAGGCGGAAATGCCGACGGGATCAACATTTTTTTTTTTTTGCACCCGCCTCCCATGAGCTTCGGTTCGTGTGTGGTCCCACATTAATAGGGTCTTGTACCTGACCCATTTACGTGGGATATGTGGTAAATATCGCATTTATAAGTAAGTAAAAAAAAGTCGTCGGTGCAGCCTAATGTCGGTACCAGCCAGACAGTGAGGGAGTATATCCCCTTTTCACTAGCGCTAAACCAAGGAGATTGTTTTGGCGTCTGAGGTGGAGCCGAACGCTCTATCGACTGAACTAACCCGGCCCATATCGCATTTATAATGTAATATAATTTACCTTTTGAAGATACAAACATAAATACAGCAGTACCTTGACTTACATGTGCACCAAGTTACAAGCTGTCACTCAATCGATGATTTTTTGCTTTGTGTTGAGAGCTAAAATTTAAGCTATGAGAGAGCTTCAGATATGCTTATGTTAATAAATTTACTAAAAACATTAAAGTTTCCAAATTTATTACACTATAGAAAATACTATTTATAAAAATATAAATATTAAAACACATTACAGTATATAATTCATTACATTCTATTTTTATCATGTAAAAACCTAATACTGTGCTTTTTCTTAATTAAAAAAAAAAAAGGTAATAAAAAACTTAGGGTCTTTTTTGCAGGGATGCTAAAACAGATTGATGGGTAATTCCAAGACAAATCATCCAGAAAAAAGAAAATATTGTCACCCATACCCTTCAATTTTTCTGAAATTTCTTTCTAGGTATTGACTATATTTAAGTAAGAAAATCCACAAAATTTGAGATTCTAATTCAAAAATTCAATGGCATTTCAGTTTATTTCAATGGGAAAATAGATTTGCTATACAAGGAAATTGAAAATTTAACTCATAAGGCAAGGTACCACTGTATTAGTAAAAGAAAACAAAGAGGGTCTTTTCACACACACACCACCCTCTTTATTGTTTGTGTTTTCAATTAATTCAACTTCATTTATCTTATAAAAACAAAAACTTGAAATTCTATTAAAATACAGTGAGGAAATTAATCCGACAATATGAGAAGAAAATATTTTCAAAAATATAACAAACATAGGATGTTACGATCAGGGGAAACAATTTTATGTGTCAATACTTAAGTATTTCAGTATTATAACATCATCAGGACACTGTTAAGGAATGTTTTTGTGAGGGACAAAATAAAAAAATGTTAAGTGTATAGTGAATGTGTGAATGTGATGTTATTAACCGTTAATTTTTATATGTGCGTTTGTTTACGAAATTCTATGAATTATTTATTACTACCATTTTTCCCTGAACATAAGACCTACCTGCAAAATAAGACCTAACGTGATCTTTCAGGACGGTCTTAAAATAAGCCTTCCCCTTAAAATAAGCCCTAGTTGAGAGCGGCAGATAGATGTAAGAAATAAGTATTCTTCACAATCACATCATGTGATACAAACACTCAACAACCCCCCCAAAAAAAAATCTTATATTAATATAAGCCTTGTCTTATTTTTGGTGAAACACAATACCTCTATTCTATCATACCAGTAACTATGAAGGTTTGACATAAGGTCAAGTTTAATGCTGACCTATTGAGTACAGGTTGGTGGTGCCAAAAATAACTCAGTTCCATAATCCTCTTTTGTGTGCAATTCAGGCATCAGGTATTGATCCTAACTTTCACCTCCTTTTAGTGCAATTAGGTAGATTCTGCTTGGGTAGAAAGCTCCCTGAAGCTGATCCAGATAATCTTATCAGGGATCTTATCTGGATCAACTAAAAGTGTGTAAGAGGCGGAGGCAGTAGCAAAGCACCTAACTTAGGTATCATTAAGAACATTTATTGAGGACTCAGAGAAAGGGCAATAAACACACACACACACACACAAATATAAATATATATATATGTGTGTGTGTGTGTGTGTGTGTGAGTGAGTGAGAGGTATCCAAAACTTGGTAGTAAGGGATGATTCTATATGTGATTTCTAAGACACACTGTATACATTGAGAAAATTTTTCTATTATGCAATTCAAATTATTGATGATTATCCATCTGATGAGACTTGATTTTGGGGAGCTTTGTTAAATCAACTTAGATTTATAAAGGCCCCAATTTTGGTCAAAATAAATTTATTATGGAATAACGGTTTTGAGTTTTTCATTTCTTTTAAAGATATATATATATATATATATATATATATATATATATATGATATAGATATATGATATAGATATAGATATAGATATATATTAAATAAGGTGTCAGATTTTTCAAAAATGTTCAGATCAAGAAGGAAAACTGTAATTTTTTTTTTTTTTTACCTGTTGGCAGGGCTTAGAATACTCTGCATACCCAGCAGAGGGGTAATAATACCACCCCTCAAAAAAATGTCAGGTATAACACTAAACTGCATCCGATGGTGCAGCTCCAGTTCTTTACTTCCAGGTCCACTCTGACTCAGAGTGGTAGTACCTGTTAGGGTTTCATTTATGGGTTAACTGTTTAAAATGATTAGTATTCAATAGGACAATATGAAAAAAAAGAACTCTTAGAAAAAAAATACATAAAAACTGTAAATATGAACATATAATGTATGTGATTCCCTAACCTCTAGGTATGAAATAGTAGATAGGTATGAAATAGCGATCTACTATATGAAGACCTACGTGAACAATGCGTCAGAAACGGATGGATAACAGATGTATTTCCCATTGAAGTCGGATATCGGGGATTTATTACCAACTCAACCTGGCATTTTTGTCTAAACTTGGACTTTCTCCCCCAGACAAGAGGAAATACATAAAAAAGATCTAGGAGAAAGCTCTAACCGCATCAGCATGGATATGGCAGTCCTACATTGTGACATCAAACCGACAAAGTCTGGTGGTATTGTGAGATACTGCTGGGCGCTCTGGATTAGTGGTAATGATGCTTCTGCCCCGAAACCATGCCTAAACCCAGAGTCATCATCTGATGAAGGCTTTGTTGGTTGCAATGCTACTGTGTAAATAGCAGTCATTGTATGAAGATTTTTTTTTCTTATTTTTTTTTTAGCTTGTGTTTTCTACTGAGACACTGTCATCTCCGATGGCTGGGCCATGTCCGCCGAAAGGATGATGGACGAATCCTGAAGGACATCCTCTATGCATTGATTTTGAGACAGATCGGTCGCCCCCAGCTGCATTTCAAGGATGTCTGCAAGAATGATCTCAGGTGCATTGACATTACCCCTTCCAGCTGGAAAAATTTGGTTCAGGACTGCCCTTGGTGGCAGCAGGCTCTCCATAGTGGACTGTTCCAAAAGAAAGCAGTGCCACAAGCACCGGCACATCAACATTTTCAGGAACAGCCTTTACATGTGACATCTGTAGTCGAGAATTTTTTTCGAACATTGGACTTCACAGTCACAGGAGGTGCTGTAACTTTAGGGGCACAAAAGTTTTCCAAGACTGCAATGATAAGGTATGAAATAACCCTAGAGACGTTGATATGCTGTTAAAATCAATCAATCTGTAATTAAAATCTAATATTGATCTCTTTTCATTTTCAATATCCCAAGTCAGGTCATTTGGGGGTTGGTATCAAAATTTTGTTTGGCCCAAAACATGTCTGAAAATCAACCACTTTAGGAGTACCAAATTTGGTGAAAATCAGTCAGGCAGCTATTGCGTCCATAAAACATGCCCACACAGACAGTTCATTTTTATAGTATAGATAAGATTAATGGATTTTACTTACTAATCTTTTCTCGAACCTATAAAGACACTCATAAAACTAACTAAAGATTGTATAACACATTTATAGTATAAAAGTTATTTACCTCGCATCCCACATATGCGGGTGTGACACAAGGTCGTTTTAATGAGGGGCCACCCATGAACTGAAGCTCATGGGATGGTAGGTGCAAAAAATATGTTGATCCTGTCTGCATTCCCCCCAAAGGAGGCACCACAGGCACTGGGCAATAAACCCAGTCCTGCCCCTTTAAATCAAAGGGGCAGGCCTGGTATAGTAAAAATTTTCATAGTTACATTCCCAGAGCCAGTATTTTAAATTCTATTTTAAAAAAATCTAGATATATCAGTGTATTATTTTGAAATAGTATATTTAAGATCTGGGTATATTTTGCAGTAGAAGAAGCAATATAACTTGAAATTCTTCAAATTTCAACTGCCTTATCAGCTATCCATAAACTCTTGCCCTTAACTCTGTAAACTTTTTTTTAACAATTCTGATAACCGAAAACTAAGGGTCATCTGTTCTTCATCAGAGTGTGCTATCTTTTATGATCACCACAGAAAATTAATCACTGAACAATTTGTGGAATTAAATCAACCCTTTTAACCCATTTACAAGCAGAGCAGTTTTTGTTGTCAACAGTACACAGACATATAGAGATTTGTTGGGTGATTAGTGTAGCATAGCTCCAGAACATTATATGTGGCATAGGCCAACTCAAGTTGTAGTCGTCGTTAATAGTAGTAGTAGTCGTTGTTAGTTCCGAAATAACACACGCAGGTTGTATAGTCACAAGGAATGCTTATTTCTTTGATGCACGTGGGTTTCGTTTTCAGAGAGAAGAAAAGATAGAGAGAAAGAGAGAGAGGGTACGGTCAAATTACTCTGTCATAAATAATGTTTTCTACTACTATATCGAACCCATAGGGGGAACTGCGAAAGCTCCCACCTACTTCCCACGAGGCTTAGCCGAAAAGAGCCCAATTTTCTTCTTCTTCTCTTTCCCTGTCAATCCCCAAATTCTCCATAGGCCATAATAATTACACTACATTAGCATCCAACTCTATTGTGAGCTGAGTATGCTGTTGGTTTGAACAACAGCAATTAACCACTACTGACTGGTACCCAAAACAGCTGGTACTTATGGAACTCAAGAATAGTCGATTCAAGTATTTGGGTGATTCAATTCCTTGAGTCCTGATTGGCTGCTTGGTTTCTGTGAGGCTTCATAAATACTCTGACATTCTGCAGTAGGATTGCAACAAGATTAGATCTGTATTAAGTCATCGCTTCCTTGTTGCCTTGTCTTACCAATTCAACAGTAATTGGGACTTAGTATGTTTATTCTACAAGGCAGAGTGGCATTTTATCGTCATTGGTAGTTTAATGTATACAATTACCAACCGCTTCACACAAGCATAATGTGACACAACATAAATTTAATAAGCTGAGTTTGAACAGGTTCGAATTCAGAGTTTGAACAGGTTCGAATTCAGAGTTTTCCTTCTCCTAGACTAGTTGCCTTTACAATATTAAAGAGCCCAGTCTGATCTACTATTTACTCATAGCTGAAGGAAGAATAGCTAGATTCATACCTTTCCAATGTGTATTAGCTATGTGAAAAATAAACAGTCTTGTCTTGGGATTTGAACTCTGATCACCGTGTCCATTTCCTGAGACAATAACCATTATTTCATGGACCACAATGTAAGACATTTTCCTATCGACTGCTTGTTGACCAATTCAATGTTAATGTATTAAAAAAAAACATCACTAGGAGGCTCCACTGTGTATAGGATTCTGTAAAGGTTAATTTAATCATTATCAAATGTAAGTGCTTTTCATGCTATTGTACTATGACACACAATTGCTGATCACAAATTTCCTGAAAATAAATTGCTCACTCTACAAGGGCTATCTGCCTGCAGAGGGGTTAATAGGTTTAAGGTTTATTTCCTATAAGTCTAACATAAAGGGGAACCACTCTTGAATGATAAATCATTTATTTATTTTCCCATTAAACTAACCCTAAACCCGTCTTCTTTTTTTCTAGTAGAATAAATAATAATTTATCAGTCAAGAGTGGTTCCCCTCAAAAAAAATTAAATTTTTCATTTACAATATTTTTTAAAATGCTTTCCTTTTTCTTTTTTTCCTTATTTTTTCTTTTTTCCTTTTTTTTCTTTTTTTTCTTATTTTTTTTTCTTTTCTTTTTTTCCTTATTCTTTTTCTTTTTTCTTTTTTCTTTTTTTTTTTTTTTTTCTTTTTTTTCTTTATTATGTGCTAATTTTCAGTAACATTTTCTTAAGTTTCTAGATACAGTCTCATCATCACTAGCCTATCATGAGACAAAGGAGACTCTGCAATCGTGACTGAGATTAATAATTTCCAATTTTCTCTTCATTAATATCACACATTATAATACAAGCTTCAGTTTTTATACCAACCTAATGTCATATATAGAAGAGACTGCTCCCTTTTTTATATTAGTTCCTCACATGATCTAATGGTTAGTGAGTATGATTCTCACTAAGGGGCCTCATAATTTTGGCCTTGTGCCAAACTAAGCAAAGTTTAGTAAATGACTATTCCATATTTGGAGACCTGTTTGTATCTCAAAGTCCCAGAGAATTTTAGGTCTCATTTTCTTGGATAGATTCCTATTTGTGCATATACCATTTGTAAGTATGGCCAAACTTTAGTCTCTTAATAGTGTAAGACGCTAGGTCTCAAAATATGTGTACCTCTAAGGATTGTTTACTTTTGGAGAGTTTCAATGCCATATGAAATGCTTAAGTGTTTTTGGAGCATCTCAAATCCTTTGACTATAGTTCCCAATGCATTTTGACAATGGCAACCTACTACTACTACTACTACTACTAGATTATATAAGTGCCTCATATGATATAATGGTTATGAGTTTGATTCTCACTGGGTATCCCATATTTCTGGACGTGGCCAAACTAAACTGAGCTTAGTGAATGACTACTAGAGCATCTTGCATGGTGTAATGGTTAGAGAGCAATGCTAGCATACCATTGTTAGTGAGTTTGATTCTCACTGGGTGTCCCATACTTTTGTCCCTATGCCAAACTAAGCTAAGCTTAGTAAATGACTACTACTTCCTACTTGATCTCTTTGGAAAAAACACACAAATAAAACTAAAAATTAAGAGAAAAACTCTGAAATATTTCAAAAGCCAATGAAAATTGATAAAACAAAAATTCAGGTACAGGGGTAGGTATTTACGGAACGAGCTTTGCCACGGGTAGAAGGTTGAAAGTATGGGGTATCACCATTCAGTAGTAATGGATCTGCGAGACTAGCTTGCTAACTATTACATCATGGAATGCCCAAGGCACTGGAGTATATAATGAGACAAATATCTGCTTCAGGAGAATATCAACTACTAGAAGATAAGATTGTTTTTCCTATTGTATAGTGATATGGGACAGTTGTTGTATCCAGGGTTTTGGATGGTGTTGGAGCCAGCAAACTAGGAATACTAGGAATCATAGTCAGAGTTAGACTTAAGACCTTTGTATATACATCCCTCTTCTTTGCTAACTATAATTTTATTGTGAATTAAATTTTTTATTACTAATATTTATTTTTACAAATGTATCTAATAAAACCTGGTGCACACTTAACATGGTGAGAAATAGAGCCAGGCACATGTCATAGTCTAGAGTATGTGCCAAGTGACAATGACGATATATATATATATATATATATATATATATATATAGCTGTTAAACGGTATAACCACACTGATGAGGAGTGATACTTCGAAACACGTGTCTGTGGATTACTTTATTATATATATGCTCCCACTTAGGTTGAGCACTTTAAATAGTAGAGATTTAATTGCAAATTCACCGAATCTGGTGTGCAGTTAAGCCACGCTTTGTTTACATATGTTTGAGGCCTCTAGTGAATTCATTTTCTGCTTAGAAATGTAGCGATTAAATATTCTCCTATATTTGACAGCTGCCTCTGGCCGTACGGGTAAGAGGATTGGTGAACGAAAGTTCATTCGGGTCTCGAACCCGGCCAGGGGTAGCTGTTAAACGGTATAACCACACTGATGAGGAGTGATACTCCGAAACACGTGTCTGTGGATTACTTATATATATATATATATATATATATACCAACTCCTCTACATGAGCAGGATGTGACACAAGGTCAATTTATTAAGCAAAGTTTAACAGGTTTGAATTCAGAGTTTTCCTTCTCCTACACCAGTTGTTTAACCAAGGTTAAAGAGTCAAGTCTGACCTACTATTTACCCATAGATGGAGGGAGGGTAGGATTCATACCTTTCCCAAGGGTAATAGAGCTAAGTGAAAATGCAATGAGAATGAAATATATATATATATATATATATATATATATATTTAGTAAAATCATTTTAGTTAGCTACTTTGCCTTTGTTGATAGTCTAACTTAATTCTAATTATGTTAAAGAGTCAGAGTCAGGAGTCGGAGTCAGAATTATAGGAATCCTAGGAACTGGAGTCAGAGTCAGTATCCTAGGAATACTAAAAGTCGGCCCTTATAACTTCCAACTATGCAACCCTGATTGTATCTTACAAGCCCAGCATATAGGCTCTTGTTCCTTCTTGGTAAAAATACATAGCCAGGAGTAGAGATACGTGAAAATAAAGTCTCTTGTAGCTGAAAACTTGCTCTCTCTCCAATGGTGTTATCATATTATCAGTATCAGTTGTAATTGTTGAGTTATTTGATATATGGCATGGTGCAAATGGTCACTCCTAAATATAGACTCGTTGACTACCACGTGACCTGGGGTGGATTTCTATTGTCCAATCACTGGCACTGCTGCTGTATTAATAGAGACACCATTCTGAGCTTATTTCATTGACATTTGGATTCTCTTGAACGAAGGACTTACAAGGAATACTTTAACACCGGATTCTTATTGGCTTGCTTACTTACTTATTACATCTGGAACCTAGGATGCCGACCAGATACTTAACAGTAATTTCCCAGGAAATAAATAGGAAACTTTACTCTCAGAGGATCCCTCTAAATCATTTAGCAGAGTACAAAAGGGAAAAATACAAGGTGGTATGTTTTGATGAACAGGTGAAGCATATGGTTTCTTTTGTCAGCAATTAGTAGTGGCAGTTTCGACTGATGTGGGGGGGGGGGGGCAGGAGAGGGAGATGCCTCTAGGCAATGTTTCTGGGCACTAGAAATCTCTCTGGGACAATAATTTGTTTTTACCTAATTGGTAGATAAGTATACTCTCAATTTCTTTTCCAGAGTCAAAAAGATTTTTTTTTTTTCTACTTCTATGAAAACATTTTTTTTTTCCCCACTTGATATTGACTTACCAGATGTCTTCATGTCATTCAGCCTTAAAACAATATTTACTTTCATTGCCTGAACAAAAACTAAGGTGGCGCAAAAATTGCAAAGCTGCAAATTTACTAACTCTTAACTTGCTGTACAACACAACACAACACTTCAGTTTTAATACAAGTTAATACAAGTTATCATGTGGGCAAAACTACAGGATTAAAATGATTGACCACCTTAAAGTAGTCTAGTAATAGTAGAAGTAGTAATAGTAAAGATGTTGAGTAGTAGTAGTAGTAGTAGTAAAGAGGTTGTCTAGTTGTAATAGATATTTACCCAACCATTCGCAAAGGATAGAATGTGACACAAGGTCACAAGTATGAGGTACCTGCAAGGATCAAACTCACTATTGAGTAGTAACAGATCTGCAAGACTAGCTTGCTAACCATTACCCTATAATTGGTTGCCAAAGTAGCCAAGTAGTAGTAGTAGTAGTAGTTAAGCAGATGAGTAGTTGTAGTAAATAGATTAAACAATCACCAACACATGTGGGGTCAGCACTAAAGTCGCCATTGCCATTCAAGGATTCAAGATGATGCTCTGAACATTGCATTAAAACAACAGGATTAAAACTATTGACTACCTTAAAGTAATCTAGTAGTAGTAGTAGTAGTAGTAGTAGGTTGCTATTGTCAAAATGCATTGGGAACTGTACTCAAAGGATTTGAGATGCCCAAAAACACTTAAGCATTTCATATGGCATTGAAACTCTCCAAAAATAAACAATCCTTAGAGGTACACATATTTTGAGACCTAGTGTCTTACACTATTAAGAGACTAAAGTTTGGCCATACTTACAAATGGTATATGCACAAATAGGAATCTATCCAAGAAAATGAGACCTAAAATTCTCTGGGACTTTGAGATACAAACAGGCCTCCAAATATTGGCCAGAAGACCAGACACAGTGTTAATTAACAAAAAGAAAAGAACTTGGCATTCCAGTGGAGTGAAAAATGAAAAAAAGTAAAAAGATAGACAAACACTTGGACCTGGCCAAGGAGCTGAAAAAAAACAGTGGAATATGAATATGAAGGTTGTACCGATTGTAATTGGTGCCCTTGGAATATACCCAAGGGTTTGGGAAAAAAAGTCTGGGAGAATCGGAAATCAGAGGAAGAATCAAGACCATCCAAAAAACAGCATTGTTGTGATTGGCTACTGATATAATGAATATGTAAATACCTTGGTACCCCCTTACTATAATCTGATTGGACAGTGTCATGTATAAATAGTCGACACTGTGTTGGTCCTATACCTAATGCCTACAAGCTGTCATTTGATGACATATAAGAGCTTCCACTTTATCTTTTTTAAAAGATACTATTTCCCTGAACGTTTGAGATGAGGCTTGATGATTAGTATTATCTGCGTTATTCGGACTATTGTCTTCATCTTCATTGTTATCTGTACAATGTTTCACCGATGTGCCCTCCGGCCTTCTTCAGGTATTTCTTGTCGGACTCGGGAACTTTCTTTTCAGACTTGGGAACCTTATTGTCGTAATCGGGAGCCATCACAAAACTTTGAACCTAACCCTTTATTCAATCTTTATTCATTTCCCTAACCATAGTAGAGGTGTTAAGCTGTGTTAATCCTTATTCTATGTTACTGCTGCCTTTGGCCAGGATTGAACCTGCAGTCCAGAGATAACTGTCACTTAGAACCGTCTTAACCTAACTCCTTTATCCACTAGGCCATGTGTCCTATTACACTGGATTGTCCAATTGGACACATAGCCTAGTGGATAAAGGAGTTAGGCTAAGACAGTTTTTAAAAGATGTCTCAAAATATTCCCACCAGGTTTTATAATGGAAAATTTAAGTATCTATCACGTTAATGTTTACCCAGACAACACAAACTAGTAGTAAGTCGTCGGGGCAGCCTAAAGTCGGTATCTGCCAATCAGTGAGGGAGTCTATCCCCTTTTCACTTGCGCTAGACCAAGGAGATTATTTTAGCGTCTGAGGTGGAGCGCCACACCTAAACATAATTCCATAATAATGTAATATAAATAGTAATGGTCTTACATGTGATTAAATTGAGCAGTTAAAGAGATCTGTCTGCACAGGATTATTTGAACATCATTTAAGCATAATCAAGAAAATATTATTTACTTCTGTGAAACAAACAAATCACCATTTTCTTTTAACATAATCTTCTGCTTCTTCTTCTTCATCTAATAACATGAAAACTTAAAAGGATCAACTATTAGCAACACTCTTTGAATCTTAACCATGAATAATCTCTGACAATAGTAACGTATACTGTCAATATAAATATGAAGTTTCTAGGTCAAAGTCTTTACTTACAATCTGCTTATCTTCAAAATCAATACAGAAATAGACACTGAAATCTTATACTTAAATAAATTTACTGAGCAGATTATCATTAATCTTCTGAGAAGATCTACAAACCAACTTTTTATTTACCTTTTATCATTATATTACTTCTATCTATACATATATATATATATATATATATATATATATATATATATATATATATATATAGGTAGTTGTGTGTATGTATGTCCGGATGAAACTACGAAAAACAATTAACGACAAAGTAAATATATGTAAACATTAAATATCATCGATTCTTGATTTTTGTGCAAAAATTATGAAGATTTGATTTATCATTATATTACTTCTATCTATCTATCTATCTATCTATATATATATATATATATATATATATATATATATATATATATATATGGTAGTTGTGTGTATGTCCGGATGAAACTACGAAAAACAATTAACGACAAAGTAAATGTAAACATTAAATATCATCGATTCTTGCTTTTCGTGCAAAAATCAAGAAGATTTGATTCATAATTATATTACTTCTATCTATACATATATATATATATATGGTAGTTGTGTGTATGTATGTCCAGATGAAACTACGGAAAACAATTAACGACAAAGGTTCTAATAACAGAGGTTATGTATGTATATGTGCATACACAGACGTCTTACAGCAATTTTTCTAAATATTCTAAGTGAATGAAAATAACAGGGTTTATGTATGCATACATGCGTATATATTAAGTTTTGTACTTACAAAATTTCTAATAACAGGGGTTATATATGTGTATATTTTTCTAAATATTTTAAGTGAATGAAAATACTTATGAAGGTTGTAATAACAGGGGATATGTATGCATACATGCACACACATTAAGTTTTGTACTTATGAAATTTCTAATAACAAGGGTTATGTATGTGTATATGTATGTGTATGTGTATGTGTATGCGTGTACACAGATGTCTTACAGCAATTTTTCTAAATATTCTAAGTGAATGAAAATAACAGGGGTTATGTATGCATACATGCGTACATATTAAGTTTTGTACTTACAAAATTTCTAATAACAGGGGTTATATATATGTGTATGTGCATACACAGACGTCTTACAGCAATTTTTCTAAATGTGCTAAGTGAATGAAAATCAATAATTGGTGTATTATCAGGTTCAGCAATGTTACAGTTCTCAATATCTCCACATTTTCTT
>CM042163.1:34624840-34642340 GCA_023376005.1 Doryteuthis pealeii
ATAGAAGAAATAGAAGATAACAAAATGTATAAGAATATGAAGTATGAAGTAAGAAGTAAGAACTCATTAGAGTTTATTTGTTTGTTTGTTTTGTTTTACGGCATATCAACCTCAATGGGTCATTTAATGCCAATAAAGTTTGGAAATAAATCAATTCTTAATGGATAATACAATTTTTTTATAAATACATTTTTCTATTTAACCCATAGATGGTACTACCACTCCGGGTCAGAGTGGACCAGGGAGCAATGGTGATGAAGGGGTGCTCCACATTCCCCAAACCTCCAAAACTGGAACCTCACCATCGGATAGAGTTTAACGTCATTCCCAGGACATGTAGACCCTCAGTCACCGCCTTATAGCACCCATATGATAAAAAGGGGTTGGGGCTTGCCATAAGGGCAATAGGGTTGGGGCAATCATATAGGTGCTAGGGCTTGATGCAAACAGGTTGGATGAATACCTGGACACAAAGATTCAGAAATACCCAAGACCCACTCAAGAAGTTCCAAGAAGATCAGAAGAGAGGGATTATCCCAGATAAAAGATAAAGGATCCAGCATAGAAGAAATAAAAGATAACAAAAAGTATAAGAATATGAAGTAAGAAGGCTATGCAACAGGATATCATATGCCAAGTTACAAACATTTAATTTGATTCTACATAATAATATTCATTTTCCAAAATTGAATTCTTAATTTTCAGACTCAAAAATGAAGGTGGTTGCTGCGGGCCTACATGTCCTGGGAATGACGTTAAACTCTATCTGATGGTGAGGTTCCAGTTTTGGAGGTTTGGGGAATGTGGAGCACCCCTTCATCACCATTGCTCCCTGGTCCACTCTGACCCGGAGTGGTAGTACCTGTTAGGGTCCCATCTATGGGTTAAATAGAAAAACATGAGTTTATAAACAAAATTGTATTATCCATTAAGAATTGATTTATTTCAAAACTTTATCGGCATTAAATGACCCACTGAGGTTGATATGCCGTAAAACAAAAATAAACAAACCAAACCAAACCAATCAAAAATGAATGCCAATGAAAAATAGGTCATTCCCTGATCAAAGAAAACATTTTGCACAATTCAAAAATCTTCATTCTTAAAAGATGGTGAATTTAAATAATTATAATAATTTCAATGTAATAACTGCAGAAATAATTTCTTTAAATGATATACTGCTGCTATTTATTAGGCAAGCAAAATTTGAAATTGGCAACAACAACAAAAAAAAAAAAAAAAAAAAAAAAATTTAAGAAAGAAGACCATAGTTTAGATGATGTAGAGAACAATGATTTTCAAACTTTGTCTATTTCAGGATCTATCTCATTGTGCCCCTATATTCTTTTTAATCCAGGGTCTATTTCGTTGGAACCTATATAAATAAAAATGAAATCTCATCAACACTTCATCCATGTAACTAAAAATTTATCAGAAATATTTAATGAAAATCACATCCAATATTTGCACTGTGTAATGTACGTCGGATGGATGATGGATGAATCCCGAAAGACATCCTCTATGGAGAGCTTACGTCTGGTAAAAGACAGATTGGTCGCCCCCAGCTGTGATTCAAGGATGTTTGCAAGAATGATCTCAGGTGCTTTGGCATTGTCCCTTCCAGCTGGGAAAATTTGGCTCAGGACCGACTTCAGTGAAGGCAGAATCTCCGTAGAGGACTGTTCATGTTAGAAGTCATCCTAACACAACACCATGAAGCTAAGAGGTCCAGAAGAAAACAGCGGCAACAAAGCATCGGAACATCAACATCTTCAGGGACAGCCTTTGAATGCAAAATCTGTGGTCGAGAATGTTTTTCAAACATTGGACTTCACAGTCACAGGAGGCGCTGTAACTTCAGGGACACATAAAAACTTTATCATAGTCTTCCGAGACTGAAATGCCAATGTAATGGCATTTAGTGAGAGGGGTGTGCTTGCCTTGCTTGGTACAAATTGTCAATTCTTGGTGATATTTTTTGACAAAGATACACACAATTCACTTTGTCCAACAAGTCTAGATCTGTATTCAGTCATTATATTGGTGAGTGCTGAAAAGGATATTTCACATAGATATGCTGTGGCAAAAGGTAGCAGCATTTTGACTGCCTTTTCAGATAACAGATACTCAGTAGCCAATTTAAGCCAATAATTTGAAAGTGGTTGAGATAACAATAGATACTCAGAAGCCATACTAAGATATAATTTTTGGAGTGGTTGCTGAATTTTCAAAGGCCAGTTTAGCTCAGTCGGTAGAGTGTTCGGTTAAGAATCACAAGGTTCCTCGTTTGATACTGGCCCTCACCAACTCAGCATATGAGTAGCACAGGTACCTGTGCAGTTAAGTGAGGAGCTGATGGTAGGTGTGGCGCTCCACCTCAGACACTAACATAATCTCCTTGGTCTAGCGCTAGTGAAAAGGGGATATACTCCCTCAGTTTAGCTCAATCGGTAGAGTGTTCGGTTAAGAATCACAAGGTTCCTCGTTTGATACCGGCCCTCACCAACTCAGTGTACGAGTAGCACAGGTACCTGTGCACTAAAGTGAGGACCTGATGGTAGGTGTGGCGCTCCACCTCAGACACTAACATAATCTCCTTGGTCTAGCACTAGTAAAAAGGGGATAGACTCTCTCACTGTCTGGCTGATACCGACATTAGGCCTCCCCGACGAATTTATTTACTTATACTAGTGACTAGAAATAGGAATTTGCGGTTCTATCGCTATTCGGATAATATATATTTTCAAGACACTCTATCAGCATCTGCAGACCCCAGTTGTTGACATTGCAGAGCCCAAGGTCCCCAAACCACAGTATGAAAACCACTGATGTAGTGAATGGGTGGAGAACCTGTGATATTAAGGCTACATATGGTCTGCCATATCAACAAATACATCTGGAAGATGCATCTGATCATATCATCAGTGATGTGATCCAAGGTGTTTTTGGGGTCTTACAACATCATACACCTTCACCTAGGGGACCACCAAGCTGGTGTTGATTAATATGGTCAGGTGATGAGATCTCAAATAGCAGAGTGAACTATGATGGCCGACCTTAAGGCGTTTTTATAGGCGTGTAGAGCCAGTGAAACCTCCAATCAAATGCTCTCACTCCTTCTCCCATAAAAAAAGGAAGAAAACAAACAGATGGTTTCCTCCCTCCTCTAGAGACGTTGAGAAGCCTAGAAAAGCATTTGAACACTCAGAATGGATTAGTTCACATGTAGAGATGAGCATTTTAGCCAAAACAATGGGTTTTTCAGTTTTATCTTTATATCGTAAAACCACATTAAAATATTTTACTAAACTGAAACCATTCGTTTTAGTAAAATATTCACCCTGATCTAGTGCTAGCGAAAAGGGGATAGACTTCCTCACTGCCTAGCTGATACCGACAATAGGCCACTCCATCTACTTTATTTTTATTTATAGTAGTATACATTAATTAAAATCGGGGCTAATTTATCAACTAAAACTTTAGATTTTAGATTTTGTTGCAAATATATATTAAAAGATTTACCAAGTTCGTTTTAGTAAAATATTCACCCTGATCTAGTGCTAGCAAAAAGGGGATAGACTTCCTCACTGCCCAGCTGATACCGACAATAGGCCACTCCATCTACTTTATTTTTATTTATAGTAGTATACATTAATTAAATTGGGACTAATTTATCAACTAAAACTTTAGATTTTAGATTTTGTTGCAAATATATATTAAAAGATTTACCAAGTTCGTTTTAGTAAAATATTCACCCTGATCTAGTGCTAGCAAAAAGGGGATAGACTTCCTCACTGCCCAGCTGATACCGACAATAGGCCACTCCATCTACTTTATTTTTATTTATAGTAGTATACATTAATTAAATCGGGACTAATTTATCAACTAAAACTTTAGATTTTAGATTTTGTTGCAAATATATTAAAAGATTTAGTAAGTTCCGCCTTATTAGCAGACAATGTTGACCTTTAAACATGAAAAAGTTCCTCCAACTCTGATGTAGTGAAACAAATTATAATACCATGAACTTTGAATACTTTTTTTTTTAAAGCTGTTAGAAATTAAGATATTTCTCTAAGGTGACATGAAAACTTTAATGTCAAACTTAATGAATAAATCTTCTATTTTTATTAGCTTTACATCAAACATTAAAAAGAATAAACAGTGTCATTTTTTTCTCAGAATTTTTGAGATGAGGCTTGATAATTAGTATTATTTAGATTATTCGGACTATTGTCCTCATCTTCATTGTTATCTGTACAACATTTAGAATAATAATTAACACAACTTAACGCTTCTACCCCAGCCATGGTTAGTGGAATGAGAACAGGATACCCCAGTGGACTGAATAAAAGGTTGGGTTCAAAGTTCCATGATGGCTCCAATTACGACAAGAAGGTTCCTGAGTCCAACAAGAAATACCTGTGGAAGGCTGGAGGGCACATTGGCCGAAACATTATACAGATAACAATGAAGATGAGGACAATAGTCCAAATAATACAAATAATACTAAGTGTCATTTTATCTATTTTTATATTATCTTAAAAAAAATCAGAAGCTAGCAAAGAATGGATGTGCTCTAGGAAAGCCAACAGCCATCTGTTACATAATTATTAGATTCCTAATATTTATGTACAGTAGTGGAGAAGACCCTCTTCCGGTTTAGATTAGAAAGAGATTTTTAGTCAGATCGGCCAAGACCACGACGGCGGTAAGTCGTGTTATGCACGATACCGACTCAATCTGCGCAGGTAGTCTGGTGTGGATTTCAGAATAAAATATGATCTAAGTTAAATTGAAGTCTTGTGTTATTATCTAAAAACTACCCATGACACAGGGTTTCTGATAAAGAGAAATCCCCAATGGAAGACCAAAGTCCCCAAGACGAAGTCCAGATGCTAGAAGAGATGTTAGAAGAATAGAACTAAGAAAGTAAGGAAAGAGAGTATACAACAAATAGTCCAAATAATAAATATAATACTAAGTGTCATTTTTTTTATTTAGCTTTACCTATTTTTTTAAAAATCAGAAGCTGGCAAAGAATGGATGTGCTCTAGGAAAGCCAACAGCCATCCACCTAAACAGTTGTTTGTTTGTTTGTTTTGTTTTACGGCATATCAACCTCAGTGGGTCATTTAATGCCAATAAAGTTTTGAAATAAATCAATTCTTAATGGATATTACAATTTTTTTATAAATACATTTTTCTACTTAACCCATACATGGGACCCTAACAGGTACTACCACTCCAGGTCAGAGTGGACCAGGGAGCAATGGTGATGAATGGGGTGCTCCACATTCCCCAAACCTCCAAAACTGGAACCTCACCATCAGATAGAGTTTAACATCATTCCCAGGACATGTAGACCCGCAGCTCCCGCCTTCTAGCACCCATATGATAAAAAGGGGTTGGGGCTTGTCATAAGGGCAATAGGGTTGGGAAAATCATATAGGTGCTAGGGCTTGACGTGACCAGCCGATTGATCAGAGGGGGCCTCTCCGACCGCCCGTCTAGCCCAAGACTAAACAGTTGTAAGATTTCAGCCAGATAACTTCCTGATAAATTTCAAGAAAACTGAACAAAATTGTGCATGAATTAATGTAAAGAATAAAATTCATCAATTAATAGATGATAAATTGAAATATTTGATTGCAGTGGTAGGGAAAGAAATGGTAGAAAGTTTGGAAAGTGGACTCCATTAATTCTTGCATATTCTCATCACACCTTTAAAGAGAATGCGGTTTTATAAAGGCCAAATCTTTGTGTGTCATTATCTAGTTCTATCTTTGGTATTTTAAATGTTATAATTCATGTCAAAATATGTGTGTAATCTATGGCTCTGCTGTTTTTACTACATTAATGTAATGATTTTAAGTAATTACTAAGAGTTCACTATCTGAACCTGTGGGAATTCCACAGTTTAATTAGTGTGTATGTGTGAGAGTGAGAGAGAGAGAGAGAGAGAGAGAGAGAGAGAGAGAGTGAATGAGTGAGTGAGTGTGTGTGAGAGAGAGAGAGAGAGAGAGAGAGAGAGAGAGAGAGAGATAAACAGATCTCCTTTAAATTCAAGAAAGCTGTTGAATTAGGTAACAAATAGAAAGTAAGAAGGAAAAAAAGAAAGAAAAAAGAATGAAGGAAAGAAAGAAAAAAGAACGAAGGAAAGAATGGAAGAAAAAGAATGAAAGAAAAAAGAACGAAGGAAAGAACGAAAGAAAAAAGAACAAAGGAAAGAAAGAAAGAAAAGAACGAAAGAAAGAAAGAAAGAAAGAAAGAATTAAAGAAAGAACAAAAGAAAAAAGAACAAAAGAAAGAAAGTAAGAAAGAAAGAAAGAACAAAAATATACATAGAGAGTCACAGTGGAGAATGAAGTATATATCTATATTATCTTTTTATGATGGAATTTTTGTATGTAACACTGCAAAAATGATATTGTAACAAGATTTTTTTTTTAATATTAAAATACCCTAATTCAGAGAATATAGCAATTTCCAATTTTCACAGCCAGATAATTCATTTTATAATCCTTGTAATCTTTAATCCTTATTTTCAGACAATTTGCAAACCAGTCAATTAATCATATATATAAAAAAAAATAAACAAAATATAATTTGATCAGCAATCATGTGTTATAATAGTACAATAGCTTGAAAACAATAAAGCACTCAGTTTTAATTACAAAACAACCTTTCCACAATCCTACACTACAGTGGGGTCTCCTAGCAATGTTTCAATTCATTAACATTGAATTGGTTAACAAGTAGCCAATAGGAAACATGCCTTACATTGAGCTACCAAGGCTGTTTGAATTTCATATAGGGCTAATACCATTGTGTGAGGTATCCATCCAACTATTCTGCCTCCAGCTATGGCTCAATAGTGGAACAGACTGGGCTCTTTAACTTTGGTTATGCAACTAGTCTAAGAGTAGGAAAACTCCGAATTCAAACCTGTTAAACTTTGCTTAATAAATTGACCATGTGTTGCATCCTGCTTGTGTGAAGGGGTTGGTAAATTAAAAAATTCAATTAATGCAAAAAGGACAAAAATGTTGCTCTGCCTGTGTACAGTTGGCAAGAAAAATGTCACTCTGCCCTCAAAAGGGATAATATTAATAGTGTGGGGTCTGTGTTCGCACTCATTCTAATTATTCATTTATTTGCAATTAATTATAACATAGGATTGGAATGAAAATCTTGTCCAATCCAAAATAGTATTTATTTAATAAATACTATTTTGTATTGGGCAAGACTTTCGTTCCAATCCTATATAAATTCTATAAATGGATTTTTTTAAAATATTGATAGCTGCCAAAGGTGGTCATTAAGTATATTTTTCTTTTAATTTTTTTTCTGGGGGGAGGGGGTGGTAGTTAATTTTCTGTGTACAGTTGTTAGCAAGAAAAATGTCACTCTGGCTGTAAAACGGATAATATTAATAGTTTAGGGTCTGTGTTTGCACTCATTCTAATTATTCATTTACAAAATAGTATTTATTTAATGAATACTATTTTGGTTAAATAAATACGATTTTGTATCGGGCAAGCCTTTTGTTCCAATCCTATATAAATTCTGTAAATTCAATTTTTTTAAATATTGAGCTTAATGGCTGCCAAAGGTGGTCATTAAGTAGATTTTTCTTTTAAAAAATCTTCTGGGAGAGGGGCAGAGGGGGTAGTTGACTTCCTGCATACAGTTGGCAAGAGAAATGTCACTCTGCCTACAAAAGGGATAATATTAATAGTGTGGGGTCTGTGTTTGTACTCATTCTAATTTTTTCATTTATTTGTAATCAATTATAATATAAATTATATAAATTGTTTTTTTTTTTTGCTTTTTTATATTGAGCATAATAGCTGCCAAAGTTGGTCTTTAAGTATATTTTTTCTTAAAAAAAATCTTCTGGAGTGGTAGAGGAAAAGCAGGGGGTGGGTAGTTGACTTAAAGAAAATTATGCATCCATATCCATTACGTTATGACTCAATAGACTAGTGGAATGTCAAATGCAGACACACACAAAAGACATTTGCTTTGAATGAGACAAAAGTCTTTACTGCATCAAACTATTAGCATGCAAATAAATTTACAAGGTTGAGTGAAAAGACGCAACACTGAATATAATTCATTCTTTGTCTATGTGAAAGATGGATTTATATTTTTTTTTTATCATCTAAATTTCATAATATATTATTTCACCACGTGGATGAATACAAACCCTTTTTGATCTTAAAGTATCAAATAATCTGTAAAGCATGAATAATCATTGATACTTCAATGATAATTTCTTTTTTTCTTTTATTCTTTATTTGCAACTGTATAAATATAATTGAATAAGTGAGATAGAGAGGGGTGGTTGAAATGAAAATGAGGGAGAGAGAGAGAGAGAGAGAGGAGAGAGAGAGAGAGAGAGAGAGAGAGAGACAAAAGAAAGAGAAAAAGAAAACTGAATGAGAAAAGACCTTGAAATTGAAGGGTATTTTTTTATGGATTTTTTTTTTTTTAATTATTTTTTAATTATTGAATAATTCCCACCCACCCATAATATTCCATTTTTATAATAATGCACATTTTATAATATTTAAGCAGTAATCTTTCAGAAGATTCATGTAGCACAATGGTTAACACCAGGGCTGTGGAGTTTGTTGAAGTCAATCAAGATTCGAACCTGTGAGGGCATTGCCCATTGGATTTTGAATCCTGTTTGCAGCGCCATGTTGAGGTCAGTCAGTCAGTCAGTATGATTATTCTACAGAGTTGGAACCAAAAGTGTCCAACTCTATTTTTGGCACCCCCGACTCTGACTCCTCTTTATGTAATTAAATAATTATGACCAACAAATAAACATAAAACCATGATTTTTTTATATTTTATCTCTATATCTTTATCTATATATTATATCTATTCATAAGGAGCGTGCACTGTATTACTTAACAGACTAAACTAGGGCCATATAAAGTGTAAATTTGACTGAAGTCGGAGTCCGTATAGTTTTACTGGGCTCTTTAGCCTTGGTTGGTATGGCAACCAATCTTCATTCAAAGTCAGAGCACAATAGTTGAGACATAATTATGAAAAAATCAAATATATAAGAGTGGGGAACTTGCAGCCTTCTAAAACATCATCAAGTGTGGCCTTCCATAGATTTATCAAAAGACCAATTAAAATTGCACACCTCCACACTTTAGAACCTGTTAGCCCTATGGTTTCACCAAAGAAATGTCAGAAATGCCATTAAATGTTAGTAAAGATTTTAATTTCTTTCTAATATCAATTAAATTCAGATTAAGTTATCAAGTAAAAGTTTAAACTTTAGATTTGCATCAAACATACTAAATGTTTATAGAGAGTGTTCTTCTGTCGTGGTGTAATGGTTAGCAAGCTAGTCTTGCAGATCTATTACTAATGAATAGCGTGATCCATCCTCACTGGATGCCCCATACTTGCAACCTTGTGTCACATCCTACCTGTGATGAATGGGTTGGATAAATAACTGAGCATCCCATTGTGGTCTAATGGTTAGCAAGCTAATCTTGCAGATCTATTACTAATGAATAGCGTGATCCATCCTCACTGGATGCCCCATACTTGCAACCTTGTGTCACATCCACCTGTGATGAACAGTTGGATAAATAACTGAGCATCCCATTGTGGTGTAATGGTTAGCAAGCTAATCTTGCAGATCTATTACTAATGAATAGCGTGATCCATCCTCACTGGATGCCCCATACTTGCAACCTTGTGTCACATCCTACCTGTGATGAATGGGTTGGATAAATAACTGAGCATCCCATTGTGGTGTAATGGTTAGCAAGCTAGTCTTGCAGATCTATTACTAATGAATAGTGTGATCCATCCTCACTGGATGCCCCATACTTGCAACCTTGTGTCATCCTATCTGTGATGATAGGTTGGGTAAATAACTGAGCATCCCATTGTGGTGTAATGGTTAGCAAGCTAGTCTTGCAGATCTATTACTAATGAATAGTGTGATCCATCCTCACTGGATGCCCCATACTTGCAACCTTGTGTCATCCTACCTGTGATGAATGGGTTGGATAAATAAGTAAGCATCCCATTGTGGTGTAATGGTTAGCAAGCTATTCTGGCATATCCATTACTACTGAATAGAGAGTTCAATCCTCGCTGGATACCCTATACTAGCAACCTTGTGTCATATCTTACCCGTGGTGAATGGGTTGGGTAAAAGAAGATATCCTGTCATGGTGTTTTTAATTTTGCGGGCGTTATGTTGTGGTGCAATAGTTAGCAAGCTAATCTCGCAAATCCATTACAACTGAAAAGTGAATTCAATCCTCACTGGATGCCCCATACTTGTGACCTTGTGTCATATCCTACTCATGGTGAACGGGTTGGGTAAATACTTACAAAATATTTATAGAGTACAGCTCTTATAAGTAGACATTAAATTTCAATGTTGCTTTTAAACATAAAAACGTTTCCCACCTTTGAGAAAGAAACAAAAACAAACAAAAATAAAAGATAGAAATTTGACAAATCAAATTACTCGTGGATATACAATTAAATTCAACTTCACAGTGAATAACATTTTTATTCTAGTCAGCGGATGATGATAAAAGAATTTTGTTGCGATATTCTATTTTGAGAGAAATGTTTCCGCAATATAAAAGAACAGTGAAACACTGCACACATATTGTGAGGCAAAGAGTTAAAATGAAAAAACACAAAGTGGCAAGCAAAAGACAATTCAAAACAATTGCAGAGCCATTTTTAACTCTTAGACTCTCACACAATACTTGTTGTTTTTTTTTTGTTTTTTTTTTTTTTTTTTTGGGGGGGGGTATCCCCCATTATCAGCCGAGTCAATGTCAATCTCTTTTGTATCAGTATGAAGCATAAGAACAAGAGAAAGAAAATAATAATAATAAAAATAAAGATAAGGAGCTTTTTTTATTAAGTATTAAATCAATGCTGATGACAATTAGAATCCTCCTTTCTTTTCTTTTCCCCCCTCCTTTTTATTATTTTAAAGAGTAATGAATGTTTTTTTTATTGTTCAGATAAGGCAAGGGAACTTTGGAGGCAAGGTCATCCCAGATGTCATTTAATACTGTATATTCTAAAATGTTAACACTGATTCTCCCTCATTTCGCAGAAGCGTCAAATTCCTTCAAACTACTGACAGGCAAGGATTACGAAAGCAGGGGAACACGTTTTTTTTACAATGGGCTTTCTGTTATTTTTAAAAAAAAGAAGAGATGCAGGGAGATGCACACTTAGGATGCACAAATGGGGCATCTCTTGATCTCTCAAACTTTTTTTCAAGATGAAAAGTTTAATGAACCTTAAAAGAATCATGAACAAAGCCACTTATTCAATTCTAAAGAAGAAATGACAGAGTTATTTGAGTGACTGCCTCCATTATGGAACCAATGAATAGCTCTTATCAAGTTAATTACTAGAATAGCAAAAAACTGAGATTTATTCAAAGCTCAATCAATTTTAGTTAGCAAAACAAGGAGCAATTTAATTAGAAAATTAAACCAAGAAATATTCAACAAAACTACACATTTCATTTATTTAGAAAGTTAACTATTTTCACATCCATATGCTGTACAAATTTATTTTTTTAATTATTTTTTCTGAGAATATATAATTCATCAGGGCTGATACTAGGGTCTCATGCCTAACCCCGAATCTATTATATGCTCCCCCAACCGAATCTATATGCCCTTCCACCTGAATCTTTGATAGGAGGGGGCACTTACAACATGTCAATTTTAGTTAGCAAAACAAGGAGGAATTTAATTACAAAATTAAACTAAGAAATATCTAACAAAACCACACGATTCATTTATTTAGAACATTAACTATTTTTACATCCATATGCTGTACAAATTTAGTTTTTTTAATTTTATTATTTTTTGAAGAGAATATATATATATATAATTCATCAGGGCCAGTGCTAGGGTCTCATGCCTACCCCCAAATCTATTATATACCCCCACCCCAACCGGATCTATGATATGCCCTTCCACCTGAATCTTTGATGGGAGGGGGCACTCTACAACATGTCAATTTTTATTAAGTAGAATTCATAGAAAATATATCCCCATCCTACTTCATGTCAATTTTCATAAAGTAGTATTCATAGAAAATATATGAAACTTGTCCCCAAACAGGGGTAGCATGGTCTCATGCCCACCCCTCGAATCTATTATATGCTTCCCAACTGAATCTATGATATGCCCTTCCACCCGAATCTTTGATTGACATGTTATAGAGTGCACCACTCTATAACATGTCAATTTTTATTAAGTAGTATTCATAGAAAATATATGAACTCCCACCCTATTACATGTCAATTTTCATAATGTAGTATTCATAGAAAATATATGAAACCTGCCCTTCTGGGGCCCCCAAGCAGGGGTAGAATATGCCGGCCTTGTATTTCCTATTTATCAGTCTTGTATCCTTTTTTATCTTTTCCTAATAAATTGTTAATATAATTCTGAAGAAGAAGAAAATAAATAAATAAATGACATATTCTGAATTACAAACTGGTGAGAAAAGAAGAATTAAAAAAATATATTTTATCATTTCTTAAATCAAGCAGTTGATTCAAAATTGAATTAGAAATGCTTAGAGTTCAATATTTTTGTCTTATCATCATAAATAATCTTTTATAAGCCCAATTATCTTTGAGTGCATATAACATCGACCATAAATAAGTACACCTCTAACGATGGTGGTGGTGGTGGTAATAGGGGGGGGGGGTTCTTCTAAACCAGAAATACTTTATTTTCACTGAAGTCTGGGAGATACTAATTATCCTCAGCCCTCCAGAACTCTCCTAAGTATTCTAGCCAATTTCAGCCTTACTGGGGTTTGGAGAGTCACAAGTGTTCCTCGGATTTCCAGTTCTCCAGGTTTTTCAGGAATTTGGTATTACTGTCATATTCTGGTCCAACAATTTTTTTTAACTCTCCAGTAAGGTCCTGGTATTTATCTAGTTTTTCACTTTCCTTTATTTTTAATTCTTTGACCTGTTAGAATGGCAAATTCTACAACTTGGCAACTTCTTTTTATTAACCTCCTTTCTTTTGTTCTTTAAAGGTATATCAATCTTCTTGTGTTATTTAATGCCAAAGCCACCCTTTTAGAAGAACAGTAGTGATACTATTCAATCCATAGCTGGAGGAATGAAGGGGGTTCATACCTTTCCCAAGTGTACTAGTTTGAAAGTAAATGTAAGAGCGTAACTGGAGTTCAATCTCGCTGACTACAATGTCAGCAATTGAAGCACTTTAACCACTACACCATGGAAACTTTTTGTTGTTGTTATTGTTGTTTTTGTTGTTTTTTCATTAACTAAAACTATTAATACAGTATGTTACATAAACAAAGTATGTTTGTGTGAGCCAACTTGTGTTATAAATATATTGTTCAGTAGGTATAAAACAAAGTATATTATATTCTTGATCTCTTGATAGAAAAAATGATCGAAAGCATTATACTAATCTATTTTCTTTGAGCTGATAAATAAAATGGTTGTCCTTGAATATATAGTTAATTCTTAGTCTAATGAACTAATTGTGACATCGGACCATATGACCTTAAGGCAGCCCTTCTGCGATCTTGACTTGTGGGGACACTTTTCTCATTTACAAAAAGGATTTTTTTACGTAAAAATCCGGTTGTTTGATAGGGGTTAGGGTTAGGGGTTAGTTTTATAAATTAAAAAAAAAAACACTAAAAATTGTCTGTAAACAATTAAACCGGATTTTGACAGTGTAAATGGAAAAAATGCCCCCCCCCCCGAATCGGAATCGCAAAAGGGTTAGGGTTAGGGGTTAGTTTTATAATTTAAAGAAAAAGCACTAAAAATTGTCTGTAAACAATTAACCAGATTTTGACGGTGTAAATGGAAAAAATGCCCCCCCCCATCGAAATCGAAATCGCAAAAGGGGTGCCTTAAGGTCATATGGTCCGAAAAATCTGTAAAATGCAGCTTTCCTGTGCATAACTGCAGATATGCTGATAGGTATGCGTCCTGCCTCCCTAATATATAAAAATCTAAAAGAATGCAGTAAAATCATATCCATACGTCCCAATGTTTTTCTTTTTTCTTCCAGATGATAAATAAAAACCCTTCAATTTATTAAGAAATTTTATTTGGGACGCTACAAATTTCCTGGGGACTCATTCACAGCAAATACGTGCATCCCAGGATGCACTAAATCAAAAAGCTATCAGCATCACTATAACTGTATACATTCACTCGTGGAGGCACTTGTGGTGTAATGTTTACTTTGAGGACAGATCAACAGGCAAGGATTAAATCTGATACTACACCTTTCTACTTCAAGAAAGGATCAAACTTTATGCCACAAAGGATCTCCACAGTAAAACTGCTTTCAACTACAGCCCTAAAATGACCTCACGAATTGTAACATAAGCTTATCTTAGTTTAACAGAAGGCTAGAATATAAGGCAACCAGTGAAAATTAAACTCTCTAAGAATTGTCTCCCAGCTTAGCTCACTAACCATTACACCACACAAGGTAAACTTGAAAGGATGGTATGAGAAGAAGTAATGAAATGTATGCATAGTCAATTGAATAAGCGGATCCCCAAACCATCACATAACTCAAGTCATGTAAATGACAAGTTGTGCATAAAATTCAGTCATCCTATAAATTAGTTCATAAAGGGCCAGCCTAAACTTTCCTCTCTACTTCTCTCATCTTGGCACAATTTCAATCTCTTATACATAGCAATAAAAATATTTAGATTAATAGAATTCCCACTTATATCGTATGTTCCCTGACAGGAGAAAATGTATGAGCCTGGTTCGGTTAGCAATAAAGAAAGTTCATGCTGTTATATGCAGGCATGTAGCAATGATGTAGTTCTATGAACCAATGCCAAGAGCAATGATATAGTTCTATCAACCAAGGCTGATAATAATGATATAGTTCTCTCATCCAAGGCCAATGTCAATAGTAATGATATAGTTCTCTCAACCAAGGCCAATAGCAATGATATTCTTCTAACCAAGGCAATTCAACCAAGGCAATAGCAATGATATACTTTTATCAACCAAGGCCAATAGCAATGATATTCTTCTAACCAAGGCCAATAGCAATGATATTCTTCTAACCAAGGCCAATAGCAATGATATATTATCAACCAAGGCCAATGATATACTTTTATCAACCATGGCCAATAGCAATGATATAATTCTCTCAAGGCAATAGCAATGATATAATTCTCTCAACCAGGCCAATAGCAATGATATAATTCTCTCAACCAAGGCCAATAGCAATGATATATAATTCTCTCAACCAAGGCCAATAGCAAGAATAGCAATGATATTCTTCTAACCAAGGCCAATAGCAATGATATACTTTTATCAAGGCCAATAGGCCAATAGCAATGATATAATTTCTCTCAACCAAGGCCAATAGCAATGATATTCTTCTAACCAAGGCCAATAGCAATGATATATTTATCAACCAATGGCCAATGCAATGCAATGATATATTCTCTCAACCAAGGCCAATAGCAATGATATTCTCAACCAAGGCCAATAGCAATGATATTCTTCTAACCAAGGCCAAAGGCAATAGCAATGATATACTTTTATCAACCAAGGCCAATAGCAATGATATTCTTCTAACCAAGGCCAATAGCAATGATATACTTTTATCAACCAAGGCCAATAGCAATGATATTCTTCTAACCAAGGCCAATAGCAATGATATACTTTTATCAACCAAGGCCAATAGCAATGATATTCTTCTAACCAAGGCCAATAGCAATGATATACTTTTATCAACCAAGGCCAATAGCAATGATATTCTTCTAACCAAGGCCAATAGCAATGATATAACCAAGGCCAATAGCAATGATATAATTCTCTCCAATAGCAATGATATAATTCTCTCAACCAAGGCCAATAAATGATATTCTTCTAACCAAGGCAATAGGCCAATAGCAATGATATACTTTTATCAACCAAGGCCAATAGCAATGATATTCTTCTAACCAAGGCCAATAGCAATGATATTCTTCTAACCAAGGCCTACTTTTATCAACCAAGGCAATATGATATAATTCAATCAACCAAGGCTAATAGCAATGATATTCTTCTAACCAAGGCAATAGCAATGATATAATTCTCTCAACCATGGCCAATAGCAATGATATAATTCTCTCAACCAAGGCCAATAGCAATGATATAATTCTCTCAACCCAATAGCAATAGCAATGATATAATTCTCTCAACCAAGGCCAATAGCAATGATATTCTTCTAACCAAGGCCAATAGCAATGATATAATTCTCTCAACCATGGCCAATAGCAATGATATTCTTCTAACCAAGGCCAATAGCAATGATATACTTTTATCAACCAATGTCAATGTCTCTTACAACAGAAACTAATAATGCAAGAAGTATTTTTATCAAATTAGCTTCTTCAGTTGAATTAATTAAAAAGAAATTCAATCATAAAAAAAGTTGTTAGCAAACCTTTTTCTTTGTTTGTTTGTTTGTTCGTTTCTTTCTTTTTCTTTTTCTTTTATCTAATCTAGAATTGACAATGTTGTTATTATTTTTCAATATTTTTGCCTCGGAGAAATGAGATAAGCAGGTGCCTGATTTGGTTGTTCTCTTTCAAAATAAAAATGAAAACCCAGAAAGAAGAATCCTCTCAACTGAGGAATGTTACAATGATTTTTTTTTTCTCAATGATTGAATCACTTTATCAGGCCTCTAGCTACAAGAACCACAACAGGCACTTAAGGTTGATTAATTGATACTCAAATTCATGTAATACTTGGTAGGTGATTTGTATTTGTAAGATCGAATTTGAATTGAAAATATCTATGGTAAACCTCATGAAAAGAAAACCAATAAAATTTTATTAAATCAATAAAATTAATCCTTATCATCTTTTAAAGTTTGAATATCATTACCAATAGTGTTTATTTTTATAACATGCCATCTTTAATCATTTACAGGACTTAAAATGGAGAGTAAAAAATCTTAAAGATCTCTGAAACCAATATCCAAAACCTCAAATATAGCTCAGTTGGTAGAGTGTCAGACTAGGAACCACAAAAATTAATCCTTATCATCTCTTAAAGTTTTGAATATCATTACCAATAGTGTTTATTTTTATAACATGCCATCTTTAATCATTTACAGGACTTAAAATGGAGAGTAAAAAATCTTAAAGATCTCTGAAACCAATATCCAAACCTCAAATATAGCTCAGTTGGTAGAGTGTCAGACTAGGAACCACAAAAATTAATCCTATCATCTCTTAAAGTTTGAATATCATTACCAATAGTGTTTATTTTTTATAACATGCCATCTTTAATCATTTACAGGATTTAAAATGGAGAGTAAAAAATCTTAAAGATCTCTGAAACCAATATCCAAAACCTCAAATATAGCTCAGTTGGTAGAGTGTCAGACTAGGAACCAAAATTAATCCTTATCATCTCTTAAAGTTT
>CM042163.1:34647340-34674840 GCA_023376005.1 Doryteuthis pealeii
TCGGTTCGGGACTTTCACTGACAAGGAGATGGAGGGGGCAGGATAAAAGGGAAGACAGTACTCATAATAAAAGATAATGATGTTATTACCGAGGAATGTATATTGGACAAGTGGGTGAGGGGAGGAGAGACACATTCCAGAAGATGTAATGTAAAATGATCTAAGGTAGACAGACTTTCAATCATATTTAGGAAAAAAAATTTAGGATACCAGTTCCAGTGACAGATGCCATAAAATTATTACTTTACTGAGATTGGGATAAGATAAATTATAGTTAATTAAGATAGGGTTATAGATTTTCATATTTTTCCGAAGAAAATACAGGAAATTGCTACGGAATAAAATGTACTTGTTTTAATATAGACATCTTTTTAAATAACTAAAAAAACAACTTTATATTTTTTTGATTTTTTTTTTTTTTAAGAGTGATCTCTATATTTTTTTTCAATATGCGTATTTATCCAACCTCTCCTTCAAGAGCGGGATGTGATACAAGGTCGATTTTTAAGCAGGGTTTAACAGGTTTGAATTCTGAGTTTTTCTTCTCCTAGACCAGTTGCCAAACAAAGGTTAAAAAAATCAATCTGCTATAGTATTTACCCATAGCTAGAGGGAGAATAGTTTAGGATACCAGTTCCAGTGACAGATTCCATGAATTTATTACTTTACTGAGATTGGGATAAGATAAATCATAGTTAATTAAGATAGGGTTATAGATTTTCATTTTTTCCAAAGAAAATATAGGAAATTGCCACGGAGTAAAATGTTCTTGTTTTAATATAGACATCTTTTTAAATAACTAAAAAGAAAACTTTATATATGTTGATTTTTTTTTTGGGGGGGGGGGTAAGTGATCTGTATATTTTTTCAATATGTGTATTTACACAACCTCTCTGTCAAGAGCCGGATGTGATACAAGGTCAATTTTTAATAGGTCTGAATTCAGTTTTCCTTCTTCTAGACTAGTTGCCTAACCAAGATTAAAGAGACCAGTCGCTCAACTACTTACCCATAGCTGAAGGGAGAATAGTTTAGGATACCAGTTCCAGTGACAGATGCCATGAATGTATTACTTTACTTTGGGATAAGATAAATCATAGTTAATTAAGATAGAGTTATAGATTTTCATTTTTTCCAAAGAATATACAGGAAATTGCTAAGGAGTAAAATGTTCTTGTTTTTATATAGACATCTTTTTAAATAACTAAAAAAAAACTTTATATATGTTGATTTTTAAAAAAAATTTTTTTTTAGAGTGATCTCTATATTTTTTCAATATGTGTATTTACCCAACCTCTCCGTCAAGAGCAGGATGTGATACAAGGTCAATTTTTAATAGGTCTGAATTCAGTTTTCCTTCTTCTAGACTAGTTGCCTAACCAAGATTAAAGAGACCAGTTGCTCAACTACTTACCCATAGCTGAAGGGAGAATAGTTTAGGATACCAGTTCCAGTGACAGATGCCATGAATTTATTTACTGAGATTGGGATAAGATAAATTATAGTTAATTAAGATAGGGTTATAGATTTTCATATTTTTCCGAAGAAAATACAGGAAATTGCTACGGAGTAAAATGTTCTTGTTTTAATATAGACATCTTTTTAAATAACTAAAAAAACAAACCTTTTTATATATATATATATATATATATATATATATATATATATATATATATATATACCAACCATTCCGCACAAGCAGGATATGATACAAGGTCAATTTCTTAAGCGGAGTTTAACAGATCTGAATTCAAAATTTTCCTTCTCCTCAAGGTTAAAGAGCCCAGTCTGCCTTACTATTTACCCATAGCTCAAGGGACAGTAGTTGGATTCATACCTTTCCCACGGGTATTAGCGCTATGTGAAATAAAAAAATGCCTTGTCCAGGATTTGCACTTGGGTTGATGAGTCCATTTCCTATGACTCTAACAATTACACTACGCACCTCCAAAAAATCTTTATACAGGTTGACCCCCCCCTTTTTTAAAGAGTAATCTTTATATTTTTACAATATGCTTATTTACACAGCTTTTCCACCAGAAGCAAGAAGTGATAAAAGATCAATATTTAAGTAGAGTTTAACAGGTTTGAATTCAGAGTTTTTCTTCTTCTAGACCGGTTGCCTAACAAAGGTTTAAGTAGACCAGTCTGCTCTATTATTTACCCATAGCTGGAGGGAGAATAGTTGGGTTCACACCTTCCTATTATGGTGTGTAATGAGTTGCAAGCTTGTTTCATAGACCCATTACTAGTGAATAGAGAGTTTGATCCTGGATTTGTAGGTCATAATCACTTAATTACATAAAGAGGAGTCAGAGTTGGAAGTGCAAAAAACAGAAGAGTTGGAGTCAAAGGTTTTGCGTCCTGACTCCACAGCCCTGACAAAAATGGGTGATAATATGCAGATTATAATTAGATAGCAGCTATGATTCCATGGTAACAACTACGACATGTTGTAAAGATTAGTTTCATTGATATGAATCAAATATGAAATATTTCTGATGTAGCATAAATTGAGGATAAGGAGTCAGAGTCAGAGGTGCCAAAAATAAAAGAGTCAGAGTCAAAGGTTTTATGTTCTGACTCCACAACACTGTAGCATAGATTGAGGATAAGGAGTCAGTCGGAAGTGCCAAAAATAGAAGAGTCGGAGTCAAAGGTTTTATGTTCTGACTCCACAACACTGTAGCATAGATTGAGGATAAGGAGTCAGAGTTGGAAGTGCCAAAAATAGAAGAGTCGGAGTCAAAGGTTTTATGTTCTGACTCCACAACCCTGTAGCATAGATAGAGTATAAGGAGTCAGAGTCGGAAGTGCCAAAAATAGAAGAGTCAGAGTCAAAGGTTTTGTGTTCTGATCCCACAACCCTGTAGCATAGATTGAGCATAAGGAGTCAGAGTCGGAAGTGCCAAAAATAGAAGAGTCGGAGTCAAAGGTTTTATATTCTAATTCCACAACCCTTTAGCATAGATTAAGGATTAGGAGTCAGAGTCAGAAGTACCAAAAATGGAAGAGTTGGAGTCAAAGTTTTATATTCTAATTCCACAAACATTTAGCATAGATTGAGGATAAGGAGTCAGAGAAGTGCCAAAAATAGAAGAGTTGGAGTCAAAGGTTTATATTCTAATTCCACAAACATTTAGCATAGATTGAGGATAAGGAGTCAGAGTTGGAAGTGCCAAAAATAGAAGAGTTGGAATCAAAGGTTTTATATTCTAATTCCACAACCCTTTAGCATAGATTAAGGATTAGGAGTCAGAGTCAGAAGTACCAAAAATGGAAGAGTTGGAGTCAAAGGTTTTATATTCTAACTCCAAAACCCTGTAGCATAGATTCAGGATAAGAGAGTCGGAAGTGCCAAAAATAAAAGAGTCAGAGTCAAAGGTTTTATGTTCTGATCCCACAGCCCGATGGTTAATAATATGCAGATTATAATTAGATAGCAGCTTTGATTCCATGGTAACAACTACGACATGTTGTAAAGATTAGTTTCATTGAGATGAATGAAATATGAAATATTTCTGATGTAGCATAGATTAAGGATAAGCCTGTCCCAAGACAAATTAACAAGAAGAAATATTACAGAATATGAGGCTTTTAATCTACTGAAGGTTGTCTGAAATATCTATCGTATAAACAAATTCAATACTGCACCAAATCAAACGATATAGAAAAATGCCAATGCGGTTTCTCAGCTCAGAAGGATGGCGGCTTTTTCATAAGGTTCCATCTGAATTAACTCATATTTCATTTCTCAGTCAACCACAAGCTGATACCACAAGGTAAGAACATTAATCAGGTTTCCAGCAAATACAGTACCGTTCGGAATAAGAGAATGATTTTTATAAATTTAATTCTTCATCATCAACGCATCCAGACAGCATGGATTCCCTTGACTCTCTCTTTCTTGCCATCCATTCTTATCAGCCATCACTCTTAATAAGTCTTCTGCATGGGATCCAGTGTCTGCACAGAGATGATGAATTTTTTTTTTTTTTCTGGTTAGTCAAAACTGGTGTGCTCATGTTTTGGAAACAATAGGAGAACCTCCTCAGAGATGCTGAAAGATACACGTCATGCGTCCCTTGCGCACAAAAATCTAAAAGGACACAGTAAAATCGTATCAGTGCCCCAGTGTTTTTCTTTTTTCTTCCCTCACAAATTCAAGTTAACTGTAAATACATTTCAATAGTTTCTTAGAAACGAATTAGACAGGATATTTTACAAAGTAGGAGTTAAACGACTTTAGTTGTTTCCCCAGATCATAAATAAAAACCCTACAATCTATTAAGAAACTTTAGTTGGGACCCATAAATTTTCCAAATGGACACATTCAAAGCAAATATGTGTGTCCTGGGATGCACTAAATTAAAAAAAACTATCAGCATCACTGCATCCTTATCAGTCATCACTCTTGTTAAGTCCTCTGGTCGGCATCCAGTATCCGCACAGAGCTGATGAATATGTTTTTGCTAGTAGGCCAACACTGGTGTTTCCATGTTTGAATCCATAGGAGAACATCCTTATCAGCCATCACTCTTGTTAAGTCCTGGTCGGCATCCAGTGCCTGCACAGAGCTGATGAATATAAGTTTTTGTTGGCCAGCCAACACTACTGTCTATGTTTTAGAATCCATAGGGCAACAATATTTTTTTTCGTTTTTTTTTTTTCTTTGTTCTTTTTTTTTTTTGTGTGTGTGTATGTGCATGTCTATCTGTCTGTCAATTCTGTGAGCTCAAATACAGACCACCAAAATCTACCTTCAACTTTAAAAGTACCGGGATTATTTGTGTATAACACACATTCTTGTATAACATGCATAACTAAGTTTGGACTACAAAATTCTGGGGGAAAAATTCTCATGCTTTTTAGAATCTGTGGCAGCTAAACTTAACCTAAATTTAGCATTTGTCCAACTTTTTATCAGTTCGCACTGACTAAAAATAAGAATTCATGTAGTTTACATTCTGTCTTAAAACAAAATTTACACAGTATTTAGAGTAAACACAGATATGTTCACACAAAAATGCAACAAGCTGGTGTCAAAAATAAGCTTTCTGTAATTGTAAAATACATTAGTTTAGACTATAGATACAACTCACATTCAGTCATCCTATTCCAAATATGATCAGGCATGTGATGTAAAGAAAAAAAAAAAGTTGGTTGAATCGAACTTAACAGACCTAATTTCCACCATCATATGTCTCCCTGCCAAAAGAAAAAAAACAGCAAAAATCAAGGAATTAACCGATTTTAATGAAATTTTCAGTGTTGATATATTAATGAATAAAAGATATAATGCACCAGTTATTTTATTTAAAATCTTTTACATTTTTTCAGGTTAGTTAACTTTGAACCACGTGTCTTTGAAGCATAACACAGATTCTCAAAGATACATGATTCAAAGTTAACTGATCTGGAAAAAAATGTAAAAGTTTTTTAAATAAAATAATTGGTGCATTTTATTTTTAATTCATTAATATCAAAACTGTAAAATTTGATTAAATTCAGGGAATTCCCTGAATTTTTTTTTTTTTTCTCTTTCGGTAAGGTGACATACGATGGTGGAATTTAGGTCCGTTAAGTTCGATTTAACCAAAAAGTCAGTTATATAATTATTTTCAACTTATTTCCAAACTCAACTGATTCAAAAACATCTTTTGAACAACAAAAATCTTTTTTCCTTTACTTGTATCATATTGTCCTGAAGAAGGTTTTCATATAAATATAACATTTAAACGTCGACATTACCACCAATAATAAACTTCCATTCAGTGTAACATTCCATGTTTGTCTACATTTCTCCACATACTGTTGGATTGATTTCCTCATTTTACTCCCATAATTCTCATGCATAATATGCACCCCTAACTTTTGAGCTGAAAAATCTGGACAACTATTGGGCCTTATACAGAAATAATTATGCTAAGTATTTTCATTAGATTTCTCTTTGGGTGGCTTTATAAAACTGATTCATCAAAAGTTATAAGCTTGCAACAAGTTTTCATTGGCAGTGATGACCTGGTCCAAGATTGATCATCAATAATTGTATATATTCTCAGAAGAGAAAGGAAATGATTTGAAAATCATTTCCTGTTTTGTATTCAGTAGAGAAAAGGGTATCCAATATCACAATATGAATGATTTATAGTGGATATGTGGAAATTATAATATATATATATATATATATATATATACATACATAAATTGGTATATTCATAAATAATATGCGCTCAATATCAGTGACAGAGCATATATATCAAAATTAGGATAGCAAAGACATAGAGTCAAGATGCTTAGTAACCTATACCTATACTATTATCAAACTGGTCACACAAGGTGGGTATCCCATTATTATATATATATATATATATATATATATATATATATATATATCTGTGTGTGTGTGTGTGTGTGTGTGTGTGTGTTAGGATAGTGTAAACATAGAATCAACAGTTCTTAGTAACTGTCAGTTTCTACTTATGTGATCACTGTTCTTGTGAACACTTTATTTATAAATATACAAAAGACTATATTATCAATATATACACACACACATATATATATACATTTGATTAAACACATTCATTTTATGAACTCACAACCCTTGCCATATATATATATATATATATATATATATATATATATATATACTGGTATAATCGTGGGTTCATCAGATAATCTTTGAATAACTGTTTGTTTCACCTGCTAAACTCTAACACTATTAAAAATTGGACTATTTAGGGTCATGTTGTTGTGACATGGACTTTGGTTGAGATTATTATCATGTGTTAGAGGTATTTTAGGGTCATAATTTCTAAGGCAAAATATATTTTGTTGAATCTAGGTTTTATCTTCTTGTTGTATACCCTTTCTTACTTCTTACTTCTGGTCGTATTTTCTTCTGGCCGGCTTTGCTATTCTGATCGTCTATCATGGTCTGGTCTCTTCTAAGGTCTGGACTTTCTTGGGGACTTCGGGTCTGGTTTCTGTTAGGGATTTCTCGTTATCAGAAGCCCTGTGTCATTGTTAGTTTTTAGATAATAAACACAAGACTTCGATTTACTTTTGATCTTATTTTATTGTTAAATCCCCACCAGACGTCTGCGCAGATCCTTACATCCTATCGGGCTCCTACCTGCTAACTGACTGAAACTTACTTACTATCTAAACCGGAAGAGAGAGTCCTCTTTACCGGTTCTCACGGTATCCACCGGAAGGCTAGGACTGAGGTCAAGCCTTGTCATTCATCCTTCAAGGCCGTGGGCTGTAGCTTATAATGGCCATTTTGATTTCTACACTATTGCCATGAATATTAGGTATCTAATAATTATGTAACATTCATAATAAAATATTTTTTAACATCTGGAGTTTTCCTTTTGTTTCTTTCTTTCATTTTTTTTAAATTTTCACCCAACATCCCATTCTCCATTTATCATTCCTCAATAATATCCTGATTTTCTGGATTTCAAATACAGCACTATGACAATCTTCCTTGTTAATAATGAGTGATTGTAAAAAAAAAATTTTAAATACTCACACTATAATTAAAAAATGATTTGGATAGTTTTTAAACAGCTTTGATATATATTTGCAACATCTGATAGACTTGAAGGAAAATCTTTGTTTGTCATATTTAATGAAACAAACAACAAACAAACAAACACACACACTTGAAATGCTTGAATTACTTTAACCTTAAAACTGATTTAACTTATTTTGTATTTATTTTTATGTTTTCAGAGTTGTTATTTATTATTTTTGTTTTTTAGTTCTAAATGAACTAAAAAACATTTATTATTATTATTATTATTATTATTATTATTATTATTATTATTATTATTATTTATGTTTTTTAGTTCATTTATTTTATTACATTATTATTATTATTTTTGTTATTAGTTTTTTATTATTATTTTATTACTATTATTATTATTACTATTATTGTTTTTTAGTTCATTTATTTTATTACTATTATTATTATTATTATTATTATTATTATTATTATGTTTTTTTAGTTTATTTATTTTATTACTATTATTATTATTATTATTATTATTATTGTTTTTTTAGTTTATTTATTTATTACTATTTTATTATTATTATTATTATTTTTTTTTAGTTTATTTATTTATTTTATTTTATTATATTATTATTATTATTATTATGTTTTTTTTTTATATTTATTTTATTACTATTATTATTATTATTATTATGTTTTTTTAGTTCATTTATTTTATTACTATTATTATTATATTTTTTTAGTTCATTTATTTTATTATTATCATTATCATTATCATTATCATTATCATTATTATTATTATTCAGAGATGCTGATAGGTACGTGTCCTCCGTCACTGACATACAAAAATGTAAAAGGACACAGTAAAATCATATCCGTGTCCCAGTGTTTTTCTTTTTTCTTCCCTCACAATTTCAAGCTAACTGTAAATACATTTCAATAGTTTCTTAGAAACAAATTTCACAGGAAATGTTACAAGGTAGGAGTTAGATGGCTTTAGCTGGGACCCATAAATTTTCAAAGCAAATATGTGCATCCCAGGATGCACTAAATCAAAAAGCTATCAGCATCACTGCACTTACCTTCAATAGAAATGCTTGAATTACTTTAACCTTAAAACTGACCTTAAATTTATTTTATATTTTTTTCAGTGTTATTTATTATTGTATTTGTTTTTTCTTGTTTTTTAGTTTATCTATGTTTGTTTTTGTTTTTTTACAATTTTCTACATGTTTATTTATTAATGCAATTTTACTTTCTTTTTTATATAAAGTTTTTTGGAATTTGTTTAGTCATTGAAGCCATTAGTTTTTTATTAGGCTTATTTATTTTCATGTTTACATTTTGATAAGAGTAAAACACATAAAAAAAAGAACAAAGACCTCAACTATGAGGAAAAATGACTTTTTAAACAGCAACTGTACAGCCACTTACCTCCCATCTCTCATACTATTCAAGTAAGACAAACAAGACAAGATATGCTGGGTGTTGCTGGAGAGAAGGGGAAAAACTCACAAGTGACATTCTCCTGTGGAATCCCACACATGAACCCACCTGTGTTGGTTGACCAGCTTACATACAAAGAAACCAAACCCTATATATATATATATATATATATATATATATATAAAGAGAGAGAGAGAGAGAGAGAGAGAGAGGTTTTGGTTTCTTTGCTTAATGGCATATCAACCATAATGAGTTATTTAATGCCAGAGCTATCCTGGAGAGATGAGAGGGTTTATATATTTCCCAAGGGATTTAATCCGAGATACACACACACACACACACACACATACATATATATGCATGCATGCACACACACACACACACCACTAGGTGCTCTAATTTATATTAGTGTTGTTATTGACCAAGCTAAGCCAAATGTATGGGGCACCCAGTGAGACTTGAACTCACAAGTAATGGTTTGATTGTCAAGCTTGTTAACCATTACACCACACAAGGCGGCCTAATAAATTTTAGTGTTTATGAAGAGAAATCAATAAACTTAATTTGGAATAAAAACATTTCCGGGGTTTGTTTCTTTTTTGTATTTTGTTTTGGGGTTGGGGGGTTGGAGGGGGGTGCAAACCAGATGACCAAACTAACTCAAAGGAAGTAAAATTTCCAACCTTAAGTTAATTCAAAAGATGTTCAAATAGATTAAGAGAGGATATTTTTTTTTATCTTCTAAGTATAGATGAAATGAGACAAAGATGAATTTGAAACTGAGATATTAGTAGCAAAGAAAGGAAGTTCAATGTCAGATAGAGACATTCCTAATTTGGCAAACTGTCAAGTCTTTAGCAGTAAACAAGAATTTCAGGTCAGCCGCAAGGTTCACAGGCAAGAGAGATATTAGTAGAATAATAAAATAATAATAATGCCACAGCGCCTGCAAAAATGCATTGACCAAAATAGCAATAGATATATGCTCAAATTTTAAAAGGATGTAAACATCACTAGCAATAGATGTTTGTGATTTCTAAATATTTTGGAACTCAGTCGGTAGTGTCCAACTAGGAACCACAAGGTCCTGGGTTCAATAACAGCCCTCGCCAACTCAGCGTATGAGTAGCACAGGGCTCTGATGCAGTAAAGTAAGGAGCTGATGGTAGGTGTGGCGCCCAACCTCAGATGCAAAAACAATCTACCTGGTCTAGCGAAAAGGGGATAGACTCCCTTGCTGTCTGGCTGATACTGACATTGGGCCACCCTTAACTTTGGGGTAACCTTGAATAATTGAGAATCAAGATGATTATTTAAAAAGTTTAAATATCATTAACTTTGTAGCGATTGTCTGCCCAGGCTGAGATGGACTAGAGTTCAAAATACTTATCTTCCTTCACCGAGGGTTTCGCCACTAGAGAACACTACTAGCTGGGTATTTAAACTCAGTAAGTGAATCTCATATTCTTTATGGGCTCCAAAGGACCTTCATCCTATCTTGTCATGTATGTCATGTTCCACATGCTCAGACAATAAAGTCTGTATTGTTGTTATGCTGTACTTCTTTGTTCAGATTTCTTTATGTATATATTCACCTATGTTGGAAGGTTACTCTGAGTCTTCTAACATATTATAAGAACCACACATTTAAATCTTATACCTCAGACACCTGTCTTTTTACCTGTTGATTGCTTCATAATGGAGATCCACTGAGGTCAGTGATGTTTGTACGGTCATTTCTGTAACTAACTGCATGTAAAGTATTCTATTAAAGTGTTTTAAAATGTTTTTTTCAGCATCTTTATTAAGTATACCTGTTTTTTTTACCTATCTTTATGTAATTGTTCCATAACTACGCGAGCAAAATCATTTTCAGTGCAAACAACTTTATAACATCGAGGAAGAAATTGTTTTCTGCAAGTCTGCTTATTTTTACAACAATCTGTTCACAAATAACGATACTATGAGCTTTTGAATGTACAGACCCATTTTTAGCTGTTTTTTACCAAATCCTTATGGGAACAGAGGGGTTTGGGCCTAGAATTGCTTCTGGGAAGTTAAGAGTTAAGTAGAGGAATCTTTAATTTTTTTTAAATAAATTATAATTCATTTTTTAAAAAGACAAATAGATTAATCATTATACTTAAGAAAAATATGCAAGATGTGATTTTGAATCATTAGAAGATTATGATTTGAAAATCAAGAATGATGAATTACTGAGTTGGATACACAATATAAAATATATAAGAAGTTCATTGAGTATAACAATGAATTTGTCTTTGATATACATGCATGTTCATAGAAAAATAATTGGTTTTATAATATATTTGACAGTTATAAATTCAAAATTTGAAAGGTAATCATTTGATTGTGGATTGGAAAAAGTAATTAAGAATTTTCCTAATAATAAAAGAAAATTTTATCATCTAATCTGATTTTTATGTATACATACAAATAACATTAAAAAAATTGAATGTTATAGGATTTTTGGGTTTGGGCAGGTCACAAACCATTTAAGTAAGATGAACAAGATATGCTGGACAGTGCTGAAGAGAGAGAAGAATCCATGGGTGACTTAACAAAACTTTTTTGAGAAAAAGCTATATTTATTTGCACAAGCAGGATGTGACACAAGGTCAATTTCTTAAGCGGAATTTAACGGGTTTGAATTCAGAGTTTTCCTTCTCCTAGACCGGTTACTTAACCAAGGTTAAAGAGCCCAGTCTGCCCTACTATTTACCCATAGCTGGAGGGAAAGTAGGATCCATACCTTTCCTAAGGATATTAGCACTAAGTGAAATGCAATTAACACATCCAGGATTTGAACTCAGGTTGACGAGTCCATTTCCTATGACTTTAACCATTACGCCACACACTTCTACACTTTTGAGGAAAAGCTATACACTGAGATGTTGCAAGCTGTTTTGAATAAATCTTGGAAGTAGTACCCTATAAATAGCAGTGGTACGGCTACTTACCTCCCATCTTATAAAGCATCCAAGAAAGGCAAGAAAGACATGCTGGACATTGCTGGTGAAACAGAGATGATCATAAGTGATGTTGTGTCCAGCATGTCTTGCTTTATTGTGGTGTGGGGATTATCTTCCCTTTGCCAGGAAGAGTTATCTTCCCGCGGTGTTGCCGTTTGTTCCCACTAGGGAACCTCTGGTATATAAGCACCTAATTTAAACTTCTCTTCCTCTTATCTACCTCTCCTAGTAGGTACCCACATGGGTTAGACAATTGTCATTCCCTTCTTGTTGGGGCTTCAGCCCTCAACCGGCTACTAGTCACTGTAAGTGATTTATACAGCATGGACTATTCTTAGTCTCATGTCTGTACCTTTATATTATGTGTACTTTTATATTATCTTTTCTGTGACTTTTATGTATGTATGTTTATGTACACTATCTTGTATTTTATGTATCGTCTCCATGTGCTGTTATCTATATAAAATGTTTTGTCTCACAAACGTGTCGGAATTTGTTATGTTTCAACTAGTTATGACTTTGTGATAACCATTAATCCTTACAGCTGCTTCTAGAATTTGTTCAAGACAGCATGCAACATCCATTTGTAGTACCCATTCTAACTTTTTATCCAAGCTTTTTGTTAGAGTCCAAGGAGTGCAGCCATACAGTAGCACTGACACATCTTGGAAGAATTTTTGCTTTATCTTATCAGATTTCCATATGAACAATATGCATTTATTGACATCGCTTTCTGTAGATGAGATATTGCTGCCATGTGAACTGGTCTACTAATTTTGGAGGCTTGCCATCCAGTATGGAAAAGTTTCCTTTTTGTTTAAAACACATGAACTGCATTTTATGTGAGTTCACATAGAGGCCAATAATAATAATAGTGAGATTTTAACTATATATATATATATATATATATATATATATATATATATATATATATATATATATATATATATATATATATATATATATTTACCAACTCTTCCGTACGAGCAGGATGCGACACAAGGTCAATTTCTTAAGCAGAGTTTAACAGGTTTGAATTCAGAGTTTTCCCTCTCCTAGACTGGTTACCTAGCCATGGTTAAAGAGCCCAGTCTGCCCTGCTATTTACCCATAGCTGGAAGGAGAATTGGATTCATAACTTTCCCAAGGGTATTAGCGCCATGTGAAATGCCAACAGCTTCATCCAGGAATTGAACTCGGGTTGACGAGTCCATTTCCTACAACTCTAACCATTAGACCACGCGCCTCCATTTTAACTATAATATAAGGTAAAAAAAAGTAAATTTGGTGGAGTAGTCTATTCAGTATCAGCTAAACAGAGAGGGAGTTTATCCCATTTTCACTGGCACTAGGCTAGAGAGATTATTTTGCTGAGGTGGAGTGCCACACTTACCATCAACTCCCAAATGCTTTACTGCGCAGATCAGATAAGCCAAGCTGTGCTGCTAATGCACTGAGTTGGCAAGGACCACTATCAATTGCAATTCCTAGGCAAATTGCTTTACTGATTGAGCTAAATTGGCCCCAAAATAAGTTCTATAAATAGAATATTTTCAGATATTGAACTTTAGGACCGCCAAAGGCAGCCTTTAAGTGAGGGTTTTTAATTCATAGAAAAATAAATTAAAAAATCTACAAGGTTTCAAGGAAATTGTTTGCAGCTACAGAACTCTTAGAGATTTTTAAATTAAATTAAAATATCAAGATAAACTTTTACATAATGATTTTATGATATAAGGCAAAACAAAGAATAAATAAAGAGGAAATGATGAAATTCAATATTCCATTATTCAATTATAGAACAATTATCGTCTGGTGATTTCAAAATTATTATCTACCATCAAGCTGTATTGGTAGCTTTATGTAAAGTCACAAACTTTAACTAGCGTAGACACTGATTCTGAAATGGTGTGCCAAGTTTATCAAAAAGCATAATGACTCAGTATAGATTAAAAGTATCCAAGAGAATACTAATTTACCGGCTTGGCATCGTAGAGATCAAATGAGATTTGAAAATAATACTATTTAGATAAATTGGAATTGTCCAAAATGAATAGCAATCTTTCTATGAATAATGAATACATCAAATCATGAATATATTCAATGAAATTTATTATGCCAGAACATAAGCAAAGAAACCCTACCACTTAGTTTTGAGACATCAAGAGTAATTTAGATGAATGTATGGCTGAAAAGTTCTTGGCCCAACCAAAACAGGAATTAAAAATTTTTTTTTATTTATTGTGTTACATACTCATACACATATACCCATGTTTGCCAGAATATCCGGTTAAAGTCCTATCGATACTGGTCCTTCAGCATAGGAGTAGACAGCAGATGCTAAAATTAGTGCAATGAAAAGGGATAGACTTCCTCGCTGATTGGCTGATACCGATTAGGCCACCCTGACGATTACTATTTACTAAAGCAAAGAAACCCTACCACTTGAGTTTCAGGCATCAAGAGTAATTTAGATGAATGTATTGCTGAAAAGTTCTTGGCCCAACCAAAAAGGAATTAATTTTTTTTTTTTTTTTTTTTTTTATTTATTGTGTTACATACACATATACCCATGTTGGGTATATACACAAGTGTTCCTTTACTGGAGAGAAGGGAGAGATATACATAGGTAGACAGAGAGATGCATATGCAGATTTGCATTTGGTGATCTCTAGTCATTTCTTTCTCTCCATGTTGAATTCTATTTCTAGATTCTTGTTGGCTGTTTGTCTTTGATGCATTCCCTATTCTTGGTCAGTTTTTTTGCCAAGACATTCATCAAGCAACAACACTGTATTATTTCTTTAAACTTTTATTGCTTAAACATCTTCTTCTAACTAACACAACGTACATTCGATCCCAGCTAAGGCAGACATAGTTTCTGCCTGACATCCAAGCTGGAACTAATTAAACTAATCTCTACCATAGGCAGAATGTGAGACGAGGTCAGATTCTTGAATCAGAGACCTTCCCTCAAAACAAATGCACTGCTGAGGGCTGTGCAAAACTGCTAGTCTCATCGACATTACACCTTGGGACGCGGGGGCCCCTATGACATCAGGAAATGAAAGTCAGCTCTTATTAAACTAATCTCTACCATAGGCAGAATGTGAGACGAGGTAAAAAATTTTGAGTCAGAGACCTTCCCTCTAAACAAATGAACTGCTTAGGATAGTGCTAAAAATTGCTAGTCTCATCGGCATTAGTCTTTGAGGCGTGTGGGGCATTGATGACATCAGGCTATGTAACTCAGCTCTTAACCTAATCTCTACCATGGGCAGAATGTGGGATGAGGTCAAATTCTTGAATCAGAGACCTTCCCTCAAAACAAATGTACTGCTGAGGGCAGTGCAAAATCTGCTAGTCTCATCAATTTACTCTGTGGTGCAGGGGGCACCTATGACATCAGGCAAAGAAACTCTGCTCTTATTCAACTAATCTCTTCCATGGGCAGAATGTGGGACGAGGTCAAATTTTTGAGTCAGACCTTCCCTCAAAACAAATGCACTGCTGAGGGCAGTGTTGAATATTGCTAGATGACATCAGGCTATGTAACTCAGCTCTTATTAACTTAATCTCTACCATAGGCAGAATGTGAGACAAGGTAAAATTTTTGAGTCAGAGAACTTCCCTAAAAAAAAAAAAAATGCACTGCTGAGGTCAGTGCAAAATCTGCTAGTCTCATTGGCATTACCCAATGCGGGGGCATCTATGACATTAAGCAAAAAAAACTCAGCTTTTTATTACCCTAATCTCCACCATGAGACATGGTCAAATTTTGAGTCAGAAACCTTCCCTCAAAACAAATACACTGTTGGAGGCAATGCTAAAAAAATGTCAGTCTCATAGGCATTGCCCTCTGGAGAGTACCTCTAACATCAGGCAATGAAACTTAACTCACTAACCTAATCTCTGCCATGGACAGAATGTGACATCAAATTTCTTAGTCAAAGACTTCTCAAAACAAATAGACTGTTGGGGGCACCTTTGACATCAGTCATTGAAACTGACACTCTTTTTCACAAAGTGGAGGTACTGCTTGAATGAGGAGGACCATCTGAAGCCAAACTCTTCACAGCCTCAATAAGCAGCTGGTGTTTAGCATTCTGCAGCTTTCAAACTCTGCCTTAAAAAAAAAGTCTTGAACTGAAAGATTCAAAGAAAATACTTAACAGCTGTATATTTACTTTTAATTAGATCAGAAAGCAGTTACCCAAAACTTCTAGTCTAATTTTGGTTGGGGACAGTAAGAAGGTGTAAGAAGTGTAATGTAGATATTTATGTTGTATATCTGGTGATTTAGACAGAACATTCCTGAAGGCCATATGTGAGTTATAATAAATGTTTCTAGTAATTTGAAAATTATTTAAACTGAATGTTAACAGTCTGAAAATGTTTTTCATATGTAATATAAGGATGTTATTTTACAAATATGTATATTTTCAAAATTCTTGCAAATATATTTGGGGGGGGGTGCTGAAAACTTCTCAGCCCTAAAGAGGAGGGATTACTTTTATTTTTATCTTTTTATTTTTTTTTATTTTTTTTAGGATTAAAAAAACTTGATGCACCAGGTGTGGAACTTCAGAATGAAATTGTGGAATTGCAAATAGTTTTGTAACATAGGTCTAACTCCACCCCAGGAGGCACAGTTAATGTAATGGAAATTGACAACGAAATGGAATTGACAACCTGAGTTCAAATCCTGGGAGGCAGTTTGCATTTCAAATTCCCTTGGCAAAGGCATAAATCCAATCATTCTCTGCACCCCACCAAGTTATGGGTAAACAGTATGGCAAACTAGATTATTTAGCCTTGGTTAGACAACCGGTCTAGGAGAAGGAAAATGTTCAATTCAAACCAGTTTTATTCTGCTAGGTGCTTGTAGTAATGAAAATCATTGTAGGAAATGAACACGGCAACCAAAGTTCAAATCCTGGATGATGCTGTTTGCATTTCACATAGTGCTAATAGCCTTGGAAAAGGTATGCATTCACATATCCCCCCCCGCTTCAGCTAAGGATAAATAGTAGGGCAGACAGAGCACTTTAACTTTGGTATGGCAGATAGTCAAGGAGAAAGAAAACTCTCAACTCACACTCTGCTTAAAAATTGACATTTTGTCCCATCCTGCACATGTAGAGGGGTTGGTAAATACATACTCTCACCCCAACCATTTTCAATATCCCCTGGAATTGGGGTGACTAAATGTATAAAAGTAAGAAAGGTATCCAGTTTTACCAAGAACAAAATATGATATTTAGAAGAACTCACAATTTTTATAGAAACTTATAAGGTCAACTATTTAACTTTCATGATTGTAATTTTACTCAAGACTTTGTAATATGGTGTTTTAGACTGAAATGAAATTGAAATATCTTACTCATGTCAGCTTCATTAATTAAGGTTTCATGTATCAAAAATTCAATTGCCAGATGAAACACATCTTGTAAAAGACATCCTTTTAATACATATGGAAATATTATCAAACTGCTACCATTTAATTTAAATCATTTTCAAATTACTAAAAACATTTATTATATCTTACACATGGCCTTCAGGAATGTTCTCATGTTTCATCTAATGATTGCACTTTTAATACATATTGAAACTAATGAAGATGACACAAGGAGGTGAGATAACAGTTGTCTTTAGGTTTTATACTGCTCTGCTGGCCAGTATTTGAGCACCTTCATGATTTAAGAAAGCCCTTTTAAATTATTATATACAGCCAGCATATGAGTAGCACAGAGATCCATGTGTTAAAGTAAGGAGCTGATGGTAGGTGTGGCGCTCCACCTCAGACGCAAAAACAATCTCCTTGAACTAGCGCTAGTGAAAGGGGGATAGACTCCCTCATTGTTTGGCTGATACTAACTTTAGACCACCCTGACGAATTACTATATGTTACGTTGTAATACTCACGGTACTAAAACTCCGATAAAAAATCATAACACGAGAAACATGTCGTCACAACTCCCAGCCTTTATTAACGTGCTCGTCTAGTGGCTTCTACCAGGGAGGAAGGGAGGCAGAGAGAACGAGAGAGAGAGAGCACTACTAGATTACTGGGCTCTAATGAGGTCTGTCCCACGACGGACGCCGGCAAAAGAGGACGAAGCCTTTCTTCCTTCCCCCACGTCACCACGTGACTTCCGGTCAACACCCGACTTCCGCTTGCCCTCAATTCTTCGTTCGGGGTCACGCTACGGTCAAAACCATCGCTCTCCTCTTTTGGGTCATCACTATTTTTTAAGCCTTTGTTATTTATATTCCTCCTCCTTCCATTAGCAGTTCTAGCTCACAAGGGTCATATTGCTACATATATATCAGGGTAGCCAAACTGCAGCTTGTGATCCACATGCATCTTAAAACTCTTAACATCCTGTTGAGAATTTTCTAAGTCCAGAGCCCAATTCCTATAACCATTTATCAAAAATGGGTAAAAATGTCCGTTTCATTAAAAGTTACCTGTTATTTCCCTTAAATTAAAGACTTCTAAATATGTTTAATATTATATTTAAACAAAGGCTTTCATCTGTGGTAGATTAGGAAAATGAATGTGACTTCCGGGCCGGGTGGAATTAAACGGTATAGGATGTTAAGAGTTAAACCAAAAGATACCAGGATTTTATTTCTAGTAGATCATACAACCAAGTATCAATAGTATTTTTATTACCAAAGACATTGAAACTGTAACCAAAAATAGGAATATGTAGCAGTCCCAAAATAAGTGCATTTCTTATTTGTGCAATTTTTGGTTATAAATGTTGCAAATTTATTTTTGGTTATAAAGAGTCTCAATGCAGTAGAGTTAGTCATCATAATATCCGTTTTGATTATTTGATGTTCCAATCTGTATAGCTTCACCACTTGCACTTTCATGAAACACTTGGAGAGAAAAAGCTAAATGGGAACTACACAAGGATTCTGCATGTGTTACATAATTATTGGAACCCTAATACATTTTTAAGGTAGTGTAGAAATCATTATGGCGATTTCCGAGGATAAATCGTGAGAACCGGAACCCCCATAGAAGGCCCTCTTCCGGTTTAAGGATATAGAAATTTTAAGTCAGTTAGTCAGTTAGAAGTTAGAAGCCGAGCTAGCAGCATGTAAGCCTCATCTGCGCAGATTGTCTGGTTGGGGAGATGGCGATTTCCGAGGATAAATCGTGAGAACCCCCATAGAAGGCCCTCTTCCGGTTTAAGGATATAGTAATTTAAAGTCAGTTAGTCAGTTAGAAGTTAGAAGCCGAGCTAGCAACATGTAAGCCTCATCTGCACAGATTGTCTGGGTTGGGGATTTATAAATAAAGTAACATCAACGTAAATCAAAGTCTTGTGTTTATTACCTAAAAACTAACAATAACACAGGGCTTCTGATAACAAGAGATCCCTAACAAAACCAGACGAGAAATCCCAATAGAAGACCAAGATGTTAGAAGATATACCCGACAAGATGTTAGAAGATAGAACCAAAGCCGGCCAGAAGAAAAGACGACCAGAAGAAAAGACGACCAGAGTAAGAAGTAAGAAGGGTATACAACGTTATATAGATTTGGGTTAGTGAAAACCCCAGTATGCAACACATGCTGTCTTGAACAAATCCTGCAAGCAGCACCGCACAAAAAAGCAGCTGTACAACCACTTACCTCCGATCACACAAACCATCAAGTAGGATAAACAAGACCTGCTGGACACTGCTAGAGAAACAAGGACAAACTTATAGGTAGCATTCTCCTGTAGACACCTACACATGGGCACTAAGTGTTGGTCGGGGAGCAAAAACTTACATTGATCAGCTCTTTGCAAATTCTGGATGCCGTGTAGAAGACCTGCCAGAAGGATGACCAATAGGGATGCTTGGCAAGAGAGTTCTTCCAGGCTGTAGCCATATTGGTGATACTGTATGGTTGCACCACTTGGATTCTAAGGAAACCCTTAAAGGAAATGCTTAAAGAAAAAGCTTGATGGGAACACAAGGATGCTGTATGCTATCTTGAACAGATCTTAGAAACAGCACCCCCACAAAAAAGGAGCTATATGGCCATTTGCCTCCTCTCACAAAACCATCTTAGTGAGACATATAAGACATGCTGGACATAAGTGACATTCTCCTATGACAACCTACACATGGACACATCAGAGTAGGCTGGTCAGCAAAGACTTACATTGATCAGTTCTGTGCAGATACTGGATGCCATGAGGAGGACCTACCAGGAGCAATGACTTATAGTGGTGAGAGAGTCAGAGTCATGGAGAACCATGCTGTCAACATGACTTGATGATAATAATCTTTTTATAGAATAAATGTATGGGGGGAGTACTTATCTATGGGCATAGTGTACAAGAGGTGGGGTCTGTGTGTGTGTGTGTGTGTGTGCTTAGAAAAAAACAACTTATATGTTAGTCACATTGTGTCTAATATATAAGTAGATGGCTTACTGATTTCATTATACTTTATCTAATCACTAATGAATGACACATTATGCAGGTGACTAAATCTTATGCTCATTAGTTACAGGTAGTTGAAAGAATAAATCTGTTTCCCAACCAGGGGGTGCTGGAACCCATTTCTGTGGATGCTAGTTATAGTCTCAGGAGGGAAAAAAATTATAATTTTGGAGAAACAAAATACACACACACACACACACACACACACAAAAATAAATCAGAACGTTATTAATTGGACTGGGCATTGTTTAATGATTATCAATGTGTGAAATGGACACAGTGAACTGAGTTCAAATCCTAGATGAAACTATTTCCATTTCACATAACGCTTATACCCTTATGAAAGGTATGCATTCAGCTATTCTCCCTTCAGCTATGGGTAAATAGTAGGGCAGACTGTCTTACTCCTCTGCAGGGGATACAGTCAGTGAATTGACTAGTTGCTTAACTCTTAACTTATTTAGGGAAGGAATAAATCTGGAGAAGGGAACTAGTTGAAATGTGTTATATCAAAGACACCCTTTTGGAGGGGGTCTTACCACCTCTGCAAGAGATACAGTCAACATATTCTAAGCCCTGCCAACAGCGCTAGAAATACTGCTTTAGTTTGTGTGATGAACCTGCAAACAATTATATCATTTTATTTGTATTATTTGGACAATTGTCATAATCTCCATTTTTATATACTAGTACAAAATAAACCGCAATGTAAAAATAGATTTTTGAAACATATTGTCTGAGGGGTGGGAGTAAACAATTCAATGTCAGCGAGTTTCTACCCTAAGTAAGTAAAATCATCAAATTCATTAAAGGATTAAAAAAGAAAACAATTTGAAATGTAAACTTTAAATATGTATTAAAATAAACAAACTATATATAGATATATAATACCAGTCATGTATTTATTAAAATTTGTTTTAAAAAAACAATGAGGACTGTCTAATCTTACATGTTCAAATTTTGAGTGTATTTATTCTATGTTATGACGATTTTGGGTAATGTGACGTAAGCAGTGACATAATTTTTGTTACAGATAAAAACCGGAAGCGAATCTCCATTATTAATAGATATGTTTCGGACGATGTGCCCTCCGGCCTTCTTCAGGTGTTTCTTGTCAAACTCAAGAATCTTTTTGTCATAATTGGGAGCCTTCATGGAACTTCAAACCTAACCCCTTTATTCAATCTACGGGGGTAGATTGTTCTCATTCCATTAACTATGATCGGGTACAAGTGTTAAACTGTGTTAAGCATTTTATGTTACTATTGCCCTTAAACAGGATTGAACCTGCAACCCAGAGATGATTATCACTGTATTAAACCACACCTATATCCGTTGTGCCATGCATCCAACTGGGGACAATAGTCCAAATAATACGAATAATACAAATCATCAAGCCTCATCTAAAAAATTCAGGGAAATTGTATCCGTCCATCTAGGAACCACAAGGTTCTAGGTTCAATACCTGCCCCTGCCAACTCAGCGTATGAGTAGCACAGGGATCTGTGCAGTAAAGTAAGGAGCTGATGGTAGGTGTGGCACACCACCTCAGATGCAAAACCAATCTCTTTGGTCTAGTGCTAGTGAAAATGAAGAATAATCATAATTACCGTTGAATTGGGAAGACATGGCAACAATCGGTTGTAACCCAATACAAACCCAAATAGTTGCAAAGTCTACTGCAGAATGACAGGGTATTTATAAAACTACACAATATCATTCAAATCAAGCAGCCAATCAGAACTCAAGGAATGTAATCACCCAAATTCATGAATGGATCATTCTTGATTTCTATATATACCAACTGTCTTGGACACTGCTTCAGTGGTACTTATTTAGCTGCTGTTATTCAAACCAACAGTAGACTAACTGACCTCAAGTATAGGCTCCCTCGCTGATACCGACTTTAGGCCACCTCAATAACTTTACATTACTTATTTATTCCCTTTTTGTGTGGTTCACTATTTAGGACCCCAGGATGAAATGACACCAATGTTATGTTTCAAAAGATGTATATTAGTAGAACAAATTTATTTATCAAAGAATGGCTCTTGTTTGTAACTTCTAGTTTCTAACTTCTGGCATTTTCTTATCAATGACTGGCTAAACTTTAAAACCAACAAAAATAATTAAAGACAATAAAGATGCTAATAAGAAATTCTATCTTGTATAATGTATTCAAAAACATTATATACAATGGAAGAATTAAGGGATTGGTTTCAATATACATTTGCCATTCAATCAAATATCAGATGATTGCAGAAATGCCAAGTTTTGTTTTTTTTTCCTATAAAAGACAACAGCGACGACACTACTGTCGAAGTGAACCTTTGGTATTTTGATTGGAACACACCGAGCAACAAAATGGACAAACGGACACATACCCACATGCAGAATAAACAACTTGTTCCTAATAGATTGATGAATATGATATTGTTGCCTTTTAATGGTGTTTATCACATTAATAGCTTGACATTTTAGAGGATTTTGTAGAAGTAAAATAAGAATAAAGCCTCAAAGAAAAAAGAGAAAAACAAAAACCCTTCCCATTCTCAGCAAGAGAGGTTATGTCCTTGAGGATTTCACAATGGCTCTATATTAATCAAAACTAGCCGGGCCCATGGAAATGTCACATAACTTATATATTAATATACTTGTTCATAACTGCATACCTACCAAACTACCTACCTATATATATATATATATATTATATATATATATATATATATATATATCATGTGCATCACACTTTCAGCTATAAAGATCCATAATATTAGGGCCAGTTTAGCTCAGTCGGTAGAGCATCCGGTTAGGAATCACAAGGTTCCTGGTTCGATACCTGCCCTTGCCAACTCAGTGTATGAGTAGCACAGGGATCTGTGCAGCAAAGTAAGGAGCTGATGGTGTGGCGCTCTACTTCAGATGCTAAAATAATCCCCTTGGTCTAGCGCTAGTGAAAAGGGGATAGACTCCCTTGCTGTATGGCTCATATCGACATTAGGCTACTCCGACGACTTTACTTTTATTTGTATAAGATTGAATTCACTTTTATTGATTATAACTTTAATTCATTTATTTTGCATGATAAATTATAATAGGCACTTGTTGTGCAAGGGTTATCATCAGAGTAAATAGACATGGAGAACCAAGTTCTAATCCTGGACGAGGCTATTTGCATTTCACATAGTGCTTAACACTCTTAGAAAAGGTATAGATCCCGCTATGGGTAAATAGTAGGATAGACTGGGCTCTTTAAACTTGGTATAGCAACCGGTATAGAAGGAAAACTCTGAAGTCAAACCTGTTAAACTCCGCTTAAGAAATTGACCTTGTATCCCATTCTGTTAGTGTGGAGGGGTTTAGTAAATACTTAAATATCCATACTGATAATTCAAAATCCTCTTTTTGACATATTCTCCTCCCTCAACCCCACCTACTTATTCTTCATTGTGGTATATTTTTGAACTCTCTCTCTCTCTCTCTCTCTCTCTCTTCTCTCTCTCTCTCTCTCTCTCTCTTTCAGAAGCACTGTTGAACTCATAGTGTAAAATGTTTGGAGAAAAATATAAGAAATATCATATTCACATTGGGATTGTATAGCATCTTGTAATCTTTTATAGTTATGCATTAGGTGACTTTCTGAGACCCCTCTCTCTCTCTCTCTCTCTCTCTCTCTCTCTATTGCTCTCTGTCCGTCTGTCTGTCTGTCTGTCTCTCTCTCTCAGCTTCAGGAAATTAAATTTGAAGTTAGTAGAGGAAAATGTAAATGGAAGGAAAAATTTATTGCTACTTATAAATTTCTCATGTAAGATAAATGAGAGTATTTTATGAGGAAGTGCGTCCCGGTCTCTTGCCACAAAAATTGCTACCCGGTGACTATTAAAATAACGACCCAGCTCAGTCTACACAAAACTATCCATCTTCATATCTATCTATCTCAATTTGTTCATATTTATCTATATTACTTTAAATACTAAGATTTTCTTTTATTAATGTTTGTTTAATGTCTTGTTTTTAGTTTAAATAAACAAGAATTACGACAAAAAAAGAAGCGACCCCACCCCTCCAAAATACATTTACTTGTCAAAAATATCTATCTATCTATCTCCATTTGTTCGTATCTATCTATATTATTTTGTTTGTTTATCTATCTATCTATCTATCTATCTATCTCAGTCTATTCCAAACTATATATCCATCTTCATATCTAAACAAGAATTACGACAAATTACGATAAATAAACAAGAATTACGACGAGCCAGGGTCGTTATTTTGATAGTCACTGGGTAGCAATTTTTGAGGCAGGAGACCGCGATGCACTTCCTGATAAATTACCGTGAATTCGATATTAGACAAATGTTATTCTTTATTTATATCAACTTAAATCTAAAATGAAAAGATTAAAACCGTTGGCTTGGATTTGATAAACAGCATGAAACAAGGTGAGAACAGGGTAATTGACATAAGAATGAACAACAAAGTTGAAACTTCGTTTATAACCTAGTTCAGGATTTAGCATTATTGGAACAAGCAAGAATATGCGCCCTCCTCCAAGCATAAGTGTTGTGATGTTAGTTCAACAGTAAAAAAAGAAGTCAAGTCGAGGTAGGGTAAAAAGAGACAAGTGTATTTACATAAAGGTACAGGAACGGCTAGCATGCAGCTAAACAGTAACAGTACGGTAACAGTACAACCTTTTCACTCGGTGTCTCACTATTTATAGTGAGAACCGGTGTATATTCTCCACTGTAGGAACGGCCGGTACAACAGTTAGTATTTAACTTTTAATGTAACTAAATATATGTAATGACAAACGATAACACTGATAGACTTTGGAAAGCTTTATTCTACTTAATTGGTACACTTATTGAGAGTTTATATAGTCTAGTATTCACTAGAGAGTTCTCCAAACGGGAGGTAATCATAAAATAGGGGAGGTAACTCTCAATTACTTATTACAATATATTAAATTAGAAAGACAAACAAAATTAATAAAGAACCCATATAAAAAGATTACACTTATTTTAATGATATTCTAATTGGTTTCTATATAAAATCATTCATAGGATTGATTTGGAGAATAAAACAATAATATTAGAGATCAATAACATCAAGTAATTATTTATAAACCCTGTTTTGTTAAAACCACTATGAAAATTAACCAAACCATATATTATGTAAACCTTTATTTCTTAGTGATATATAAGACACATTTCAAGATATTAAACACACTAATAACATGGGTTGTTTTGAGACAAATCAAACTTAAGCAATTTTTGAGGGTATTGCAGTAAGCAGTGACATAGTTTCTGTTACAAACAAACAGATACCAAATCTTGATTATAATAAGATGAGAGAGAGATGGAGGGCAGAGAAATATAATCCCACATTCTTAGAGATTAGAAAAAAAATTATGGTTTTGTTTATTTGAATTAAAATGAAAATAAAACAATATTGTGAAATCACCACTAATTTTTTTTGCCTTAGATAAATTTACTCCCAAGAGCAGTGGTTCCCAACCTTTTTCTATTCCTGCACCCTTAAAAGAGTTTTGCTCTGACCTCGCACCCCTACAATTTATACTTTTGTTCAAAAATATAGAATGTGAATCCATACTACAGTTTTATCAAAAGATCATATATATATATATATATTTGGAGAATATGTGCTTAATTGAAGTCAAACCTAATTTTTTTTTTTGAAAGTTAATTCATTAATGATTAATTAGGCGGGATTTAATCATTAATGAATTAACTTTCAAAAAAAAATTAGGTTTGACTTCAATTAAGCACATATTCTCCCAAATATTGTCGGCTGAAAATAGCCATATTTGTTTACGTTATCATATATATATATATATAAATATATATATATATTGTTATTTAGAGAGTAAAATATATATATATATATATATATATATATGTATATATATGTATATATATATATATTTCACTCTCTAAATAACAATAATCTGAAATAAAGAAACAAAAATATAAATAATATCAATTACAAAAGAAAAAAACTTTAATCTAAATTTGAACAGACGCTTCTCGCACCCCTGGTCAGGGACCACTGCCCTGGAGCAAATTTATTGGTTGTGTGGTATAAATTCTAACAGAAAGTAGCAACTATCAATTCTGATAACTAAAAATTCTAGTTCTATTAAACTGAATAATTGAATTGAATCGAATAATTAAAATTCTATTTCATTCTATTTTTCTTGAAGCAAGATATTATTATTCAACCGTTAAACTTGGGAGATGAATTTAAATGGTATTTTTCTGGTGTTGATAGCACTGATGAAGAGGAACCCATTCATGTGTATAGCGGATGATGTCCCTGAAGGCATCCAAGAAGATGAGTTTCATGTTTGTAACCCCAAGGATTTTTTGAATCGGTGTGTATGGATGCTAAGTAGTAGCCATGCATTGAAAATCTTTATCCCATTTTCTTCAATACATCTGAGCGCATTTTGTTTTTCAGGTCTACTAAGTTAAAACACAAAACTGGCTTTATATAAAGCATTTGTGGGCAAACTACATCTCGCAGTAATTTCTGAATGGCCTGCCTAATTTCCCCAAGGAAAATAACATTATTAAAATTTGGTTTGTCTTGTTTCATTCTCACTTGTTTCTTGTTTCCTCTCTCTCTCTCTCTCTCTCTCTCTCTCTCTCTCTCTCTCTCTCTCTCACTCTCTCTCTCAGAAGCACTGTTGAACTCATAGTGTAAAATGTCTGGAGAAAAATATAAGAAATATCATATTCACTTTGGGATTGTATAGTATCTAAAATCTTGTAATCTTTTATAGTTATGCATCAGGTGACTTTCTGAGACCTAAAATTTTAATCTAAATTTTTTTTTGTGAGTAAATAGTTGGCCTAGGCCTAGACTTGGCTAACTGGTATGCCTATAATTTCCAGCTCCAAAAATCAACAAAATCTTGTAATCTTTGAGGCTATCATCGTAGGAAATGGACATCATAAACAAAGTTCAAATCCTGGACGAGGTTGCTTGCATATCACATAGTGCAAATACCCTTGGGAAAGGTATGAATCAAATTATTCTCCCTCTTGTGGGTAAATAGTA
>CM042163.1:34679840-34744840 GCA_023376005.1 Doryteuthis pealeii
TTCACTAGTACTAGGCCAACAGTGCTGAATTTGTCATGAGAGATAACTTTAATGGTAATTATATAATACTTCCCCTTATATATTTTTCAATTAATCAATAAAAAAAGGTAAAGCCGTCGGAGTATTTTATTGTCAGTATCAGCTAGTGCTAGACCAGGGAGATTGTTTTTGCATCTGAGGTGGAGTGCCATACCTACCATCACCTCTCCACTTTAAGACACAGGTTCAAGCTGTGCTATTCATATCACTGAGTAGACGAGGGCCAGTATCAAACCCAAAAACTTGTGGTTCCTAGGCGGATGCTGTACCAAGTGAGCTAATCCAGTAATTCTATAATTAGTATGAGACTTGACATCAAGCTTAATGGACACTTTTGATGGCCTTTAAGTAAACAAGTTAGTATTAAATAGTATCATGTTCTTGGGTTAGCTCAGTTGGTAGAGCGTTCGGCTAGAAACCACAAGGTTCCTAGTTCGATACCGGTCCTCGCCAACTCAGCATATGAGTAGCACAGGGATCTGTGCGGTAAAGTAAGGAGCTGATGGTAGAGGTGGCGCTCCACCTCAGACGCTAAAATAATCTCCTTGGTCTAGCGCTAGTGAAAAGGGGATAGACTCCCTCGCTGCATGGCTGATACTGACATTAGGCCACCCCGGCGACTATTTATGTTCTCTAAGTAAAAATACAAATCTTTTCAAGACATATTTGTTTGATACTAACTTGTTAACAATGAAGTCCGTCAATTGCTATGTGCTACGTGAGTTTTGACATTTGATCTTTCTCCAATTAGTCTTTAAACAATTAGTAGGTGACTATCTGCAATTTATGAGTGTAAACAGATACATCTCTTTTAAAATAAGGTGTCACAATTTTATGACTACTTTTTGGCTTGGTCAGCATAAACAACATTAGTTTTGCTTTTTACTTTGAGTTGAATAAGGTGTTCTACTTACAAACAATCTTTCTTATGCCAATAACCAGCATTAACTTCAGCATGGATCCTTAAATGCAATACACAACAATAAAAAAAAAACAATTATCTATACTTAACAGGACAATACAGAATCTCAATACCTTTCTAGCCAATCTATCTGTTACATACTCATACACATATACCCATGTTGGGTATATACACAAGTGTTCTTTTACTAGAGAGGGGAGAGAGATAGACACAGGTAGACAGAGAGATGCATATGCATTTTGCATCACTTACTTCTTTGGCCATTTGGTGATCTCTGGGTCGTTTCTATATTTTTTGCCAAGACATTCATCAAGCAACAACACCATATTATTTGTTTAAACTTTTATTGCTTAAACATCTTCTTCTAACTAACACAACGCGCATGTGCATTTGAGGCCAGCTAAGGCAGACAAGCTTTTTGCCTGACGTCTAATCTGGAACTGAGGGTTAACTCGGTCCCACGTAACTTCACGTATTTCGCGGGCTTTCTGTAATATTCCATGGAAAGTCCCACCCGTGATATGAAATGGGGCCATCCTTTCAGAAATACAGGGGGTTGACAATAATCTATGCATAAATTATGTAACATATCAACCAAGTACAATTATCAAATTTGATACTTGGATTTGATCTATTAAACAAAAATTGTGGATAGGAGGTGTTCGTGGAGTAATGGTTATCATCATAGGAAATAGATATAGTGAACCTAGTTCAAATCCTAGATGAGGTTGTATGCATTTCATATAAATCCTTAAATACTATATAAAAAAAAAAATAAAAAAAACATTGTTATTCATACTTGACTGAACAATACAAATTTTGAACTCAATACCTTTCTAGCGATTAACTATTAAATACAATTAACTATTAAATTTGAAACTAGGATTCTGATCTACTGAACTATTAACTATTAACTATCAAATACGACTAACTATTAAATTTGAAACTTGTATTCTGATCTACTGAGCTAAAATTGTGGATAGGAGGTGTTCATGGTGCAATGGTTATCATCATAGGAAATGTGAACCTAGTTGAAATCCTAGAAACGGTTGTATGCATTTCATATAAATCCTTAAATGCTATATCCAAAAAAATTTTTTTAAAAACAATCGTTATTTATACTTGACCGGACAATACAAATTCTGAACTCAATACCTTTCTAGACAATCTATCATTCTATCGAGCAAGTACGACTAACTATTAAATTTGAAACTTGGATTCTGATTTACTAAACAAGAATTTTGGATAGGAAGTTTATGATGTAACTAGAAGCCACTACCCGGCATGGCCTGGGTAAAGGATGGATTTTTTTTTAATTTAGTCTCACAAATCCATTATCACTGAATCGTGCGTTGGATCTTCACAGAATGTCCTATTAAATCTTTCCATAAAAAAACCAAAAAAAACCTAACGTTGATTCAGCCACTCTGAAAAGAAAAATCAGAGTCTCCTATTTAAAATATCAAATCTTAAAAAATCCATGCCGATATTTAAATTTTATTTCTTAATTATCTTCACGTATATATAAATCAAATCTTCATTATTTTGCTCAAAAAGCAAAGCCTGGTAATAGTAAATGTGTATGTATATTGACTTTGTTGTTAATTGTTTTATTTTTGTAGTTTCATCTGGACATACATACACACAACTGCCCTTTATATATATGTATAGATGGTTATCACATAGGAAACAAATGTGGCCTAATTGATTAAGGCAACGTTCATGAAAGATGGGCTCTAGTGATATGGCATACAGGTAGAAATCTTGATAGAAAGTTACCTCTTTATTTCCAGTTTTGTACTTTGTAGCCCAGTAATCAACGTGCTTATCAACCAGAGGGATTAAAAACAACAATAATGCGGATTAAAATTAGTCATAGAATAACAGTGAAAATGAATCATCTAAAACCTAGAGAGAAAAAAAAATCAATAATACTTTTTAAAAAACAAAAAAAACTGCTGACCTTATTTCTACCTATAAAATTGATAAAACAACAAGAGTACATTTTGGATGTATGTATTTATCTGACCCCTCTGTACGACGAGCAGGATGTGACACAAGGTCAATTTGTTTAAGCAAGAGTTTGATTCAGAGTTTTCCTTTTATTAGAATGGTTGCTTAATCAAGGTTAAAGAAACCAGGCTGTTCTACTATTTACTCATAGCAGGAGGGAGAATACCTTACCTAAGTGCTATGTGAAATGCAAGCAGCCTCATCCAGTATTTAAACAAGGGTCACCATGTCCATTTCCTACAACAGTAACCATTACATGATGAACAAGTTATTTTGGATGTAAGTGTAAGCACAAAGTTGTTATTTACCAAACTTAGCTCAGTTTGGCTCAAGGTCTAGCATATGGGGCGCTCATGGTGTAACAGCTATCATCATAGGGTATGGACACAACAACCTGAGTTCAAATCCTGGATGAGGCTGTTTGCATTTCACTTTGCACTAATGTCTTAGGGAAAGGCATGAATCCAGTACTATGGGTAAAATAGGAGGAGCAGACTGGTTTCTTTAGCCTTGGTTAGGCAACCAGTTTAGGAGAAGGAAAACTCTAAATTCAAACCAGCTTTACTCCACTTAAAAGTTGACTGTGTCATACAGAGATGCTAATGGGTACGCGTCCTGCATCCCTTACACACTAAAATCTAAAAGGAAGCAGTAAAATCATATCCATGTATCCCTGTGTTTTTCTTTTTTCTTCCCTCACGATTTCAAGCTAACTGTAAATACATTTCAATATTTTCTTAGAAAAATGAATTAAACAGGATAGGTTCTAAGGTAGGAGTTAGATGGCTTTAGTTGGGACTCATTCAAAGCAAATGTGTCCAGGATGCACTAAATCAAAAAGCTATCAGCATCACTGGTCATATCCTGGCTATGGCAGAGGGATTGATATAATATATATATATATATATATATATATATATATATAAGAGTTTTATAATTTGCTTGAAGCATTGTGTATATATTGGTTAGGAGGTTAATTTAGAAGGCTATCACAATGCAGGTGTAAAGAAAAAATAATAATTCGGTAACAATGATGTTGTGTGTTAACCTGTATTTAATTCTTGAATTTTCAAGATATCTCTTTTTTCAAAAGATCACTGGAACTGAAGCAGTCTAGTTATAGCATTTTTTTTGCATATATATATATATATATATATATATACACGCACACACACACACACACACACACACACACACGGAGCACTTTCAAACAATACCTTTGGGAAAGGTATAAACCCTCTCTTCCTCCCAGCTTATATAAAAGTTAATATAAATACAGATACTCATCTGATCCTGAACCCGCTATAAAATTTGGCAATGATTTCATATTTCCCAGGCCATTGCACCAACATGTTGCCTATTATTTTTGTTACAACAGCCATTGGCAAGAATCTTGTAATCACATATAAGTAATTCCTGTTCATTTTCCTACTTTTATTAATATCATTGGCTCTTGTTTAAAACCCCAGACATCTAACTCTCCACTGAATGTACAGTATCAACCAGAAATGAGTACACCCCCAGAAAGATGCTGATAGGTAGCGTCCCCTGATGCACAAAAATCTACAAGAACGAAGTAAAATCATATCCATGCATCCCAGTGTTTTTCTTTTTTCTTACCCACCATTTCAAACTAACTGTAAATACATTTCAATAGTTTCTTAGAAATGAATTACACAGGATAGGTTACAAGATAGGGGTTTTAGTTGTTTCCCCAGATCATAAATAAAAACCCTACAATTTATTAAGAAACTTTAGTTGGGATACATATATTTTCCCGGGGACTCATTCAAAGCAATGAATTACATAGGATAGGTTTACAAGATAGGAGTTAGAAAGCTTTAGTTGTTTCCCCAGATCATAAATAAAAACCCTACAATCTATTAAGAAACCATTTTTATTATTAGTTGGGACCCATAAATTTTTCCGGGGACTCATTCAACACAAATATATGCATACCAGGATGCACTAAATCAAAAAGCTATCAGCATCACTGCATACCCCTCTCCCCACCGCCAACCAATTTTTTTAATAAACAAATCTCTACAGGCACAAAATTGAATAACTATTTTGAACATAACAGAAACATATTAATTTTAATTTAAAATCCTAAAAGCTTTTACAGCTCACATTAATCAGAGGATAATGATAACAAAATAAAGAACATATTGAGATGAAGAGAAAGTACATTAAAAGCAGATGGGAGATTAAAAAGCCAACCCATTAAATCGTTAGTTAGTAAGGCTTAGAGACACAGTGATTCCGAAAAACAAGCAATCATCCAAAAGAGGTTGAATACATTTTTTTCATAAAAAGTTAATTTTCTTCTGAAACCAAAGATACCAGGATTTTATTATTTCAAATGGAAAAAATTATACAATCAAAATGGATACAGGGATACAATCAGACAAGGCTGTAGTCAAGTTGAAGGACCAGTCAACACGTTTGTAGATTTAAGATAGAGGGTTTTTATTGCAGAGATATACAATAAGACAGACAAGGAATAGTGAGGTACACTACTAATCCAGCATAATGCTGTGCTCACTATATATATAGTCAGACCACATGGGTGAGAGAGTGTTGTAGAATAATCATACTAAGTTCCAAAATTACCGTCGAATTGATAAGACAATGCAGCAAGTAGCTGTAACTCAAACAGATCTAACCTTACTGCAAATCCTACTGCAGAATGCCAGAGTATTTATGAAACCTCATAACATCATAGAAACCAAGCAGCCAATCAGGACCTCAAGGAATGGAATCACCCAAATACACGAATGAACTATTTTTTGAGTCTCATAAGTACCAGCTGTCTTGAGCATTAGTTCAGTTGTGCTTAGCCAGTTGCTGTTGTCAAACCAACAGTATACCGACTGACCTGGCTGGTTCAGTTATGCTTAGCCAGTTGCTGTTGTCCAAACCAACAGTATACCGACTGACTGTCTGGTTCAGTTGTGCTTAGCCAGTTGCTGTTGTCCAAACCAACAGTATACCCGACTGACTGATTTCAACAAGTGTATGCAATATTCCAATACAAACAAATTTCACCGAGTGAATAATGTGAATTTCTTTTTAAATACTAAAGATTTTTTCTAAATGTTCTATAGCCTTTTTTTGCAATATCATTATTGAAGAAGCAATTTTTTCTGCATATTTATTATTGAAGAAGCAATTTTTCTCTTTGTTATTCCTCTTTGCAAAACAACAACTGAGGCTGTTGGTAACATGATAATATACAAGACCAGTTGTTATTCTCAATGAATTATTTATTTTTTTTCAAAAAAAAGAAAAACTTTTTCTTGAATGCATTTAAAAACAAGCCTTTAAAAAGTCAACATAAACAGTGTTTTATCATAAGCTCGCAGTTTTCAAACGAGTGGCCTTGTATTTTTGCAAAAGATAAAAGCAACAAATGGGAATGAGAGAAAAAATATGCAGGAATTAATTAACAAAAAAAAAAAATATAATAATAAAATAAATAAAAATAAAAAGTAATCAATACATCTAATGCATAAATTATATCAAAAGTTCCACCATGAAAAAAAAATGTATTATTTTCCGTTCCAAAGGTTTGTTTTTTGTTTTTTGTTTTTTGCTTTTGTTTTTTTTTTATGCTCCTTCTCTGAATTTTTGAGATGAGGCTTGATAATTTGGATTATTTGGATTATTCGGACTATTGTCCTCATCTTTATTCTTATCTGTACAAAATTTCAGCCAATGTGCCCTCCAGCCTTCTCCGACAAGAAATACCTGAAGAAGGCCAGAGGGCACACCAGTTGAAAACGTTTTGCACAACTAAATAGGCACTTCCATTAGAAAAGAAATATGTATTGGTCTTTTTCTTCGTAAATCAAATACATAATCACACTTCCCCTACCACCACCCCTAAATTAGCCAGGGTGTGCTACTCATGTGGAATGTCCTGAGTAGGAATAGCTTAGCGGAAACTCTCTCTCTTCAGGTCTACAATTGAATTTAGTTTTCCTTCTCCTAGACAGGTTGCCATAGTAAGGTTAAAGATCTAACATCTATTTATTTTTTTATTATTTTACTCTCAGATCTAAGTCACGAATAACAAACATTTTTCTTTTTTATTATCCATCTACAATTCTTTCCTTTTTGGATGTGTAACAGTTATAGTCATAGAAAACAGATATGTGTCTCAAATTCACATCCTGGATGAGGCTGGTTGCATTTCACACAGTGCTAATACTCTTAGAAAAGGTACACATCAAACTGCTGTCCCCCTAACTCTTGTTAAGTAGTAGGGCAGACCTTTGTTATAACAACGCAGTTTAGGAGAAGGAAAACATTAATTGAATCAAACCTGTTAAACTTTGCTTTAAAAAAATTGACCTTGTGTCGCATCTGCTTGTGGTGGAGGGGTTGGGTAAATACATACATACTTTCCTTGCTCTTAAAATCTTTAATTAAGATAATCCAACTGCAGTTTTAAGAGTTGAATTTACTGATCAATTTTTTATGATAATTGTTATTTATCTAATACAAATGCATCAATTTTATCTTAGCTATTATTATATGAAATTGTATACATCATAAAGGAAAATGTGGATATAACAACAACAAACAAACTATGTTCAATTGATATTTCGCCTCATATATTGGTTGAGGCTTCCTCAGATGTTTATGAGCTTCTGGGGAAGCCTCAACCAATAATGCGGTGAAATATCAATTAAACATAGTTGTTTGTGTTTGTTATATCCACATTTTTCCTCTACTCTCATTTTGTCAGATTTATTCAATCTTTCACTCCTCATACATCATAAAGTAGCTCCCATAGAAATATTAACTTTTTTTTTTTAAAATTCTGTAGATTTATATATTCATTCTATTGTAGTTCTTTAAATACTGTATTTTTATTATGATAATGCTGGCTTACTTAGACTGGTTGTTACCATAACAGATCTCTTAGTAATGGAATATGATGATGATGTAGAAAATCACAAACATCACACACACACACACACACACACACCACACACACAGAGGTACACATTTCATTTTATATATGTGGATAAAATCAGAATACAATATTTTATCTGAAAAAAAGAAAAATAAGAACAGATTTTTTTTTTTTTTTTTTTGCATACAAGATGTGTTCAAAAAGCATTAAGACTGAAGCATTAATTGGCTCATATAACCATAATAAACTGATATTGGGATTACATAGTAAAGTATGATAGAAAAGAGATAAGAAAAACAAATGTTAATCATACGCTGACAGATAACTGTTTCAACCTATGTGGTTTGGAAAGTACAATGAAAGAGAAAGGAGGAAATAGTTTCTTTCAATCAATATAGTTGATCTTGAAGAAGACCAGTTTTATAAAGCATCTTTTACAATTGTTTTCATTTGATTTAAATGTTTCAGTTGAATTGTACTTTAAACACCACACAGGTCGAAACAGATATCTGTCAGCATAATTATTAACATTTGTTTTTCTATCTCTTTTTCAATCAATACTGTCAGATTTATTTCCATTTATTATAGTAAGGGGCCGGGTTTAGCTCAGTCGGTAAGAGGCGTTCGGCTAGAAACCACTAGTTTCCTAGTTCATACCGGTCCTCGCCAACTCAGCATATGATAGGCAGCAGGGATCTGTGCGGGTAAAGTAAGGAGCTGATGTAAGTGTGGTGCTCCACATCAGATGCTAACAATTCCATGGTCTAGCGCTATTGAAAAGGGGATAGACTCCTCCCTGACTAGCTGATATCGACTTTATTTTTTTTTTTTTTATTATTATAGTAAAGTATCAAGACTAAAGCTGTATTTAACAAGGCAGGAATGAAAAAATTAACAAACTGGGATAATTTTCTTCAAAAATAATCCCCTTGATATTCAATACACTTATTCCAGTGAGTTTTCCATTGGTCGAGGCACCTCTTAAAATAATCTTTTAGTATCATATAAAGTTGTGGAGCTATATTTCTTTTAAGAGGTGCCTCGACGCAATGGAAACTCACTGGAATAAAGTGTATTGAATATCAAGGGGACTTATTTTTGAAGAAAATTATCCATTTGTTAATTTTTCAATTCCTGCCTTGTAAAATACAGCTTTAGTCTGATACTTACTATAATAATAAAAAAAAAAAAGAAATAAAGTCGATATCAGCTAGTCGCGAGGGAGTCTATCCCTTTTCAAATAGCGCTGACCAAGGAGATTGTTTTAGCATCTGATGTGGAGCATCCACCTTACCATCAGCTCCTTAACTTTACCGCACAGATCCTGTGCTAGCTCATAATGCTGAGTTGGCGAGGACCGGTTATCGAACTAGGAAACCTTGTGGTTTTCTAGCCGAACGCTCTACCGACGAGCTAACCCGGCGCCCTTTACTATAATAAATGGAAGATTAAATTCTGACAGTATGATTGAAAGAGATAGAAAACAAATGTTAATAAATATGCTGACAGATATCTTGTTTTCGACTGTGTGGTTTGTAGTACAATTCAACTGAAATCAACTTTTAAATCAATGAAAACAATTGTAAAAGATGCTTTATATGAAAAAAAATGGTCTTCTTCAAGATCAACTATATTAGATGAAAAGAAACATATTCCTCCTTTCCTTTTCTTTCATTGTACTTTCCAAAACACATAGGTTGATAACAGTTATCTGTCAGCGTATGATTACTATTTGGTTTTTCTATCTCTTTTCTATCATACTTTACTATGTAATCCAATTCAGTGTTATATGGTATATGAGCCAATTAATGCTTCAGTCTTAATGCTTTTAGAAACACATCTTGTATGCTAAAAAAAAAAAAAAAATCTGTGTTTATTTTCTTTTTTTCAGAGAAATATTGTAATCTAGATTATCCACATATATAAAATGAATGTGTAACCTCTGGTGTGTGTGTGTGTGTTGTGTGTGTGTGTGTGTTGTATTGTGTGATTTCTACATCTATCATCATATTCATTAGCTAAGAGATCTGTTATGGTAACACGCAGTATAAGTTAAGCAGCATTATCTATAATAAAAATAGCAGTAAATTCAAAGAACTACAATAGAATGAATATATAAATCTACAGAATTTTAAAAAAAAGGTTAATTTTATTTCTATGGTAGCTACTTTATGATGTATGAGGAGTGAAAGATTGAATAAATCTGACAAAATGAGAGTAGAGGAAAATGTGGATATACAACACAAAAACTATGTTTAATTGATATTTCACCGCATTATTGTTGAGGCTTCCCGCAGAAGCTCATAGCATCTGAGGAAAGCCTCAACCAATAATGAGGCCGAAATATCAATTGAACATAGTTGTTTTGTGTTGTTATATCCACATTTTCTTTATGTTGTATACAATTTCATATAATAATAGCTAAGATAAAATTGATGGCATTTGTATTAGATAAATACAATTATCATAATAAAATGATCAAGTAAATCACTGCTTAAAACTGCAGTTGGATTATCTTAATTTAAAGATTTATAAGAGGCAAGGAAAGTATGTATGTATTTACCCAACCCTCCACCACAAGCAGGATGCGACTACAAGGTCAATTTTTTAAAGAAAGTTTAAACAGGTTTGAATTCAATTAATGTTTTCCGCTTCTTCCTAAACTGGGTTGTTTATACAAAAGGTCTGCCCTAACTACTTATACAAGAGTTAGGGGGACAGCAGTTTGATGTGTACGCTTTTTTCTAAGAGTATTAAGCACTGTGTTGAATGCCAACAGCCTATCCAGGATGTGAAATTTGGAACTATCTGTTTTCTATGACTATAACTGTTAACACATCCAAAAAAAGGAAGAATGTAGATGGATATAAAAAGAAATTTTGTTATTCGTGACTTAGATCTGAGAGGTAAAATAATAAAAAAATAAAATAGATTGTTAGATTCTTTAACTTACTATGGCAACCTGTCTAGGAGAAGGAAAAATAATTCAATTGTAGACCTGAAAGAGGAGAGTTTCCGCTAAGGCTATTCCTACCAGGCAATTCCACATGAGTAGACAACCCTGGCTAATTTAGGGTTGGTGGTAGGGGAAGTGTGATATTATTTGATTACGAAGAAAAAGACGGCAAATACATTTTTCTTTTTCTAATGGAATGCCTATTTAGTTTTGTGCAACGTTTCAACTGGTGTGCGCTCTGGCCTTCTTCAAGGTATTTCTGTCGGAGAAGCTGGAGGCAACATTGTGCTGAAAATTTTTTGTACAGATAAGAATAAAGATGAGGACAAATAGTCCCGACTAAATCCAAATAAATCCAAATTATCAAGACTCATCTCAAAATCAGAGAAGGAGCATAAAAAAAACAAAAAGCAAAAAACAAACAAAAAACAAACCTTTGAACGGAATAATAACATTTTTTTTCATGGTGGAAACTTTTGATATAATTTATGCATTAGAGTGTATTGATTTTTTTTTTATTTTTTATTTTTTTTATTTATTTATATTTTTTTTTTTTTGTTATTAAATTCCTGCATATTTTTTCTCTCATTCCATTTGTTGCTTTTATCTTTGAAAAATACAAGGCCAATCGTTTGAAAACTGCGAGCTTATTGATAACACTGTTTATGTTGACTTTTTAAAGGCTTGTTTTTAAATGCCATTCAAAGAAAAAGTTTTTCTTTTTTTTTTTGAAAAATAATAATTCATCTGAGAATACAACTGGTCTTTGTATATTATGCATGTACCACAGCCTCAGTTGTTGTTTTTGCAAAGAGAATAACAAAGAGAAAAATTTTGCGCTTCTTCATAATAATATTGCAGAAATTGCTTTTTCAATAATGGATATTTGCAGAAAAAGGCTATAGAACATTAGAAAAAATCTTATAGTATTTAAAAAGAAATCAGCATTATCAACTCGGTGAAATTGTTGTATTGGAATATTGCATACACTTGTTTGAAATCAGTCAGTCTGGTAACTGTTGGTTTGGACAACAGCCAACTGGCTAAGCAGCAACTAACCAGACAGTCAGTCGGTATATTCTTTGGTTTGGACAACAGCAACTGGCTAAGCATAACTGAACCAGCCAGTCAGTCGGTATACTGTTATGGTTGGACAACAGCACTGGCATAAGCAACAACTGAACTAATGTCCTCAGACAGCTGGTACTTATGAGACTCAAAAATAGTTCGATTCGTGTATTTGGTTGATTCCATTCCTTGAGTCCTTGATTGGCTGCTTGGTTTTCTATGATGTTATGAGAGGTTTCATAATACTCTGGCATTCTGCAGTAGGATTTGCAGTAGGTTAGATCTGTATTGAGTTACAGCTCTTGCTGCATTGTCTTATCAAATTCGACGGTAATTGGAACTTAGTATGATTATTCTACAACACTCTCTCACGCCATGTGGTCTGACTATATAAATATAGTGAAGCACAGCATTATGCTGGATTAGTAGTGGTACCTCACTATTCCTTGTGCTGTCTTATTGTATATCTCTGCAATAAAACCCTCTATCTTAAATCTACAAACGTGTTGACTGGTCCTTCAACTTTGACTACAGCCTTGTCTGATTGTAAAATCCCTGTATCCCATTTTGATTGTATAATTTTTCCATTTGAAAATAATAAAATCCTGGTATCTTGTTCAGAAGAAAATACTTTTATGAAAAAAATGTATTCAACCTCTTTTGGATGAATTTGCTTGTTTTTTCGAATCACTGTGTCTCTAAAGCCTTACTAACGATTTAATGGGTTTGGCCTTTTTTTAATCTCCCATTGCTTTTAAATGTATTTCTCTCATCTCAATATGTTCTTTATTTTGTTATTCATTATCCTCTGATTTAAATGTGAGCTGTAAAAGCTTTTAGGATTTTAAAATAAAATTAATATGTTTCTGTTTATGTTCAAAATAGTTATTCAATTTTTGTGCCTGTAGAGATTTTGTTTATTAAAAAAATTGGTTGGCGGTGGGGACAGGGGTATTGCAGTGATGCCTGATTAGCTTTTATGATTTAGTGCATCCTGGTATGCATATATTTGTTGTTGAATGAGTCCCCGGAAAAATTTATGGGTCCGCAACTTAATAATAAAAATGGTTTCTTTAATAGATTTGTAAGGGTTTTTATTTAATATCTGGGGAAACAACTAAGTTTCTAACTCCCTATCTTGTAACCTATCCTATGTATCATTGCTTTGAATGAGTCCCCGGGAAAATATATGTATCCCAATAAAGTTTCTATAATAATTGTAGGTTTTTATTTATGATCTGGAAACAACTAAAACCCCTATCTTGTAACTATCCTGTGTATTCTTTCTAAGAAACTATTGAATGTATTTCAAGTTAGTTTGAAATGGTGGTAAGAAAAAAGAAAAACACTGGGATGCATGGATATGATTTTACTTCGTTCTTGTATAAATGATTTTTGTGCATCAAGGGGAACGCTAACTATCAGCATCTTTCTGGGGGTGTACTCATTTATGGTTGATAAGCTGTACATTCAGTGGAGAGTTAGATGTCTGGGGGTTAACAAAGAGCCAATGATATTAATAAAAGTAAGGAAATGAAGGAATTACTTATATGTGATTAGCATGATCTTGCCAATGGCTGTTGTAAGCAAAAATAATAGGCAACATGTTGGTGCATGGCCTGGGAATATGAAATCATTTTGCCAAATTTTATAGCGGGGTCAGGATCAGATGAGTATCTGTATTTATATTAACTTTTATATAAGCTGGGAAGGAAAGAGAGGGTTTAATACTTTTCCCAAAGGGTATTGTTTTGAAAGTGCTCCGTGTGTGGTGTGTGTGTGTGTGTGTGTGCGTGTTATATATATATTATATATATATATATATGCAAAAAATTGCTATAAACTAAGAAGACTGCCTTTCAGTTACCAGTGATCTTTGAAGAAGAGATATCCTTGAAAAAATTCAAGAATTAAAATTACAGTTACACACAACATCATTGTTACCGGCCCGAATTATTATTTTTTTCTTCTTATACACCTGCATTGTGATAGCTTCTAAATTAACCTCCTAGACCAATATTACACAAATGCTTCAGAGCAAATTATAAACTCTTATATATATATATAGTATAATATATATATATAAATTATATATATATATTCCAATCCCTCTGCCATGCCGTATGACCAGTGATGCTGATAGCTTTATGATTTAGTGGCAAGGTTCCTGGAGCACATTTGACTTGATATGGAGTCCCACTAAAGCCATCTAATCCTACCTTAGAACCNCAGTATAAAAAAAAAAATAGGGGGGGGGAAATCGGGGGTGGGGGAGGGGAATTGGAAGCAACTAATTATTAATTTTTTTCTCTTTCTTATTTTAAATTTTCCTAATACAGTCTATTCAAAATGTAATTTAATAATCTTGGAAAAATTAAAAATTTAATTTTGCTTCTTTTTTTTTTTAATTGAATCTTTATAAGGTTTTGGTAATATTTTTTTTTTTTTTTTGTGTTTTTTTTTTGTTTTTTTTTTTTAATTGAAAGATTACAAGATTTTATATAAATTTTACCCAACCCCTCTACAACAAGCAGACTGCGGCACACATTTTAGTGAATGTAACAGGTTTGATTTCAAGTGTTTTCATTTCTCCCTAGACAGTTACAATACCAAGGTTAGAGCCCAGTCTGCACTACTATTTAACCCCAAGAGGGAGAATAATTAGATTCAATACCTTCCAAGGGTATTTGCACTATGTGATATGCAAGCAACCTCGTCCAGGATTTGAAACTTCGTGTTATATGATGTCCATTTCCTACGATGATAGCCTCAAAGATTACAAGATTTTGTTGATTTTGGAGCTGGAATTAAAGGCATACCAGTTGCCAAGTCTGGCTAGGCCAACTAATTTACTCACAAAAATATTTTAGATTAAGATTTAAGATTAAATTTTAGGTCTAGAAGTCACCTGATCATAACATAAAAGATTAACAAGATTTTAGATACTATACAATCCCAAAAGTTGAATATGATATTTGCTTATATTTTTCTCCAAGAGTTCAACAGTGTTCTGAAGAGAGAGGAGAGAGAGAGAGAGAGAGAGAGAGAGAGAGAAGAGAGAGGAAACAAGAAACAAGTGAGTGAAACAGAACAAACCAAATTTTAATAATTTATTTTCCTTGGGGAAAATTAGGCAGGCCATTCAGAAATTACTTACTGCGAGATGTAGTTTGCCACAATGCTTTTATATAAAGCCCGTTTTGTGTTTTAACTTAGTGACCTGAAAAACAATGCGCTCAATGTATTGGAAGAAATGGGAATAAAGATTCAATGCATGGCTACTACTTAGCAATCCATACACCCGATTCAAAAAAATCCTTGGGGTTTACAACATGAAACTCATCTTCTGGATGCCTTCAGGGAACATCATCCGCTCAACATGAATGGGTTCTCTTCATCAAGTGCTATCAACACCAGAAAAAACCAATTTAAAATTCATCTCCCAATTTTAACGGTTGAATAAAATAATATCTTGCTTCAGAAAAATGAATGAAATAGAATTTTTTAATTAGTTCGATTCAATCATTATTTCAGTTTAATAAAATAGAATTTTTAGTTATCAGAAAGGGTAGTTGCTACTTTCTGTTAGATATTTACACCACACAACCAATAAATTTGCACGCGGCGTGGTCCCTGACCAGCGGGTGCGAGAAGCGTCTGTTCAAATTTAGATTAAAGTTTTTTTCTTTTGTAATTGATATTATTTATATTTTTGTTTCTTTATTTCAGATTATTGTTATTTAGAGAGTGAAAATATTACATATATACTTCATATTTATATATATATATATATATATATATATTTATCTCTAAATAACAAATATATATATTATTATATATATATATATGATACGTAAACAAATATGGCTTTTTCAGCCAACAATATTTGGAGATATGTGCTAATTTGAAGTCACCTAATTTTTTTTTGAATTATTCAATTAATGATTAAATCCCGCTAATTAATCATTAATGATTACTTTCAAAAAAAAAAAATTGGTTTGACTTCATTAAGCACATATTCTCCCAAATATATATATATATTATATATATATATTATATTTATATGATCTTTTGATAAAACTGTAGTATGGATTTCGCATTCTAATATTTTTGGAACAAAAGTATAAATTGTAGGGTGCGAGGTCGAGCACACTCTGTTTAAAGGGTGCAGGAATTGAAAAAGGTTGGAACCACTGCTCTAGGGAGGTAATTTATCTAAGGCAAAAAAATTAGTGGTGATTTCCAATATTGTTTTAATTTTCCTTTTATTCAAATAAACAAAAACCATAATTTTTTTCTAATCTCGACGAAATATGGGATTATATTTCTCCTCCCTCCCTTCCTCTCTCTCTCTCATCTTATTATAATCGAGATTCGGTATCTGTTTTTTTGTAACAGAAACTATGTCACTGCTTACTGCATACCCTCAAAAATTGCTTAAGTTTGATTTGTCCCAAAACACCCAATGTTATTGTGTGTTTAAAATCTGAATGTGTCCTTATATATCATAAGATAAAGGTTTACATATATCATGTTTGGTTAATTTTCAAGTGGTTTTAACAAAACAAGGGTTATAAATAATTACTTGATGTTTTTGATTCTTATAGTCAATCAATCCCTACTGAATGATTTATATAGACCAATTAGAATATATTAAAATAAGTGTAATCTTTTATAATGGGTTCTTAATTATTTTGTTTGTCTTTCTAATTTAATATATTGTAATAAGTAATTGAGAGGTTACCTCCCCTATTTTATGATTACCATCCCGTTGGAGAACTCTCTAGTGAATACTAGACTATATAAACTCTCATAAGTGTACAATAAGTTAGAATAAAGCTTTCCAAGTCTATCCAGTGTTAATCGTTTGTCATTCATATATTTAGTAGCATTAAAGTTTAAATAAAACCCCTAAAAACTTGGTGTTCCGGCCGTTCTAAGTGGAGAAATATACACCGGTTCCACTATAAATAGTGAGACACCGAGTGAAAAGGTTGTACTGTTACGTTTTAACCCTGTTTACTGTTTGCTGCATGCTAGCCGTTCCTGTACCTTTATGTAAATACACTTGTCTCTTTTTACCCTACCTCGACTTGACTTCTTTTTTTACTGTTGCTACTATCAACATACACTTAAATGCTGGAGGAGGGCGCATATTCCTTGCTTGTTCCATAATGCTAATCCTGAACTAGGTTTAAACGAAGTTTCAACTTTGTTGTTCATTCTTATGTCAATTACCCTGTTTCACCTTGGTTTCATGCTGTTTATAAATCCAAGCCAACGGTTTTAATTTTCATTTTAGATTTAAGTTGTATAAATAAAAGATAAATTTGTCTAAATATCGGATTCACGTAATTTATCAGGAAGTGCAATCGCGGTCCTCTGCCTCACAAATTGCTACCCATGACTATCAAAATAAGACCTGGCTCGTCGTAATTCTTGTTATTTATCGTAATTTGTCGTAAATTCTTGTTATCATTGGGTAACAATTTTTGAGGCGGAGACCGGTGCACTTCCTGATAATTACCGTGAATTCGATATTAGACCAAATGTTATTTCTTAATTTATATCAACTTTAAATCTAAAATGAAAAGATTAAACCGTTGGCTTGGATTTGATAAACAGCATGAAACAAGGTGAGACAGGGTAATTGACATAAGCATGAACAACAAAGTTGAACTTTCGTTTATAACCTAGGTTCAGCGATTGCATTATTGGAACAAGCAAGAATATGCGCCCTCCTCCAAGCATAAGTGTTTGTGATGTTAAGTTCAACAGTAAAAAAGAAGTCAATCGAGGTAGGGTAAAAAGAGCAAGTGAATTTACATAAAGGTACAGGACGGCTGCATGCCAGCTAAACAGTAACGACGGTAACAGTACAACCTTTTCACTCGGTGTGTCACTATTTATAGTGAGAACCGTGTATATTATCCACTGTAAGGAACGGCCGGTACAACAGTTAGTATTTAACTTTAATGTAACTAAATATATGTAATGACAAACGATAACCTGATAGACCTTTGGAAAGCCTTTTTTCTACTTAATTGGTACAACTTTTGAGAGTTTATATAGTTAGTATTCACTAGAGAGTTCCTCCAAACGGGAGGTAATATAAAATAGGGGAGGTATCTCATTGCTTAATTACAATATATTAATTAGAAAGACAAACAAAATTAATAAAGACCCATATAAAAAGATTCACTTATTTTAATGATATTCTAAATGGTTTCTATTAAATCATTCCATAGGATTGATTTGGAGAATAAACAATAATATTAGAGATCAATAACTCAAGTAATTATTTATAAACCCTGTTTTTGTTAAAACCATAATGAAAATTAACCAAACCATTTATATTATGTAAACCTTTATTTCTTAGTGATATATAAGCACATTTCAAAAGATTTTAACACTAATACCATGGGTTGTTTTGAGAACAATCAAACTTAAGCACTTTTTGAGGTATTGCAGTAAGCAAGTGACATAGTTTCTGTTACAACAAACAGATACCGATTCGATTATAATAAGATGAGAAAAGAGAGAGAGAGGGGGGAGAGAATATAATCCCATATTCTTCGAGATTAGAAAAAATTATGGTTTTGTTTATTGAATTAAAAATGAAAATAAAACATATTGGTGAAAATCACCACTAATTTTTTTTTCCTTAGAAAATTTACTCCCTAGAGCGTGGTTCCCACCTTTTTCAATTCCTGCAGCCCTTAAAGAGTTTGCTCTGACCTCGCACCCCTAAATTTATACTTTTGTTCAAAAATATAGAATGCGAATCCATACTACAGTTTTTTTCAAAGATCATATATTATATATATATATATATTATATATATATTATATTTGAGAATATGTGTTAATTGAGTCAAACCTAATTTTTTTTTTTTGAAAGTTATTCATTAATGATTAATTAGGCGGGATTTAATCATTAATGATTAACTTTCAAAAAAAATTAGGTTTGACTTCAATAACGCAGCATATTCTCCCAAATATGTCGGCTGAAATAGCATATTTTGTTTACGTTTATCATATATATAATATATAAATATATATAATAATTGTTTATTTTTAGAGAGTAAAAATTATATATATATTATATATATATATATATGTTATGTATATATATGTATATTTCACTCTCTAAATAACAATAATCTGAATAAAGAAAACAAAATATAATATATCAATTACAAGAAAAAACTTTATCTAATTTGAACAAAGACGCTTCTCGCACCCCTGGTCAGGGACCACTGCCGAGCAATTTATTGGTTGTGTGGTGTAATTTAAAAAAAGACAAAAAAAGGTTTTAGCAACTACCCTTCTGATAATAAAATTCTAAGTTCTATTAAAATGAATATTGAATTGATCCCGAATAATTAAAATTCTACTTTCATTCTATTTTTCTTGAAGCAAGATTTATTATTCAAACCGTTAAAATTGGAGATGATTTAAATGTTTTATTTTTCTGGTGTTGAATAGCACTTGATGAAGGAAGGAACCCATTCAGTGTGTAGCGGTGATTCCTGAGGCATCCAAGAAATGAGTTTCATGTTTGTAACCCAAGGATTTTTTTGATCGGTGTGTATGGATGCTAAGTAGTAGCCATGCATTGAAATCTTTATCCCATTTTCTTCAAATACATTAGCGCATTTTGTTTTTTTCAGGTCATACTAAGTTTAAAACACAAAACTGGCTTTATATAAAAGCATTTGTGGGCAACTACACTCGCAGTAATTTCTGAATGGCCTGCCTAATTTCCCCAGGAAAATAACATTATTAAATTTGGTTTGTCTTGTTTCAATTCTCACTGTTTCTTGTTTCCTCTCTCTCTCACTCTCTCTCCTCTTCTCTCTCTCTCTCTCTCTCTCTCTCTCTCTTTCAGAAGCACTGTTGAACTCTTGGAGAAAAATATAAAGAAATGTCATATCAACATGGGATTGTATAGTATCTAAAATCTTGTAGAATCTTTTATAGTTATGCCTATCAAGGTGAACTTTCTGAACCTAAAAATTTTAATCTAAAATCTTAATCTAAATTATTTTGTGAGTAAATAGTTGGCCCTAGGCTAGACTTGGCTAACTGGTATGCACTTAATTTCCAGCTCCAAAAATCAACAAAACTTGTAATTTGAGGCTATCATCGTAGGAAATGGACATCATAAACGAAAGTTCAATCCTGGACGAGGTTTGCTTGCAACTATCACATAGTGCAAATACCCTTTGGAAAGGTATGAATCTAATTTTCTCCCTCTTGTGGTAAATAGTGTGCAGACTGGGCCCTCTAAACCTTGGTATGGTAACTGGTCTAGGAGATGAAAACATGAAATCAAAACCTGTTACACTTCACTTAAAATGTGTGCCGCAGTCCTGCTTGTGTAGACGGGTTGGGTAAAATATAATAAAATTGTAATCTTTCCATTAAAAAAAACAAAAAAAAAAACACAAAAAAAAATTTACAAACCTTAATAAAATTCAATTAAAAAAAAAAAAGAGCAAAATTAAATTTTAAATTTTCCAAGATTATTAAATAATTTGGAATAGACTGGTATTAGAAATTAAATAGAAGAGAAAAAATTAATAATTAGTTTGCTTCCAATTCCCATCCCCACCCCCGCATTCCCCCCCCCTCATTTTTTTTTTATACTGATGTCATTCAATATTTGATTCTGTTAGCATGTCTTTTATTTTTCGCCATTTATTCACCAGACTTGAAATTCACAGCATATTGATAGATTTCATTTCTTTTTACATCAATATTCAGACTCCAATCAATACTATCTATTTCATTCTCCAAAATGCCTTTTGCCATTCTGACAGTTGGACATTAATTAATGTCTGCATTAGAGACATTAACAATTTATGATAACATTTGTAATAACAGAAATTTCTAATTTTACATCATAAGGAAATGAATGAGAAATAGTTTTCTCTAGAAAACTAGTATCATCTAAACAAAATATACTTCACCCATTCACATACAAAGACCCAGACAGACTTAAATAACATGCTGACCATTACAACAGCTAATTTATTATCAATATTTCAAAGGGAGGCAAATTGTTGTTTTAAAATACATAAAAGCCCTAATACCTCATTAGATTATTGTACTTGATCGTCAATGTCCTAGACATGGAATTGGGAGTAATATTTGAGATTGAGGGCATATACAAAGAAAAGATTACTAAAATATAAAGAAGAAAAGATTACAGTTACATCAGGAGATTAGAATTGAAAGAAGAATGAGAGGTGATCTTACCTGAAACTTTGACATAAATCAATGAAATTTCTAATTATGGTAGACATTTTTTGAATGTTTACAATCTTATGTGCTATCGCTTAGGCTTTAAGCAAAAGCGCTTGCCGCTGAATCCTCGATAAAGTATCCTTTGGTTCTCTAGTATTGTAGTTTCTTTCCTCAATGGTTGCAATGAACAATGGCCAGTATCAGTGTTTAAGTAGTGAATCAGCCATGCATATGACTGTTGATTGCGCAGGAAATCAAACCACATGACCTTGCCCCAGTCTATAAATTTAGGTGGTGTATTGAGGAACACTTATATAAAAATATTCAACACTCCTCATACTGGAAATACTGTCAAAAGCAGAATTTCAATAAAAGTCTATTAAACCATTGGATTTTTTTGCCATAAATAAAGTCCGTCAGGGTAGCCTAAAGTCAGTATCAACGACAGCAGGAGAATAATCCCCTTTCAGTAGTGCTAAAACCAAAGAGATTGTTTTTTAGCATCTGGGAAAGGATAACCACACTTTACATATGCTGAGTCGGCAAGAGTAAATCGAACCAGGACCTTGTGGTTCCTAGTTTTGACACTCCTACCGACTGAGTAAGAACAAGGGTATTGCCCTCATACCACTTGTATGGGCTGGGCCAAGGCCTCGTTTTAAACGTGGGCACCCACAGCCGAAGCTCCATGGGTGGGAAAGAACAAAAATTTGTGTCGATCCCTTCGGATTCCCTCAAGGGGGGGAGCTCAGGCACTGGGCAATAAATCCAGCTTACCCCAGGGGGCAGTTTACTGGGGTGAGCTAGAGCAATGGTAATTTTTTTTAACAACTGCCTAATTAGATTAAAAAAATAACAGTAATAGAGTGAAAAAATTCAATTTAATTGGAGATTTTCAGAAATAATGGTAAGAAAAAGGTTAAGAAGGCTTTTGGGAACTGATATAATGGAATGACCCATCTCTCCCGTTACCTCAACAGTGGTGATTGGTTCTAGCCTATTTTAAGAATACACATATTACTCTGTGCAAGAACTCACTTTAATACTTAGATGACGGACTCTCCTCTAATACTCAAGTTGGACATACTATATAACAGGAAGTATCAAAGAACTACTTAACAGAATTTCATCTGTACAGTGATGCTGATAGCTTTTTGAATTTAGTGTGTCCTGGGACACACATTTTGCTGTGAAATGAGTCCCCTGGAAAAATTTGATAGGTTCCAACTAAAGTTGTCTTAAAATTGTAGGGTTTTTATTCATGATCTGGGGACACAACTAAAGCGTCTAACTCTCTACTGTACTATCCTATGTAATTTGCTCTAAGAACTAAATAAATTTACAGTAGTTAAAATGGTGAGAGAAGAAAAGAAAAACCACTGGGTCACATGCATATGATTTTACAACGTCCTTTTAAGATTTTTATGTGTCAGGTACAACAGGACGGTACTTCAGCAGCTCTGTCTGTATTATAGATTATAAGATAAATATTGTACTCTGAAAGAAGATGCTATACAACATTTAAATTCAAGGCTGAAGAGCCCAGTCTGTCTATTCTTTCCCCAATAGTTATTGAAAGAAGAGAAGATTTAAGCCCCTTTACATGCAAAGATATATATATTTACCACCCCTCCAGATGCGACAATGGTCAATTTCTTAAAGAGAGTTTAACAGGTTTGCATTTAGTGTTTTCATTCTTCTAAACCAGTTGCCTGCCCTACAATTTACCCAAGCTGGAGGGGAGACAGTGGGTGTAATACCTTCCCAATGGTATTACTGCTATGTGTAATGTAAACAGCCTTGTTCGGGTTTAAACTCAGGTTGCAAAGTACTTTACTATGATGCTAACATTGCACCACGGCCACCTCCATTTTTAATTAGGGTATAATAACACAAAAAAAGCCATTTTGTTTTCTCAGCCTGATAACCATTCGCCTTCTACGCTTTCCAATTAATCAAACTGGATTAAAACTCAAATTAACCCCCCCCCCCGCCACGTTACATTCAGTTCATCAAGGTTTTGTGTGAGCTGTAAAGAGCACCTGAGAATTGTTTCCTGATTCAAATTAACAAAGGTCGTCAAATACAAGATTCTTGGAGGGGGGGGGTACCATTTGATGAGAATTACTTCACAAAACCTTACACCTAAACTACCTTTATTTTAAAACAAACCGTTTCTTAGTGGCGTCCACTGACAATTATCTCTTTTAGATATTTAACTTTGTTTATACTGCTAACTGCTGGCATCTGCCAAAACTTGGAAATGCATGTAAATTTGATGAAACAGGTCAAATATTTCTATGCGATTTGAAAATAGAGAAATACACATGCCATACACACACAATTTAGATAGATATGTTGATATAATGTGTTGTGTGTGTGTGTGTGTGTGTGTGTGTGTGCGTGTGTGTACAGAGAGAGAGAGAGAGAGAGAGAGAGAGAGACATATGTATAATATATACATGAAATAGTGTTGTATATATGATGAGTGTGTGTGTATGTGTGTTTGTTATATATATTATATTATATATAATTAATATATATAGAGAGAGAGAGAGAGAGAGAAATTGATAGATCAGGGCATTTGTATATGTTATAGATAGTCATATTTGTATGTGTTGTAATTTATATATATTATATATATAGAGAGAGAGAGAGAGAGAGACAGAAAAAAGAAAGATACCAGAGGACAGAGACGAGAGACAGAGACAGAGAGACAGAGAGAGACATGACAGACAGTGCCGAGTGAGAGAGAGAGAGAGAGAGAGGAGAGAGAGGAGAGAGAGAGAGAGAAACTGTGTGTGTGTGTGTGGTGTGTTGTACATAATATTTATTTATATAGAGAGATCGTATGACACACTACACACACACACACACACCTTAACAGAAAAATGTGAAATTATTTTTAGTCAACCATCTCATAACACTGTGCTTGTAATACTAATAATAGACCCCACCAGCTAGACATTTCTCTTATCATAGTATTCTGCACGTGTACATTTTGGCAGTGTACTAGTAAGACAATTTTTTTTTCTTCTTTTTATTGTACTATAATTAGTCCAAAGAAACCACGACTGAAGTAAAAAATAGAATTACATTTTATAATACCAATGAGGAATTAGTCTAAAGCTCCAATTAGTTTACACAAAAATGAAGCACAAAACCAGAAGTACACTATCGTATGTCATTCTAACAAGGGATTTACTGTGTTAATGGTAGCTAGAATTTCACTGAAATATAAGATAGAAAATAATATAACTAACTTATGAGATGTTTAGAGATAAACTGTTGAAAATAGCATCTTGAAATTGGATATTTTAGGGCAAAATAAACTAGAAATGGATTTACTGAAGCCAAAAATATGGCAAAATAAAATAAGTTTGATTTTATAATACGTAAGTAAGAAAGTAAAGTCGCGGGATGGCCTAAAATGCAGTATCAGCCAGTCAGCAAGGAGCATCCTTTTCAATAGCACTAGACAAGGATTGTTTTTAGCATATTGGTCAAGTTGCCTACTCGTTTCCAGTTGATTTTTTATTTGAGGTTATTGTTATTTAATCATATTAGTTAAATTAAGTAAGTAAGTAATCCCTGTGCTACTCATACGCTGAGTTGGCGACGGACCTATCCTTACTAGGAACCTTGTGGTTTCTGCCGAATGCTCTACTGATTGATTGTCGGTATTTTTGCAAATTTAAGTATACCATATTCAGAGAATGCTGATAGCTTTTTTAATTTAGTGTGTCTGACCACTATTTTGCTTTGAATGAGTTCTCGATAAATTTATGGATCCAATAAAGCCCTCTAACTCCTACCTTGAACCTATCCTGTGTAATTTGTTCTAAGAAACTATTGAAATGTATTTACAGTTAGCTTGAAATGGTGAGGGAAGAAAAAGAAAAACAGTGGGATCATGGGTATGATTCTCTGGATCCTTTTAGAATTTTGTATGTAAAGATGCAGGCACGTACCTATGTAGCATCTGCATATTACATTAGCTGAATAAGTTATGGTTACCTATCTATCCTATAACACGTGTTGTCCTGCATGGTGCATGCACGCGCACCACGCGCGCACACACATACACATACACAACAACACACACACACACACACAAAAGTAAGTCATTGGGGTGGCTTAATGTTGTTATCAGCCAGACCAGCACAGAGAGTCATCCTCTTTTCCACTAGACTAGGCCACAGGGCTGAATTTGTCAAGAGAAGATAACTTAATGGTAATTATATAATACTTCCCCTATATATTTTTCAATTAATCAATAAAAAAAAAGTAAGTATTTTATTGTCAGTATCAGCTACTGCTAGACCCGGGGAGATTGTTTTTGCATCTGAGGTGGAGTGCCATACCTACCTCCCTCTCACTTTAGAGACACAGGTTCAGCTGTGCTTATTCATATCCTGAGTAGACGAGGGCAGTAATCAAACCAAAATACTTGTGGTTCCTAGCGGATACTCTACCAGTGAGCTAATCCAGTAATTCTATAGATTAAGTATGAGAACTTGACATCAAGCTTAATGGACATTTTGATGGGCCTTAAGTACAAGTTATATTAAATAGTAATCAATGTTCCGGGTTAGCTCAGTCGGTAGACGGTTCGGCTAGCAACCACAAGTTCTTAGTTCAATAACAGTCCTCGCAACTCAGCGTATGAGTAGCACAGGGATCTGTGCGGTAAAAGTAAGGAGCTGATGGTAAAGAGGTTGGCTCCTTGGTCTACTTATTTGTTTAACTTTTATTGCTTAAACATCTTTCTTCTAACTAACAACAACGCGCGTGTGCATTTGAGGCCAGGTAAGGCAGACAAGCTTTTTGCCTGACGTTAATCGGAACTGAGGGTTAACTCGGTCCCAACGTAACTTCACGTATTTCGCGGGCCCTTTCTTGTAATATTCCATGAAAGTCCACCCGTGATATGAATGGGGCCATCCTTTCAGAAATACAGGGGGTTGACAATAATTATGCATAATTATGTAACATATCAACAAGTACAATATCAAATTTGATACTGGATTTGATCTATTAAACAAAATTGTGGATAGGAGGTGTTCCGTGGAGTAATGGATATCAATCATAGGAAATAGATATAGTGAACCTAGTTCAAAATCCTAGATGAGGTTGTAAGCATTTCATATAATCCTTAATACATATAAAAAAAAAAATAAAAAAACATTGTTATCATTACTTGACTGAACAATACAAATTTTGAACTCAATACCTTTCAGCGATTAACTATTAACTATTAATATCAATAACTATTAAATTTGAAACTGGATTTGACTACTGAATATTAACTATTACTATAAATACGACCTAACTATTAAATTGAAACTTGTATTCTGTCCTACTGAGCTAAAATTGTGGAATAGGAGGTGTTCTATGGTGCAATGGTTATCATCATAGGAAATGTGAACCTAGTTAAATCCTAGAAACGGTTGTATGCATTCCTTAAATGCTATATCCAAAATTTTTTAAAAAAACAATCGTTATTTATACTTGACCGAACAATACAATTCTGAACTCAATACCTTCTAGTCATCTATCATTCTATCAAGCAAGTACGACTAATATTAAATTTGAAACTTGGATTCTGATTACAATAGAATTTTGGATTAGGAGGTTTATTGAATGTAACTAAGAAGCCGCATCGGCATGGCCGGGTAGAGGGAAGATTTTTTTTTAAAAGTTAGTCTCACAGATCCATTATTATGAATGTGCGTTGGATTCTTCACAAGAATGTCCTATTAAATCTTTCCCATAAAAAAACCCAAAAAACCCTAACGTGATTCAGCACTCTGAAAAGAAAAATCAGAGTTCTCCTATTTAAAATATCAAATGTTAAAAATCCAATGCCGATATTTATTTTATTTCTTAAGTTCTCAACGTAATATATAAATCAAATCTTCATTATTTTGCTCAAAAAGCAAAGCCTTGGTAATAGTAAATGTGTATGTATATTGAATTTGTTGTTAATTGTTTTATTTTTGTAGTTTTCATCTGGACATACATACCACACAACTGCCCTTTATATTTGTATAAGAATGGTTATCACCATAGGAAACAATGTTGGCCTAAATTGATTAAGCAACGTTCATGAAAGAGGGCTCTAGTGAATGGCATACGGTAAGAATCTTGATAGAAGTTACTCTTTATTTCCAGTTTTTGTAACTTTGGTAGCCCAGTAATCAACGTGCTTATTCAACCCAGAGGATTAACAAAATAATGCGTATTAAATTGTCATAAAATAACAAGTGAAAATGATCATCTAAAACCTAGAGGAAAAAAATTCAATAATACTTTTTAAAAACAAAAAAACTGCTGACCTTATTTCTAACCTATAAATTATAAACAACAAGAAGTAATTTGGATGTATGTTATTTATCTGACCCCTCTGCGACGAGCAGGATGTGACACAAGGTCAATTTGTTTAAGCCAAGAGTTTGATTCAGAGTTTTTCCTTTTATTAGAATGGTTGCTTAATCAAGGTTAAAGAAACCGGCGTTCTACTATTTACTCCATAGCAGGAGGGAGAGATACCTACTAATGCTATGTAAATTGCAAGCAGTCTCATCCAGTATTTAAACAGGTCACCATGTTCCATTTCCTAACAACAGTACCATTACATGAAACAAGTTATTTTGGATGTGAGTGTAAGCACAAAGTTGTTTATTTACAAACTTAGCTCAGTTTGGCTCAAGGTCTAGCAATATGGGGCGCTCATGGTGTAACAGCTATCATCATAGGGGGTATGGACACAACAACTGAGTTCAAATCCTGGATGAGGCTTGTTTGCATTTCACTTTGCCTAATGGTCTTAGGGAAAGGCATAAATCCCAGTTACTATGGGTAAAAAGAGGAGCAGACTGGTTTTTAGCCTTGTTAGCCAAACCAGTTTGAGAGAGGAGGAAAACTCTAAATTCCACCAGCTTTACTCCACTTAACAGTTGCTGTGTCCATACAGAGATGCTAATGGGTACGCGTCCTGCTCCCTACACACTAAAATCTAAAAGGACAGTAAATCATAAATCCCATGTATCCTGTGGTTTTTCTTTTTTCTTTCTCACGTTTCAAGCTAACTGTAATGCATTTCAATATTTTTTAGAAAAATGATTAAACAGGATAGGTTCTAATGGTAGGAGTTAGATGGCTTTAGTTGGGACTCATTCAAAGCAAATGTGGTCCCAGGATGCACTAAATCAAAAAGCTATCAGCATCACTGGTCATACCTGGCTATGGCAGAGGATTGGATATTATAAATATATATATATATAATATATAATATATATATATATAAAGTTTATAATTTGCTTGAAGCATTGTGTATATATTGTTAGTGAGGTTAAATTTAGAAAGGCTATCACAAGAGGTGTTAGAAAAAATAATATTCGGTAACAATGATGTTGTGTGTTAACCTGTATTTAATTTTGAATTTTCAGATATCTCTTTTTCAAAGATTACTGGAACTGAGCATCTAGTTATAGCTTTTTTTTGCATATATTATATATATTATATTATATACGCACACACCACAACAACACACACGGGGCACTTTCACAATACCTTTGGGAAAGTATAAACCCCTCTTCCTCCCAGCTAATATAAGTTAATATAAATACAGATACTCATCTGATCCTGAACCCGCTATAAAATTTGGCCATGATTTCATATTTTCCCAGGCCATTGCACCAACATGTTGCCTATTATTTTTGTTACCAACAGCCATTGGCAAGATCTTGTAATCCACTATAAGTAATTCTGTTCATTTTCCTACTTGTTTATTAATATCAACATTGGTTGTTTTACCCCCAGACACTAACTCTCCACGAATGTTACAGTATCAACCAGAGATAGTACACCCCCGAGAAAGTCTGATTAGGTAGCGTCCCCTGATGCACAAAAATCTAAAGAACGAAGTAAAATCATATCCATGCATCCCAGTGTTTTTCTTTTTTCTTACCCACCATTCCAAACTAACTGTAAATTACATTTCAAATAGTTTCTTGAAATTGGAATTACACGATAGGTTCAAGATGGAGTTTTAGTTTGTTTCCCAGATCATAAATAAAACCCTACAAATTTATAAAACTTTAGTTGGGATACATATATTTTCCCGGTGACTCATTCAAAGCAGTGAATTACATAGGATAGTTTACAAGATAGGAGTTAGAAAGCTTTAGTTGTTTCCCAGATCATAAATAAAACCCTACAATCTATTAAGAACTTTAGTTGGGACCCATAATTTTCCGGGGCTCATTCACACAAATATATGCATCAGGATGCACTAAATCAAAAAGGCTATCAGCATCTACTGCAATACCCTCTCCCCACCGCCACCAATTTTTTAATATAACAAAATCTCTACGGCACAAAATTGAATAACTATTTTGAACATAAAAGAAACATATTAATTTATTTAAAATCCTTAAGCTTTTTACAGCTCACATTAATCAGAGGATAATGATAACAAAATAAAGAACATATTGAGATGAAGAGAAAGTACATTAAAAAGCAGATGGGGAGATTAAAAGCCAACCATTAAATCGTTAGTAAGGCTTAGAGACACGAATAGTGATTCCGAAAACAAGCATATCCAAAAGGGTTGAATACTTTTTTCATAAAATTATTTTCTCTGAAAAGCCAAAGATACCAAGGGATTTATTATTTCAATTGGAAAAATTATACAATCAAATGAATCAGGGATAACAATCAAACAGGCTGTAGTCAAGTTGAAGGACCAAATCAACACGTTTGTAGATTTAAGAAATAGAGGGTTTTTTGGCAGAGATATACAATAAGACAGACAAGGAATAGTGAGGTACACTACTAATCCAGCTAATGTGTGCTCCACTATATAATACTTGTCAGACACATGGTGAGGAGTGTTGTAGAATAATCATCTAAGTTCCAACATTACCGTCGAATTGAATAAGACATGCAGCAATGTAGCTGTAACTCAATACGATAACCTTACTGCAATCCTACGCAGAATGCCAGAGTATTTATGAAACCTCATAACACATAGAAACCAAGCAGCCAATCAGGAACTCAAGGAAATGGAATCACCCAATACAGAATGAACTATTTTTGATCTCATAAGTACCAGCTGTCTTGAGCATTTAGTTCAGTTTGTGCTTCGCCAGTTGCTTCATTGTCTAAACCAACAGTATACTGACTGACTGGCTGGTTCAGTTGTGCTTAGCCAGTTGCTGTTGCCAAACCAACAGTATACCGACTGAACTGGCTGGGGTTTCAGTTTTGCTTAGCCAGTTGCTGTTGTCCAAACCAACAGTATCCAACTGACTGTCTGGTTCAGTTGTGCTTTAGCAGTTGCTGTTGTCCAAACCACAGTATACGACTGACTGATTTCAACAAGTGTTGCAATATTCCAATACAAACAATTTCACCGAGTGATAATGTGAATTTCTTTTTTAAATACTATAAGTTTTTTCTAATGTTCTTAATAGCCTTTTTCTGCAATATATTATTGAAGAAGCAATTTTTTGCATTTTTTATTGAAGAAAGCAATTTTTCTTCTTTGTTATTCTCTTTGCAAACAACAACTGAGGCTGTTGGTAGCATGATAATATAACAAGACCAGTGTTAATTCCAGATAATTTATTTATTTTTCAAAAAAGAAAAACTTTTTCTTGTATGCATTTAAAACAAGCCTTTAAAAAGTTCAACATAAACAAGTGTTACAATAGCTGCAGTTTTTCAAACGAGTGGCCTTGTATTTTTGCAAAGATAAAAAGCAACAAATGGGAATGAGAGAAAAAATATGCAGGAAATTAATTAACAAAAAAAAAGATTATAATAATAAAAATAAAAATAAATAAAAATATCAATACATTAATGCATAAATTATACAAAAGTTCCACCACAGAAAAATGTATTATTTCCGTTCAAAGGTTTTTTTTTGTTTTTTGCTTTTTTGTTTTTTTTTTATGCTCCTTCCCTGATTTTTGGAGATGAGGCTTGATAATTTTGGAATTATTTGGATTATTCGGACCTATTGGTCCTCATCTTGTATTCTTATCTGTACAAAAATTTCAGCCGATGTGCTCCAGCCTTTCTCCGACAGAAAATACCTGAGAAGGCCAGAGCACACTAGTTGAAACGTTGCACAACTAATAGGCACTTCCATTAGAAAAAGAAATATGTATTGGTCTTTTTCTTCGTAAATCAAATACATAATCACAAACTTCCCCTACCACCACCCCTAAAATTAGCCAGGGTGTGCTACTCATGTGGATGTCCTGAGTAGGAATATGCTTAGCGGAAACTCTCTCTCTTCCAGGTCTACATTGAATTTTAAGTTTTCCTTCTTCTAGACAGGTTGCTATAGTAAGGTTAAACATCTATTTATTTTTATTATTTTAACTCTTCAGGATCTAAGTCACGAATACAAACATTTTCTTTTTTATTATCCATCTACATTCTTTCCTTTTGGAATGTTTGTAACAGTATAGTCATAGAACAGATATGTGTCTCAAATTCACATCCCTGGATGAGGCTGTTTGCTTTCACACAGTGCTAATACTCTAGAAAAGGTAACATCAGAACGCTTGTTACTCTTGTTAAGTAGTAAGGGCAGACCTTTGATAACACCAGTTTAGGAAGAAGGAAAACATTAATTGAATTCAAACCTGTTAAACTTTGCTTTAAAAAAATTGACCTTGTGTCGCATCCTGCTTGTGGTGGAGGGGTTGGGTTAATACATACATACTTTCCTTGCTTGCTTAAAATCTTAAATAGATAATCCACTGCATTTAAGAGTTGAATTTACTGATCATTTTTTATATGATAATTGTATTGTATTAATACAAATGCATCATTTTATCTTAGCTATTATTATATGAAATTGTATACTCATAAAGGAAAAGTGGATATAACAACACAAACACTATGTTCAATTGATATTTCGCCTCATTATTGGTTTTGAGGCTTCCTCAGATGTTTTATGAGCTTCTGGGAAGCCTCAACAAATAATGCGGTGAATTCAATTAACTATTTGTTTTTTGTTATATCCACATTTTCCCTTCTACTCTCATTTTGTCAGATATTCAATCTTTCACTCCTCATCAGTCATAAAGTAGCTCCATAGAAATACTTACTTTTTTTTAAAATTCTGTAAATTAAGTATCATTCTTTTGTAGTTCTTAAATACTGTATTTTAACTTATGATAATGCTGGCTTTACTTGACTGGTGTACAAACAGATTCTCTTAGTAATGGAATATGATGATGATGTAAGAAATCACACATACCACAACACACATCACACACAACACACACACACAGAGGTAACCATTTCATTTTTATATGTGGTAAATCGATACCATTTATTCTGAAAAAAAGAAAAATAAGAACAGATTTTTTTTTTTTTGCAATAAGAAGATGTGTTCAAAAGCATTAAGACTGAACGCCATTAATTGGCTCTATACCATAATAAACTGATATTGGATACATAGTAAAGTATGACTTAGAAAAGAGATAGAAACAAAGTTAATCATACGCTGACAGATAACTTTCAACCTATGTGGTTTGGAAAAGTACAATGAAAGAAAGAGGAGAATAGTTTTTCTTTCATCAATTAGTTGATCTTGAAGAAGACCGGTTTTATAAAGCATCTTTTACAATGTTTTCATTTGATTTATAAATGATTTCAGTTGAAATTTACTTTACAAAACCACACCAGGTCGAAACAGATATCGTCAGCATATTATTAACAATTTGTTTTTCTATCTCTTTTCAAATCATCTGTCAGATTTATTTCCATTTATTATAGTAAAGGGGCCGGGTAAGCTCAGTCGGTTAGAGCGTTTCGGCTAGAAATCAAGGTTCCTAGTTCGATACGGTCCTCCGCCCACTCGCAATATGAGTAGCACAAGGGATTGTGCGGTAAAGTAGGAGCTGATGGTAATGTGGTGCTCCACATCAGATGCTAAAACAATCTCCTTGGTCTAGCGCTATTGAAAAGGGGATAAAGACTCCTCGCTGACTGCTGATATCGACTTTATTTTTTTTTTTTTTATTATTATTGTAAAGTATCAAGACTAGCGTATTTAAAAAGGCAGGATAAAATTAACAAACTGATATTTTCTTCAAAATAATCCCCTTGATATTCAATACACTTATTCAGTGAGGTTTTCCATTGGTCGAGGCACCTCTTAAAATCATCTTTTAGTATCATGTAAAGTTGGTTGCGCTATATTTCTTTTAATGCCGTCCATAATTCTCAAATCTTTATCATTACAGATGAAATTTTCAGTTAGGAACAAGAAAAACTTATATAGAGATATGTTCCATCAGTATGTGTGTGTCGCCTTGCACAATCCTGTGTTTTGATAAAAACATTTGTTTCCCAAATTTATCAGCTTTCATAAAAAAAATTCCAAAATAAAGCACTGATTTTTCACGAGTAAATAGACGCAAACCATCACACTTTAATTATATAAGTTCTCATCGCTATATCAAATTTAAGACAGAAACTCAAACAAGACATCAACACTTTTTATATAAGTTGCTCCAACTGTGCACACATCTATAGAGAATCTAGACATCTAGACATCATCACTTTATTGTATAAGTTGCTTAAGCTGTGCAACACATCTAGACCTAATCTACACATCAAGGCATCATCACTTTAAATTTTTTATTTTCATTTATATATTCTTTTATATTGTATTTATTATTTATTTCTTTTTTATTATTTCATTTTTAAAATTTTCAAATTTCTATTATAAATCAAAAAATTCTTAATATTTATTCTCAATTATTTTATATAAATAAAAATTTTTAATTTTTAAATTATATTTTATATTTATTAGTACTATGTCATTTCAATATTTGATCTCTGTTTAGCATGTCTTTTATTTTTAGCCATTTATTCACCCAGACTTGAATCACAGCATAATTGAATAGATTTCATTTCCTTTTACATAATATTCAGACTCCCAATCAAATAACTATCTATTTCATTCTCCAAAATGCCTTTTGCCATTCTGACAGAATTGGACATTAAATTAATGTCTGCATTAGAGACATTAACAATTTAATGAATAACATTTGTATAACAGAAATTTCTAATTTTTACATCATAAGGAAAATGAATGAGAAATTAGTTTCTCTAGAAAACTAGTATCATCTAAACAAAATATACTTCACCATTCACATACAAAAGACCCAGACAGACTTAATACATGCTGACACATTAAAACACACTAATTTATATCAATATTTCAAGGGAGGCAAATGTTGTTTTAAAAAATACATAAAAGCCTAATAAGACCTCATATAGATTATTGTACTTAGATCATGGCTCCAATGTCTAGACATGGAAATTGGAGAGTAATATTGAGATTGGAGGGCATATACAAAGAAAGAGTTACTAAAATAATAAAAAGAAGAAAAGATTACAGTTACATCAGGAGAAATTAGAATTGAAAGAAGAATGAGAGGTGATCTTACTGAAACTTTTGAAATTAATCAATGAAATTTCTAATTATGGTAGACATTTTTTGAATGTTACAATCTTATGTGCTATGCTTTAGGCTTTAAGCAAAAGCGCTTGCCCAGCTGAAATCCTCGATAAAGTATCCTTTGGTTCTCCTTAGTATTGTAAGTTCTTCCTCAATGGTTGCAAATGAACAATGGCCAGTATCAGTGTTTAAGTAGTGAATCAGCCATGCATTATGACTGTTGATTGGCGCAGGAATAAACCACATGACCTTGCCCAGTCTATAAATTTAGGTGGTGTATTGCAGGACACCTTATATACCAAAATATTCCAACACTCCTCATACTGGAAATTTACTGTCAAAGCAGATTTCAAAAACTAAGTCTATTAAACCATTGGATTTTTTTGCCATAAATAAAGTCGTCAGGGTAGCCTAAAGTCAGTATCAACCAGACAGCAAGGGAGACTATCCCCTTTTCAGTAGTGCTAAACCAAAGAGATTGTTTTTTAGCATCTGGGGAGGATCACCACACTTTACATATGCTGAGTCGGCAAGAGTAAATCGAACCAGGAACCTTGTGGTTCCTAGTTAGACACTCTACCGACTGAGCTAAGAACAATGGGTATTTGCCTCATACCCCACTTGTATGGGCTGGGCACAAGGCCTCGTTTTAACGTGGGCCCACCCACAAGCCGAAGCTCATGGGTGGGAAAGAACAAAAATTGTGTCGATCCCTTCGGCATTCCCCCTCAGGGGGGGGAGCTCAGGCACTGGGCAATAAATCCAGCTCTATCCCCAAGGGGGCAGGTATTACCTGGGGTGAGCTAAGAGCAATGTATTTTTTAACAAACTGCCTAATTAGATTAAAAAAATAACAGTAATAGAGTGAAAAAAATTCAATTTAATTGGATGATTTCAGAAATAATGGTAAGAAAAAGGATTTAAGAGGGCATTTTGGGAACTGATATAATGGAATGACCCATCTCTCCCGTACCTCAACAGTGGTGATGGTTCTAGCCACTATTTAAGAATACACATATTACTCTGTGCAGAACTCACTTTAAGTACTTAGATGACGGACTCTCCTCCTAATACTCAAGTGACATTACTATATAACAGGAAGTATCAGAAGAACTACTTAACAGAATTTCATCTGTACAGTGATGCTGATAGCTTTTTGATTTAGTGTGTCCTGGGACACACATATTTGCTGTGAATGAGTCCCCTGGAAAATTTGATAGGTTCCAACTAAAGTTGCTTAATAAATTGTAGGGTTTTTATTCATGATCTGGGGACACAACTAAAGCCGTCTAACTCCTACCTTGTAACCTATCCTATGTAATTTGCTTCTAAGAAACTAATAAATTTACAGTTAGCTTAAAATGGTGAGAGAAGAAAAAAGAAAAACACTGGGTCACATGCATATGATTTTACAACGTCCTTTTAGATTTTTATGTGTCAGGTACACAGGACGCGTACTTATCAGCAGCTCTGTCTGTATATAGATATATAAGATAAATATATGTTACTCTGAAGAAGATGCCTATACAACATTTCAATCCAAGGCTAGAGAGCCCAGTCTGTCCTATTTCTTTTCCCCCATAGTTATTGAAAGAAGAGATAGATTTAAGCCTTTCTCAAAGATATATATATTTACCACCCCTCCAGGATGCGACACATGGTCAATTTCTTAAGCAGAGTTTAACAGGTTTGCATTTAGTGTTTTCATTCTTCTAAACCAGTTGCCTGCCCTACAATTTACCCATAGCTGGAGGGAGACTAGTAGGGTGTATACCTTTCCCAATGGTATTAACTGCTATGTGTAATGTAAACAGCCTTGTTCGGGATTTAAACTCAGGTTGCAAAGTACTTCTACTATGATGCTAACCATTGCACCACGGGCACCTCCATTTTTCTTAAGGGTATAAATAAACACAAAAAAGCCATTTTGTTTTCTCAGCCTGATAACCATTACGCCTTCTACGCTTCCAATTTAATCAAAACTGATTAAACTCAAAATTAACCCCCCCCCCCGCCACGTTTACATTCAGTTCATACAAGTTTTGTGTGAGCTGTAAAGATGCACCTGAGAATTGTTTCCTGATTACAACTTAACAAAGGTCGTCAAATACAAGATTCTTGGAGGGGGGGGTACACATTTGATGAGATTAGCTTCACAAAACCTTACCACTAACTACCTTTATTTAAAAACAAACCGTTTCTTAGTGGCGTTCCACTGACAATTATCTCTTTTAGATATTTAACTTTGTTTATACTGCTAACTGCTGGCATCTGCCAAAACTTTGAAATGCATGTAATTTGATAGAACAGGTCAAATATTTACTATGCAGATTGAAATAGAGAATACACAATGCATACACACACAATTTAGATAGATATGTTGATATAATGTGTGTGTGTGTGTGTGTGTGTGTGTGTGTTGCGTGTGTGTACAGAGAGAGAGAGAGAGAGAGAGAGAGAGAGAGAGAGCATATGTATAAATATATACATGAATAGTGTTTGTGTATATATGATAGATGTGTGTGTGTGTATGTGTGTGTGTATATATATATATAATATATATATATATATATATATAGAGAGAGAGAGAGAGAGAGAAATTGATAGATACAGGGCATTTGTATATGTATAGATAGTATATGTATGTATGTGTATATATATATATATATATATATATATATAGAGAGAGAGAGAGAGAGAGACAGACAGAGACAGAGACAGAGAGACAGAGACAGAGAGACAGAGAGAGAGACACAGACAGACAGTGCGAGTGAGAGAGAGAGAGAGAGAGAGAGAGAGAGAGAGAGAGAGAGAGAAAACTGTGTGTGTGTGTGTGTGTGTGTGTACCATATATTTTTTATATAGAAAGAGATAGTATGTACACACATACACACACACACACACACACCTTACAGAAAATGTGAAATTATTTTCGTAAAACCCATTCATACCAGCTGTTGCTTAGTAAATACTATTAATAGACCCCACCAGCTAGACATTTTCTCTTATCATAGTATTCTGCACGTGTACATTTTGCACTTGTACTAGTAAGACATTTTTTTTTCTTCTTTTTATTGTACTATAATTAGTCAAAAGAAACCACGACTGAAGTAAAAATAGAATTACATTTTATGATACCAATGAGGAATTAGTCTAAAGCTTCCAGTTAGTTTACACAAAAATGAAGCAACAACCAGAAGTAACACTATCGTATGTCATTCTAACAAGGGATTTACTGGTGGTTAATGGTAGCTAGAATTTCACTGAAATATAAGATAGAAAATAATATAAACTAATCTTATGAGATGTAGAGATAAACTGTTTGAAAAATAGCATCTTGAAATTGGATATTATTAGGCAAAATAAACTAGAAATTGGATATTACTGAAGCAAAATATGGCAAATAAAATAAGTTTGATTTTTATAAAGTAAAGTAAAAAGTAAAGTCGACGGGATGGCCTAAAATCAGTATCAGCCAGTCAGCAAGGGAGTCTATCCCCTTTTCAATAGCACTAGACCAAGGAGATTGTTTTTAGCATATTGGTCACAGGTTGCCTACTCGTATTCCCAGTTGATTTTTTATTTGAGGTTATTGTTATTTAATCATATTAGTTAAATAAGTAAGTAAGTAAATCCCTGTGCTACTCATACGCTGAGTTGGCGAGGACCGGTATCTAACTAGGAACCTTGTGGTTTCTAGCCGAATGCTCTACTGATTGATTGTCGGTATTTTTGCCAAATTTAGTATACATATTCAGAGATGCTGATAGCTTTTTTAATTTAGTGTGTCCTGGGACGCACATATTTGCTTTGAATGAGTTCTCGATAAAATTTATGGATCCCAATTAAAGCCATCTAACTCCTACCTTGTAACCTATCCTGTGTAATTTGTTTCTAAGAAACTATTGAAATGTATTTACAGTTAGCTTGAAATGGTGAGGGAAGAAAAAAGAAAAACAGTGGGATACATGGGTATGATTCTACTGGATCCTTTTAGATTTTTGTATGTCAAAGATGCAGGCCACGTACCTATTAGCATATCTGCATATTACATTAGCTGAATAAGTTACTGGTTTACCTATCTATCTATACACGTGTGTCTGCATGTGCATGCACGCGCACGCACACGCGCGCACACACATACACATACACACACACACACACACACACACACAAAAGTAAAGTCATTGGGGTGGCTTAATGTTGTTATCAGCCAGACAGCAAGAGAGTCTATCCTCTTTTCACTAGTACTAGGCCAACAGGGCTGAATTTGTCAAGAGAGATAACTTTAATGGTAATTATATAATACTTCCCCTTATATATTTTTCAATTAATCAATAAAAAAAAAAGTAAAGTATTTTATTGTCAGTATCAGCTACTGCTAGACCGGGGAGATTGTTTTTGCATCTGAGGTGGAGTGCCATACCTACCATCACCTCTCCACTTTAAGACACAGGTTCAAGCTGTGCTATTCATATCACTGAGTAGACGAGGGCCAGTATCAAACCCAAAAACTTGTGGTTCCTAGGCGGATACTCTACCAAGTGAGCTAATCCAGTAATTCTATAATTAGTATGAGACTTGACATCAAGCTTAATGGACACTTTTGATGGCCTTTAAGTAAACAAGTTAGTATTAAATAGTATCATGTTCTCGGGTTAGCTCAGTCGGTAGAGCGTTCGGCTAGAAACCACAAGGTTCTTAGTTCAATACCAGTCCTCGCCAACTCAGCGTATGAGTAGCACAGGGATCTGTGCGGTAAAGTAAGGAGCTGATGGTAGAGGTGGCTCCTTGGTCTAGCTATTTGTTTAAACTTTTATTGCTTAAACATCTTCTTCTAACTAACACAACGCGCGTGTGCATTTGAGGCCAGCTAAGGCAGACAAGCTTTTTGCCTGACGTCTAATCTGGAACTGAGGGTTAACTCGGTCCCACGTAACTTCACGTATTTCGCGGGCTTTCTGTAATATTCCATGGAAAGTCCCACCCGTGATATGAAATGGGGCCATCCTTTCAGAAATACAGGGGGTTGACAATAATCTATGCATAAATTATGTAACATATCAACCAAGTACAATTATCAAATTTGATACTTGGATTTGATCTATTAAACAAAAATTGTGGATAGGAGGTGTTCGTGGAGTAATGGTTATCATCATAGGAAATAGATATAGTGAACCTAGTTCAAATCCTAGATGAGGTTGTATGCATTTCATATAAATCCTTAAATACTATATAAAAAAAAAAAATAAAAAAAACATTGTTATTCATACTTGACTGAACAATACAAATTTTGAACTCAATACCTTTCTAGCGATTAACTATTAACTATTAAATACAATTAACTATTAAATTTGAAACTAGGATTCTGATCTACTGAACTATTAACTATTAACTATCAAATACGACTAACTATTAAATTTGAAACTTGTATTCTGATCTACTGAGCTAAAATTGTGGATAGGAGGTGTTCATGGTGCAATGGTTATCATCATAGGAAATGTGAACCTAGTTGAAATCCTAGAAACGGTTGTATGCATTTCCTTAAATGCTATATCAAAAAATTTTTTAAAAAAACAATCGTTATTTATACTTGACCGGACAATACAAATTCTGAACTCAATACCTTTCTAGTCAATCTATCATTCTATCAAGCAAGTACGACTAAATATTAAATTTGAAACTTGGATTCTGATTTACTAAATAAGAATTTTGGATAGGAGGTTTATGATGTAACTAGAAGCCGCTATCCGGCATGGCCTGGGTAGAGGGGAGATTTTTTTTAAAGTTAGTCTCACAGATCCATTATTACTGAATCGTGCGTTGGATCTTCACAGAATGTCCTATTAAATCTTTCCATAAAAAAACCCAAAAAAACCTAACGTTGATTCAGCCACTCTGAAAAGAAAAATCAGAGTCTCCTATTTAAAATATCAAATGTTAAAAAATCCATGCCGATATTTAAATTTTATTTCTTAATTATCTTCACGTATATATAAATCAAATCTTCATTATTTTGCTCAAAAAGCAAAGCCTGGTAATAGTAAATGTGTATGTATATTGACTTTGTTGTTAATTGTTTTATTTTTGTAGTTTCATCTGGACATACATACACACAACTGCCCTTTATATATATGTATAGATGGTTATCACCATAGGAAACAAATGTGGCCTAATTGATTAAGGCAACGTTCATGAAAGATGGGCTCTAGTGATATGGCATACAGGTAGAAATCTTGATAGAAGTTACCTCTTTATTTCCAGTTTTGTACTTTGTAGCCCAGTAATCAACGTGCTTATCAACCCAGAGGGATTAAAAACAACAATAATGCGGATTAAAATTAGTCATAAAATAACAGTGAAAATGAATCATCTAAAACCTAGAGAGAAAAAAAATCAATAATACTTTTTAAAAAACAAAAAAAACTGCTGACCTTATTTCTACCTATAAAATTGATAAAACAACAAGAGTACATTTTGGATGTATGTATTTATCTGACCCCTCTGTACGACGAGCAGGATGTGACACAAGGTCAATTTGTTTAAGCAAGAGTTTGATTCAGAGTTTTCCTTTTATTAGAATGGTTGCTTAATCAAGGTTAAAGAAACCAGGCTGTTCTACTATTTACTCATAGCAGGAGGGAGAATACCTTACCTAAGTGCTATGTGAAATGCAAGCAGCCTCATCCAGTATTTAAACAAGGGTCACCATGTCCATTTCCTACAACAGTAACCATTACATGATGAACAAGTTATTTTGGATGTAAGTGTAAGCACAAAGTTGTTATTTACCAAACTTAGCTCAGTTTGGCTCAAGGTCTAGCATATGGGGCGCTCATGGTGTAACAGCTATCATCATAGGGTATGGACACAACAACCTGAGTTCAAATCCTGGATGAGGCTGTTTGCATTTCACTTTGCACTAATGTCTTAGGGAAAGGCATAAATCCAGTACTATGGGTAAAATAGGAGGAGCAGACTGGTTTCTTTAGCCTTGGTTAGGCAACCAGTTTAGGAGAAGGAAAACTCTAAATTCAAACCAGCTTTACTCCACTTAAAAGTTGACTGTGTCATACAGAGATGCTAATGGGTACGCGTCCTGCATCCCTTACACACTAAAATCTAAAAGGAAGCAGTAAAATCATATCCATGTATCCCTGTGTTTTTCTTTTTTCTTTCCTCACGATTTCAAGCTAACTGTAAATGCATTTCAATATTTTCTTAGAAAAATGAATTAAACAGGATAGGTTCTAAGGTAGGAGTTAGATGGCTTTAGTTGGGACTCATTCAAAGCAAATGTGTCCCAGGATGCACTAAATCAAAAAGCTATCAGCATCACTGGTCATATCCTGGCTATGGCAGAGGGATTGGATATATATATATATATATATATATATATATATATATATATATATATAAGAGTTTTATAATTTGCTTGAAGCATTGTGTATATATTGGTTAGGAGGTTAATTTAGAAGGCTATCACAATGCAGGTGTAAAGAAAAAATAATAATTCGGTAACAATGATGTTGTGTGTTAACCTGTATTTAATTCTTGAATTTTCAAGATATCTCTTTTTCAAAAGATCACTGGAACTGAAGCAGTCTAGTTATAGCATTTTTTTTGCATATATATATATATATATATATATATATATACACGCACACACACACACACACACACACACGGGGCACTTTCAAACAATACCTTTGGGAAAGGTATAAACCCTCTCTTCCTCCCAGCTTATATAAAAGTTAATATAAATACAGATACTCATCTGATCCTGACCCCGCTATAAAATTTGGCAATGATTTCATATTTCCCAGGCCATTGCACCAACATGTTGCCTATTATTTTTGTTACAACAGCCATTGGCAAGATCTTGTAATCACATATAAGTAATTCCTGTTCATTTTCCTACTTTTATTAATATCATTGGCTCTTGTTTAACCCCCAGACATCTAACTCTCCACTGAATGTACAGTATCAACCAGAAATGAGTACACCCCCAGAAAGATGCTGATAGGTAGCGTCCCCTGATGCACAAAAATCTACAAGAACGAAGTAAAATCATATCCATGCATCCCAGTGTTTTTCTTTTTTCTTACCCACCATTTCAAACTAACTGTAAATACATTTCAATAGTTTCTTAGAAATGAATTACACAGGATAGGTTACAAGATAGGAGTTTTAGTTGTTTCCCCAGATCATAAATAAAAACCCTACAATTTATTAAGAAACTTTAGTTGGGATACATATATTTTCCCGGTGACTCATTCAAAGCAATGAATTACATAGGATAGGTTTACAAGATAGGAGTTAGAAAGCTTTAGTTGTTTCCCCAGATCATAAATAAAAACCCTACAATCTATTAAGAAACTTTAGTTGGGACCCATAAATTTTTCCGGGGACTCATTCAACACAAATATATGCATACCAGGATGCACTAAATCAAAAAGCTATCAGCATCACTGCATACCCCTCTCCCCACCGCCAACCAATTTTTTTAATAAACAAATCTCTACAGGCACAAAATTGAATAACTATTTTGAACATAAACAGAAACATATTAATTTTATTTAAAATCCTAAAAGCTTTTACAGCTCACATTAATCAGAGGATAATGATAACAAAATAAAGAACATATTGAGATGAAGAGAAAGTACATTAAAAGCAGATGGGAGATTAAAAAGCCAACCCATTAAATCGTTAGTAAGGCTTAGAGACACAGTGATTCCGAAAAACAAGCAATCATCCAAAAGAGGTTGAATACATTTTTTTCATAAAAAGTTAATTTTCTTCTGAACCAAAGATACCAGGATTTTATTATTTCAAATGGAAAAAATTATACAATCAAAATGAATACAGGGATACAATCAGACAAGGCTGTAGTCAAGTTGAAGGACCAATCAACACGTTTGTAGATTTAAGATAGAGGGTTTTATTGCAGAGATATACAATAAGACAGACAAGGAATAGTGAGGTACACTACTAATCCAGCATAATGCTGTGCTCACTATATATATAGTCAGACCACATGGGTGAGAGAGTGTTGTAGAATAATCATACTAAGTTCCAATTACCGTCGAATTGATAAGACAATGCAGCAAGTAGCTGTAACTCAATACAGATCTAACCTTACTGCAATCCTACTGCAGAATGCCAGAGTATTTATGAAACCTCATAACATCATAGAAACCAAGCAGCCAATCAGGACTCAAGGAATGGAATCACCCAAATACACGAATGAACTATTTTTGAGTCTCATAAGTACCAGCTGTCTTGAGCATTAGTTCAGTTGTGCTTAGCCAGTTGCTATTGTCTAAACCAACAGTATACTGACTGACTGGCTGGTTCAGTTGTGCTTAGCCAGTTGCTGTTGTCCAAACCAACAGTATACCGACTGACTGGCTGGTTCAGTTATGCTTAGCCAGTTGCTGTTGTCCAAACCAACAGTATACCAACTGACTGTCTGGTTCAGTTGTGCTTAGCCAGTTGCTGTTGTCCAAACCAACAGTATACCGACTGACTGATTTCAACAAGTGTATGCAATATTCCAATACAACAATTTCACCGAGTGATAATGTGAATTTCTTTTTAAATACTATAAGATTTTTTTCTAAATGTTCTATAGCCTTTTTCTGCAATATCATTATTGAAGAAGCAATTTTTCTGCAATATTATTATTGAAGAAGCAATTTTTCTCTTTGTTATTCTCTTTGCAAAACAACAACTGAGGCTGTTGGTACATGATAATATACAAGACCAGTTGTTATTCTCAGATGAATTATTTATTTTTTCAAAAAAAAAAGAAAAACTTTTTCTTGTATGCATTTAAAAACAAGCCTTTAAAAAGTCAACATAAACAGTGTTATCAATAAGCTCGCAGTTTTCAAACGAGTGGCCTTGTATTTTTGCAAAGATAAAAGCAACAAATGGGAATGAGAGAAAAAATATGCAGGAATTAATTAACAAAAAAAAAAAAAATATAAATAAATAAAATAAAATAAAATAAAATAAAAATCAATACATCTAATGCATAAATTATATCAAAAGTTCCACCATGAAAAAAAATGTATTATTTCCGTTCAAAGGTTTGTTTTTTGTTTTTTGCTTTTTTGTTTTTTTTTTATGCTCCTTCTCTGAATTTTTGAGATGAGGCTTGATAATTTGGATTATTTGGATTATTCGGACTATTGTCCTCATCTTTATTCTTATCTGTACAAAATTTCAGCCGATGTGCCCTCCAGCCTTCTCCGACAAGAAATACCTGAAGAAGGCCAGAGGGCACACCAGTTGAAACGTTGCACAACTAAATAGGCACTTCCATTAGAAAAAGAAATATGTATTGGTCTTTTTCTTCGTAAATCAAATACATAATCACACTTCCCCTACCACCACCCCTAAATTAGCCAGGGTGTGCTACTCATGTGGAATGTCCTGAGTAGGAATAGCTTAGCGGAAACTCTCTCTCTTCAGGTCTACAATTGAATTTAGTTTTCCTTCTCCTAGACAGGTTGCTATAGTAAGGTTAAACATCTATTTATTTTTTATTATTTTACTCTCAGATCTAAGTCACGAATAACAAACATTTTCTTTTTTATTATCCATCTACATTCTTTCCTTTTTGGATGTGTAACAGTTATAGTCATAGAAAACAGATATGTGTCTCAAATTCACATCCTGGATGAGGCTGTTTGCATTTCACACAGTGCTAATACTCTTAGAAAAGGTACACATCAAACTGCTTGTCCCCCCAACTCTTGTTAAGTAGTAGGGCAGACCTTTGTATAACAACCAGTTTAGGAGAAGGAAAACATTAATTGAATTCAAACCTGTTAAACTTTGCTTTAAAAAAATTGACCTTGTGTCGCATCCTGCTTGTGGTGGAGGGGTTGGGTAAATACATACATACTTTCCTTGCTCTTAAAATCTTTAAATTAAGATAATCCAACTGCAGTTTTAAGAGTTGAATTTACTGATCATTTTTTATGATAATTGTATTTATCTAATACAAATGCATCAATTTTATCTTAGCTATTATTATATGAAATTGTATACATCATAAAGGAAAATGTGGATATAACAACACAAACAACTATGTTCAATTGATATTTCGCCTCATTATTGGTTGAGGCTTCCTCAGATGTTTATGAGCTTCTGGGGAAGCCTCAACCAATAATGCGGTGAAATATCAATTAAACATAGTTGTTTGTGTTGTTATATCCACATTTTCCTCTACTCTCATTTTGTCAGATTTATTCAATCTTTCACTCCTCATACATCATAAAGTAGCTCCCATAGAAATATTAACTTTTTTTTTTAAATTCTGTAAATTTATATATTCATTCTATTGTAGTTCTTTAAATACTGTATTTTTATTATGATAATGCTGGCTTACTTAGACTGGTGTTACCATAACAGATCTCTTAGTAATGGAATATGATGATGATGTAGAAAATCACACATACACACACACACACACACACACACACACACACACACAGAGGTACACATTTCATTTTATATATGTGGATAAATCAGATACAATATTTATCTGAAAAAAAGAAAAATAAGAACAGATTTTTTTTTTTTTTTGCATACAAGATGTGTTCAAAAAGCATTAAGACTGAAGCATTAATTGGCTCATATACCATAATAAACTGATATTGGGATTACATAGTAAAGTATGATAGAAAAGAGATAGAAAAACAAATGTTAATCATACGCTGACAGATAACTGTTTCAACCTATGTGGTTTGGAAAGTACAATGAAAGAAAGAAAGGAGGAATAGTTTCTTTCATCAATATAGTTGATCTTGAAGAAGACCGGTTTTATAAAGCATCTTTTACAATTGTTTTCATTTGATTTAAAATGATTTCAGTTGAATTGTACTTTACAAACCACACAGGTCGAAACAGATATCTGTCAGCATATTATTAACATTTGTTTTTCTATCTCTTTTCAATCATACTGTCAGATTTATTTCCATTTATTATAGTAAAGGGGCCGGGTTAGCTCAGTCGGTAGAGCGTTCGGCTAGAAATCACAAGGTTCCTAGTTCGATACCGGTCCTCGCCAACTCAGCATATGAGTAGCACAGGGATCTGTGCGGTAAAGTAAGGAGCTGATGGTAAGTGTGGTGCTCCACATCAGATGCTAAAACAATCTCCTTGGTCTAGCGCTATTGAAAAGGGGATAGACTCCCTCGCTGACTGGCTGATATCGACTTTATTTTTTTTTTTTTTTATTATTATTGTAAAGTATCAAGACTAAAGCTGTATTTAACAAGGCAGGAATGAAAAATTAACAAACTGATAATTTTCTTCAAAATAATCCCCTTGATATTCAATACACTTATTCCAGTGAGTTTTCCATTGGTCGAGGCACCTCTTAAAATCATCTTTTAGTATCATGTAAAGTTGTGCAGCTATATTTCTTTTAATGCCGTCCATATTCTCAAATCTTATCATTAAGATGAATTTTCAGTTTAGGAAACAAGAAAAACTTATATAGAGATATGTTCCATCAGTATGGTGTGTGTCGCACTTGCACAATCCTGTGTTTTGATAAAAACATTGTTTCCAAATTATCAGCTTCATAAAAAAAAATTCCAAAATAAGCACTGATTTTTCCAGACAGTAAATAGACGTCAACTCATCATCACTTTATTATATAAGTTCCTCATCTATGCACAAATTTAGACAGTAAACTCAACAAAAAGACATCATCACTTTATTATATAAGTTGCTCAACTGTGCACACATCTATACAGTAATCTAGACATCTAGACATCATCACTTTATTGTATAAGTTGCTTAGCTGTGCACACATCTAGACACTAATCTACACATCAAGGCATCATCACTTTATCATAAAAGTTGCTCAACTGTGCACACATCTAGACAGTAATCTAGACATCTAGACATCATCACTTTATTATATAAGTTGCTCAACTGCACACACATCTAGACAGTAATCTAGACATCTAGACATCATCACTTTATTATATAAGGTGTTTAGATATGCTTACATCTTTATTTAAATTTTCAAATGATAAATATTTAAAAATCTTCAGTTGCTACTTTTTGATCACACCTTGTAGAAATGATGAAGAAAAATGATAAAAGTTTGAACTTACCAACAAGTAAAAACCTTATTAGGTTTTAAAAGTCTCATAAATCCTTTCAGTCAATTACTGAATTTCTCCAAATAGAAATATCATTCAAATTCCTCTGGTGAATAATCCTTAACTCTTTCTTGCTCTTTTTTGATGATGGGAGTTAAAATGTTAATTGACCTTTTGAGGTCATTTGAAAAGGTAATATCCCAAATGAATCAACTCCTGAAAGATACAAACAAAATAAAACATTTAATTACATGTTGTATTTTAATTGAAAATTGAAAAAATCAGTTTTATATATTTTATGTAAAAGAAATGAAATATTGATTAAGACTTTTAGATTTCTGAAAAAAGATTTGAATAAATAATGAGAGAAAAGATCCAAGGAAAATAAGAGTTAAATATTAATAAATTTTAAGAAATCAAATAAAATGGAGAGAAGAAAAAAAATTCCCTTTTAAAGAATCCATTTAATTATCAGAAATAATTTCAAGTACTTATGTAATGTGGTGGTCCCTCCCTACCATTAATGACCTCAGTGTCTGGCTATGTCATATGTGATCAACAAGGAGAGGTTAATTGCAGAAATCTCTCAAAGCATTTATGGTAGATTCAAAAAGTGACAGTTTGTAGCAAGACAGCAAAGAGTTAAGTTGTATATTTTGGGACTCAGCGAACCACGACCCATCATTAGTAGACTGGGGGGGGGGTTTACAAAGAAGAATAATTCTTTCTTCTATTGACTAAGGAAATAACTCCACTAATTTATTTTTACTGGTTTAAAGACGTAATATCTGAAATAAGATGCAAGCTTTTTTGGGGTTTTTTTGTAATCCTTTTAGAAGTCTTTTGCAGAAGAAAGGATTGCGCGCGCAAAAAAAAATTGCATTTTATTTCAGATGTTACCCCTTCAGTAAGAATAAATTTGTGAAATGGTTTCCTTTGTCAATAGAAGAAAAAATTGTTGTTCTTTGTAAACCACCCACCCCCCGTCTACTAATGGTGGGATAGGGGTTCACTGAGTCCCAAAATATACAACTTAACTCTTTACAGTCTTGGTACCATCTGAAATAAAATGCAAGTTTTTTTTTTTTGTATGTCTGTTAGTTCTTTTGTCTCTGGGATCAAGAAACAACTTTATCTTCCCAACCTTTCTTCAAAAACCTTCAACAATCCCTACAATACAACACTATTTAAAAAATTATTTTTGAGGATATCTATAGACATTGTATCGGAGGCACTTGTGGAGTAATGGTTATCAGCAGTGAACATGGACTCTGTTACCCAAGTCCAAATCCATAACCAGGTTGTTCGCATTTCAGACAGCACTGATACCATTGGGAAAGGTATGAATCCAACTATTTTCCCTCCAGCTATGGATAAATAGTAGGTCAGACTGGGCCCTTTAACTTTGCTATGGCAACCAGTCTAGGAGAAAGAAAACTCTTAATTCACAACCAATTGTAGATCTGGAGAGTGATGGGCCCTGACAGGTTATTCCTGCCTAAGACATACTATATAAGCAGTTAATGGGACCAGTGAAAGATAGACATTGATGCTTATATGAAAATTGTAATGAAAATACAAATATCTAGTTCAAGTAGAGATGACGTAAAAAAATTAGGACACTTTCTGAAATGGGTGAGGCTGTTGATCTGTTACTTTAGTAACACAGTAAAAATAGTATCTCATATTAGTCGTCATTTGGCAATTTAATGACCCAAATTATATCTAATATTGGGGAGACTATTATAAAATACTCTGAATATGTGCAGAATTGACCTTTCAAGTAATGAAAGCTGTTTTTTTGCCAAGAAAATCCCATCTTGTTCGACTAAAGGATTTGTGCATTTCTATTTTGCAAAAGTCAGAGACCCATGTCCCCATTCTATTTATTATAGTAGACTCTCAGATTCTCTCTGACCCAGAGCGGTAGTATCTATTAGGGCCCCATCTGTGGGTCGAAAAGATTTGTATGAAAATTATCAGTATCAGATACAAATTAGAATAAGTTAGAGACCCATGTCCCCATTGTATTTATTGTAGTTGACTCTCAGATTTTCTCTGACCCAGAGCGGTAGTATATATTAAGGCCCCATCTATTGCTCAAAAAGATCTGTAAGAAAATTATTAGTATTAGATAGTAAATTTAAAAAGTCAGAAACCCATGTCCCCATTGTATTTATTGTAGTAGACTCACAAATTCTCTCTGAATTTGTGAGTTGTAGTATCTATTAGGGTCCCATCTATGGGTCAAAATGATCTGTACAAAACATTATTAATATTAGATAGTAATTAAAGTCATCGGGGTGGCCTAAAGTTGGTATTAGCCAAACAGCAAGGAAGTCTATCCCCTTTTCACTAGCACTAGACCAAGGAGATTGTTTTTGCATCTGAGGCAGAGTGCCATACCTATCATCAGCTCCCCACTTTACCGCACAGATCCCTATGCTACACATATACTGTATAGTTGAAACTATATAATAAAGTTGGTGGAGTGGCCTATTGTCAGTATCAGCCAAACGGCTAGCGCTAGACCAGGGTGATTGTTTTCACTGATGTGGAGCACCACACCTACCGTCAACAACCCCCTCCCTTACTGAACAGGTCAGATTACCTAATTTGTGCTACTCATGCGTTGGCAGGGACCGGTATCAAACCAGGAACCTTTCGATTCCTAGGCGGGTGTTCTACTGACTGAGCTAATACTTAAAACCATAAAATTGTGTATAAATTATTAGTATTAAGAATTGTTATTTGAAATTATAATTACTAACAAATGATTATCATGAGTTACTTGAAGCCATATGATTTCTTGAAAAATTATTTATTTTAGTATTAAACAGTGATGCTGATAGCTTTTTGATTTAGTGCATCCTGGGACACACATATTTGCTTTGAATGTGTCCCCCAGGAAAATTTATGAGTCCCAACTAAAGATCTTAATAGATTGTAGGGTTTTTATTTATGATCTGGGGAAACAACTAAAGCCTTCTAGCCCCTACCTTGTAATCTATACTGTGTAATTCATTTCTAAGAAAATATTGAAATGTATTCACGGTTAGCTTGAAGTTGTGGGGGAAGAAAAAAAGAAAAACACTGGGATGCATGGATACAATTTTACTGCATCCTTTTAGATTTTTGTGCATCAGGGACACACGATGCGTATCTATCAGCATCTCTGATCAAATAACTTAAAGATTGATATAAAAATCAACCCGTCAGCAACCAACCAACCAACCAACCAACCAATTGTTCTTTATATTTTGTTTTGTTTTTGTTTTATTTGCAAGTACTACCACTGGTAGTACCAAGAGATACAGAGCTTTATATTCATCAAACAAACACACAAGTGCAATATTTATAGGTCAATAACAATGAAAACTCTAAAAACAAAAAATAACCAAGTGTTATAATTTATTAAACTTTACAAATTCTAGTCTTTGAATTTTTAAAAAAATATTTGAATCTTTTCCCCACAAGAAATGAACCGGAATTTGGATTCTTAACAAACAGATGCGAGCAGAAATCAATCTTATCAATATCTCAAAGAACTTTGAAAAAAAATGGATAAAATCAATAATACACAGTTCAATTGGTTTTATTGTATTGATATTTTTTTTACTCTACATAGCATACATCAAACTAAAAGTATAAAGCTTTTAGATGTTCTTGTATACATTACACACACACTCAGACAATACATATACATATATACACACATGCATACATATATATATATACACACATACATACACACACACATCCATATATATACACACACATATTCATACATATATACACACATCCATACATATATACACACACATACACATATCCATATATAGACACACATCCATAGATATATACACACACATACACATACACATATCCATATATACACACACACACACACATATCCATATGTATATATATATACACACACACATACACATATCCATATGTATATACACACACACATACACATACACATATCCATATCCATATATATATATATATATATAATATATATATATATATATATATACATACACACATATACACACATCCATACACACACACACACACATCATTTTTTTTTTTTTTTTGTAAAGCAGGTAGATGAGGAAGAATGATTGGGTGTGGGTGAGGGATGAGCAAAGATGCTGAATCTGAATCTATAGATAAACAGGAAGTGGCTCAGGTGCTTAATTGAACTTGGACTTGAAAAACTCAAGGTTATACGCTGTTGGAAAAACACTCACATGAGAATTTGTTCTACATTTCAGCAATTTTCAAAAAGTGAGTAGAATTTATGTCAAGAATGAAGGATGTTTTTTTAAAAAAAAAATCCTGGATGAGAGAAGACTTTTTCCAAACTGAGTTCTGAGTTGAAACCTTTCATAGAAATAATGATAGAAAAGATATCTTGATAATGACTTGTTTTCAGTTTTTTTTTGGGGGGGTGGGTGGGGGGTTTTGTTTTTCAATGTGTTTGCATTCTTCAATGTATTATTAAAAGTAAATGGATGTACATGATCCAATGGTTATTAGCATAGGAGATAGACTTGGTAACCTGAGTTCAAATCCTGGATGAAACTGTTTATATTTTACATCTATTAATAACAGAGATTAGGTCTTTATTTGTCTGTAACAAAAAATATGTAACTGCTTACGTCACAATTACCAAAGTCGCCAATACATAGAATAAAGAACAATTATTATTAATAAAATAAATAAAAGCTATTCCTTATAATTCAACATTTGAATCCTTTACATTATAATGAATAAAGTATATATTATTTAAATAAATAAACTATGAAATTATTTGAAAAGTTATATTACTTTAAATGGAAAAAAAATATTTGCGAAATTTGTAATCAGTTTTAAAAATCATGTTTTTTTACTCTAGTGTTACTAATACACTTGGGAAATGTATGAATCCAACTATTCTCCCTCCAACTATGGGCAAACTGGACTCTTTAACCTTGGTTAGGCCACCAGTTTTTTGAAGGAAAACTCTGAATTCAAACTTGATAAACTCTGTTTAAAAGATTGAACTTGTGTCACATACTACTAGCGTGGAGGGATTGGTAAATATAAACACACACATACATATGTAAGTTGAAAATGGAAATGAATCCGACAATATGTTGAAAGGATGAATAAATCAGAGTAAAATGTTTCATATCTTAAATATCAAACATTTTACTCTGATGAAGGCTGTTATTCTTTGTATGCTTAAATATTTTATAATTTTCTATTATTATTATTTTATTTTATATTTAAAATAATAAATAGAATACATATGTACATGAACAAACTCCTGGCCGAAACACGTGTTAGTAAACTCATATTAAATCATATTTTATCCATTCAACATTTTCTTTCCTTTATTTATTTATCCTTTCAGCATATATATAAATAAAATGAAATGACAGCTGATGTCAGTATTGTCAAACAAAACTTCAACCATCTTTTCTCCTTTGATACTTTAACCTTTTCACTTCTTTGCTAGTGGTTCATTTTATCCACTTAAAATGAAAACATTCACACTCCCATATTAGATGGTATAATTCAATCTGGAAGAGCATGCAAAATTTCTAAAAATTAAACAAATAAAATAATAATAATAAGATATTAAGTCATTTTTAATAAAGTCTTCATTGAACCCTAACCATTTTTAAATTAGTTCATTTATTTATTTAATTTTTAGAAAATTTTTTTAAAAAACTGTGGAATATGAGGTAAAAGTGATCCTAATTGTAGTTGGTGCATTAGGTACAGGCCCCAAAAGTTTATAAAACAAGTGGAAATCAGAGGAAGAATTGAGACCATCCAGAAAACAGCATTGTTAAAATTGGCTGGAATACTCAGAAGAGTCCTGAAGACCTTAGGAGACTTGTTGTCCCTCAGACCCCATCAGCTAAGAAGAAGAAGAAGAAGAAGAAGAAGAAGAAGAAAGACTAGAGGAAGTGGAAATCAAAGGAAGAATTGAGACCATCCAGAAAACAGCATTGTTGAAATTGGCTAGAATACTCAGAAGAATCCTGGAGACCCGAGGAGACTTATTGCTACTCAGACTCCAGTTTATGCTGACATGAAAAAATCACAAGGATTGGCTGCTCTCAGTAGTCTGATTGCATAAAACAATAGTAATATTACAATATAGTGCAATCAAAACGTTTTTGAAAACTTATAAAAAGTTTTATTCATACTTTATCTAAATTTGGCCTAGATCCTGTTGAGTATCAATATACCACACTCCCACACTTGGAAAATCCTTGAAATTCCTTCCTGCTCTTTAAGTGTGTCGAGCACCATAAGTGATTCTGCCAGGATCTCTTTCCGACAAAATATTGATCCTTACAGTAGGAACTTTATCGGGGGGGGGGGTTAAACAAATAAAATAATAATAAGATATTAAGTCATTTTTAATAAAGTCTACATTGAACCCTAACCATTTTTAAACTAGCTTATTTATTTATTTAATTTTTAGAGAATTAAAAAAAACTGTGGAATATGAGGTAAAAGTGATCCTGTTACATAATCTATGCATAGATTATTGTCAACCCCCCTGTATTTCTGAAGGGATGGCCCCTTTTTCATATCACGGGCGGGACTTTCCATGGAATATTACAGAAAGCCCGTGAAGTACGTGAAGTCACATAGTACCAAGTTAACCCATTAGTTTTCAGCTTGGACATCAGGCAGAGAAGATGTATCTGCTTTAGCTGGGGCTCACTTGCACACGCACGTTGTGTTTAGTTAGAGGAATATGTTTAGTTAAGTAAATAAAAGTTTACATAAATAATATGGTTTTGTGGTTGATGAATGTCTTGGCAACAAGACTGACCTAGAAGAAGAAATGAATCAAGTGCGACCGACCAGCAAGAACAGAGAAATAGAAGCATATAGAAGTCATAGAGAACGACTAGATATCACCAATGGCCAAAGAAGTAAGTTATGCATCTCTCTATCTAACTGTGTCTATCTCTCCCCCCTCTCTCCAGTAAAAGAACACTTGTGTATGTACCCAACATGGCTATATGTGTATGAGTATGCAACAATCCTAATTGTAGTTGGTGCCCCAAAAGTTTATAAAACAGGAACTGAAATCAGAGGAATAATTGAGACCATCCAGAAAACAGTATTGTTGAAATTGGCTAGAATACTCAGAAGAATCCTGTTAAATGGAGCCAAATCCAGTGAACGAGGCAAGAATGGAGTGATCATCATGATGGTGTGTTACAAAGACTTGTATATTTTCAAACACACAGTAAGCATGCATTTTGATGGTGTGTTACAAAGACTTGTATATTTTCAAACACACAGTAAGCATGCATTTTGATGGTGTGTTACAAAGACTTGTATATTTTCAAACACACAGTAAACATGCATTTTGATGGTGTGTTACAAAGACTTGTATATTTTCAAACACACAGTAAGCAAGCATTTTGATGGTGTGTTACAAAGACTTGTATATTTTCAACACACAGTAAGCATGCATTTTGATGGTGTGTTACAAAGACTTGTATATTTTCAAACATACAGTAAGCATGCATTTTGATGGTGTGTTACAAAGACTTGTATATTTTCAAACACACAGTAAGCAAGCATTTTGATGGTGTGTTACAAAGACTTGTATATTTTCAAACACACAGTAAGCAAGCATTTTGATGGTGTGTTACAAAGACTTGTATATTTTCAAACACACAGTAAGTAAGCATTTTGATGGTGTGTTACAAAGACTTGTATATTTTCAAACACACAGTAAGCAAGCATTTTGTTACATTTCAATATGACAAAACGCTTGCAATTATTGGTCATATTCCAAAATGATCCTTAAAGAAAGCCTGGCAACCATGTGACTGGTGACAGACATGTGAAGATCTTAATTACTATTGAATAACAATTACAGATAATTTTTTTAGTAAGAAATTTACTAGTAATCAGAGATAGGTACACGTCCTGCATACCTGACTCTTCAAAATCTAAAAAGGTGCAGTAAAATCATATCCCTGCATCCCAGTGTTTTTCTTATTTCTTCCTCCACCATTTCAAACTAACTTTAAATACATTTTAATATTTTCTTAGAAACGAATTACACGGGATGGGATAGAAGGTAGGGGTTAGACGACTTTAGTCATTTCCCCAGATCATATATAAAAAACCCTACAATTTATTAAGAAACTTTAGTTGGGACTCATAAATTTTCCCAGGGCCTCATTCAAAGCAAATATGTGCATCCCAGGACAGGTTACAATGTAGGAATTAGATGGTTTTAGTTGGGACCCATAAATTTTCCCAGTTACTTATTCAAAGCAAATATGTGCATCCCAGGGCGTACTAAATTAAAAAGCTATCAGCATCACTGAGTAATGTCCAGTAATTAGTGAATTAGCAACTATACATATTATTAGGTAACAGCTTAGAATTATTGACTTATTTTCATAAAATCAAATGTTCAAAGAACACAAATAACCTCCTGTACTATAAGTTTACTACTCAAAAAGATATGAATTATCAATACTGATTGCTTCTTAATATTATGTACAGTTGCTAATTAATTAATTACTGGACATTACTAACAAATTCCTTACTAAAGGAATTTTTCTCTGTAATAGTTATTTAATAGTAATTTAGATCTCCACATGTCTGCTCCCAGTTGTGGACACTAGTCGCATGGTTGCCAGGCCTCTTATAAGGATCGCCATGCAGATATGCTGATAGAAAAGCGTCCTGCATCCCTAACGCACAAAAATCTAAAAGGACACAGTAAAATCATATCCATGCACCTCAGTGTCTTTCTGTTTTCTTCCCTCACCATTTCAAGCTAATTGTAAATACATTTCAATATTTTCTTAGAAACGAATTACACGAAGTAGAAGGTAAGGGTTAGACAACTTTAGCTGTTTCCCCAAATCATAAATAAAAACTCTACAATTTATCAAGAAACTTTAGTTGTGACGCATAAATTTTCCCGAGGTCTCATTCAAAACAAATATGTGCATCCCTGGACAGGTTACAATGTAGGAGTTGATGACTTTAGTTGGGACCAATCCTTACTAAAGGAATTTTTCTCTGCAATTGTTATTTAATAATAATTTAGATCTCCACATGTCTGTCCCCAGTTGTGGACACCAGTTGCACGGTTGTCAGGCTAGTTATAAGGACCGCCACGTCATATTCATATGGTCATACTTGTCATTTGATGTTTTGTCATATTTGTCATAATCCTATTGCGTTATTTTGTAATATTTGTCATATGTCATATTCCCATTGAGGTCATAGTTTTCGTCTGGTAAAAGACAAATTGGTCACCCCCGGCTGCGTTTCAAGGATGTCTGCAAGAACGATCTCAGGCGCTTTGGCATTGCCCCTTCCAGCTAGAGAAAATTTGGCTCAGGACCGCCATTGATGGTGGCAGGCTCTCTGTAGAGGACTGTTCATGTCTGAAGTCACCCTGGCACAATACCATGAAGCTAGGAGGTCCTGAAGAAAGCAACGGCAACAAAGCACCAGCACATCAACATCTTCAGGGACAGCCTTCACAAGCAATATCTGTGGTCGGGAATGTTTTTCTAACATTGGACTTTACAGTCACAGGAGGTGCTATAACTTCAGGGGCACAAAACCTATATTATAGCATTCCGAGACTGAAATGCCAATAATTCCCATTGGACTACTGTTCAAGTTGTTGGCATCAAAAGATCCCTAACATGTGCCTCAAAATAGTACAATGGATCATGGTATTGATAGTCATAGCATGAGGAGCAAATTTTCGGGGGTAGTGTTTGTTGAGGGTCACCCTGACCTCTCACCACCCTCCAGTGATTTTCTATTAATCTTGAAGCCCAAGTGCCACTGAAAACACTTTATTCAGCTAATTGATTCATTGCCACAGGCTTGCTTCAGCATTTCAAGGGTCTCCATTGCCAATTCACCAGGATTGACACAGAATCTGATGATTCCCCCCTGCTCAAATTTGAGGTCCATCAAAGGAATATGGTCATAAAAACACATGTATGTATTCACCCAATGCCATCATCATGGGCAGGATGTGACACAAGGTCAATTTTTTTAAGTCAGTTGGTAAAGCATCCACATAGGGACCACAAAGTTCCATGTATGATACCAGTTCTTGTCAGTTAATTTTATCTTTAAATATACAAGATCATTGGTAGAAAAATGCATTTATCTTTAAATATCCAAGAAAATTGATAGAAATTAGCTCAGTCAGAAGAGCATCCACTTAGGGACCACAAGGTTCCAGGTTCAATACCAGCCCTTGCCAACTCAGTGCATGAGTAGTACAGCTTAGGTATGTGCATTAAAGGGGGAGCTGATGGAAAGTGTGGTGCTTCACCTTAGATGCAAAATAATCTCCCTGGTCTAGCATTACTGAAAAGGTTATAGACTCCTTCACTGTCCAGCTCATACCAACAATAGGCCACTCAGTCAATTTTACTACTTACTGGTGGTTTGAATTCAGAGTTTTCCTTCTAAACTGGTTGCTTTGCTAATGCTAAAAAAAAAAACAGTCTATCTACCCATAGTTGAATGGAGAATAGAGGAAATCTTTCCGAAGGGCATTAGCATGAAGTGAAATGCAAACAGCTCTACTCAGAATTTGAACCTTGAAAAGCCAATTTAATTTCCTATGATGATAACCATTATACAAGAGTGCCTTCAAAAAAATTTTTAAATCCAGATTTGAATGTTTGCAATATGGTGTGTGGCAGACTGACTCATAACGATTACTGAACACTTCATGTTGCATTTGCATGGATATCCAATGCTTTTTAAATTGCAACATATATGACAATAACCGGGCAATTAAAGGTTACCCTGCAAGTTGTAAGTAGATATCATCACTTCCTATTGCATATGCATGGATATCCCATGCTTTTAAATTGCACCATGTATGACATTAACCGGGCAATTAAAGGTTACCCTGCAAGTTGTAAGTAGATATCATCACTTCCTATTGCATATGCATGGATATCCCATGCTTTTAAATTGCACCATATATGACAATAACTGGGCAATTAAAGGTTACCCTGCAAGTTGTAGATATTATCACTTCCTGCTACATGTACATGGATATCCCATGCTTTTAAATTGCACCATGTATGAAAATAACCGGGCAATTAAAGGTTACCCTGCAAGTTGTAGATATTATCACTTCCTGCTACATGTACATGGATATCCCATGCTTTTAAATTGCACCATGTATGAAAATAACCGGGTAATTAAAGGTTACCCTGCAAATTGTAAGTAGATATTATCACTTCCTATTGCATATGCATAGATATCCCATGCTTTTAAATTGCACCATGTATGACAATAACTGGGCAATTAAAGGTTACCCTGCAAGTTGTAAGTAGATATCATCACTTCCTATTGCATGTGCATAGATATCCCATGCTTTTAAATTGCACCATGTATGACAATAACCGGGCAATTAAAGGTTACCCTCCAAGTTGTAAGTAGATATCATCACTTCCTATTGCATATGCATAAATATCCCATGCTTTTCAATTGCACCATGTATGACAATAACCGGGCAATTAAAGGTTACCCTCCAAGTTGTAAGTAGATATTATCATTTCCTACTGCATGTGCATGGATATCCCATGCTATGTATGAAAATAACCGGGCAATTAAAGGTTACCCTGCAAGTTGTAAGTAGATATCATCAGAAAACAATAATACAATTTCAAATCAATAACTTTTTAATGATCATCCACAGAATATTACATTGGAAAAGTATCGATTTTCAATTTTTTTTTTTTTTTGGTATTATTCACTGAGTTCTTCTATTGAACTACATCTATATGGATGGTCTCAATAGAAATTTATATCTTTAATCTTTCATGTTAGAAATGTTTTTCTACATCTAAAGAAAGAATTCTTGACATTTCAAATCAATGAATAAATCTTAACAAATAGTTTTATAAAACTTTTTCATTCCGCTAGAATAATCCACATTGAATTAATGATTTATATTTATCAATAAGATGAAACAAAAAATAATTGATTTTACAACGTTTATTCTGTTATATATTCTAAGTGGGGGTGTAATGGTTACCATCATAGGAAATGGACACGATGTGACAAGTTCAAATTCTGGATGAAGCTCTTTGCATTTCACATAGTATTAATACCATTGGGAAAGGTATGTATCTTACAATTCTCCCTCCTAAATAATAGAGCAGACTGGGCTCTTTAACCTTGGTTTAGTAACCAGTCTAGGAGAAGAAAAGCTCTAAATTCAAAACTGGTAAATTCCACTTAAGAAATTGACCTTGTGCCAAATCCTGCTCATGCGGAAGGGTTGGTATATATATATATATATATTTGAAGTAAAAATGTTGCATTTTTTCCATTGCTAGACGGGATTCACAAGATTTGCCTCTATTGCTTTGACAATTGCATGGCTTCAGAATCTACATGAGCAGGATGTAACACAAGGTCAATTTTAAGCAGAGTTGAATTCAGAGTCTTTCTTCTCCTAGACCAGTTACCATGTCAAGGTTAAAAAGCCCAATCTGCCCAACTATTTTCCCAAAGCAAGATTCATACCTATCCCAAGAGTATCAGCACTACATGAAACGCAAATAGCCTCATCCAGGATTTGAACTCGTGTTGTAGTATCCATTTCAAAGTACCTAAAATCCACAAGTTTAGGCTATTTGCCTGATTTTCGAGGTTTCTTGCAACCTGATCAAAATTTCTTGAACCAGCTGGTTACTGTACGGGATCAAGTGCGCTTTCACTTTTCACACAACTAATGTTTTTAGTTGCTTACACATTATTATTGCCCACCGGGTTAGCTCAGTCGGTAGAGCGTTCGGCTAGAAACCACAAGGTTCCTAGTTCGATACCGGTCCCCGCCAACTCAGTGTATGAGTAGCACAGGGATCTGTGCGGTAAAGTAAGGAGCTGATCGTAGGTGTGGCGCTCCACCTCAGATGCTAAAATAATCTCCTTGGTCTAGCGTTATTGAAAAGGGGATAGACTCACTCGGTGACTGGCTGATACCGACTTTAGGCCGCCCCGTCGACTTTAACTTTTTAAAACATTCATAAAGCATAAGTTCCCAATCAGACTTCATTGCACATTCATCTGTGCAACTTCTAAATCATACACAGAGTGAAGCCATGCACAACATGTCAGTGCACCAACTACCACAATACTACCAATCACAGCAGGTGCCTTTCATGCTTTGGTCATATTATATATACACACCATAAACTAGCTAGTACCAAAATATTTGAAAACTTTTGACACACCCAAGTATTTTTCTCAGGATTTCACTGCCTTTTAGATAAGCCAGCAATAGTTTGTTTTGTGTTGTTTACTCAAATCTATTTTCAAGTACCGAATACAAATTAAAGACAAAAAAGTAAATAAATAGATAAAACTAGAGAAAATTCTACTGTCTATAGTTGATATAAAACCATTGGTGGCCTATGTATCCACTTAGTAAATCTAGCTCACATAGTGTTTAGTAGGTTAATGTTTTTATGACCAACATTTGAGAAAATATTACATACGAGATTAATCATCATCATCATCATCATCATTAAAGTGAGCCGACAGCACAGATTCCCACGTCTCTCTCTCACCACCTTTCCCTACCAGCCATCCCTCTTGGCATCCAGTGTCTGCACAGAACTGATAAATCTAAGTTTTGGCCGTTCGGCCAACACTGGTGGGGGTCATGTGTAGGAGGTCATAGAAAAATATCACTTATGAGTTTGTCCTTATTTCTCCATCAGTGTCTTGCTTGTCTTATTTGGATGGTTTGTGAGATGGAGGGTAAATGGCTGCACAGCTGCTATTTTGTAGGGTGCTGCTTCCAGGATTTGTTCAGAATAGCACACAGCATCTTTGTGTAATTCCCATCTAGCTTGGTTTGGTTCCTACTGTCATTTTGGGGAGGAGAACTTATTTTTTGCTAAAGTTTTCATAATTCCTCTTGAGATCCCCAGTGGCCAAAACTTTCAGAGAAAATGGTATGTCACATCCTACTTAAGTGGAGGGTTTGGTAAATACATACATATATACACACACTATATATTAGTGTATGTATATATATTTATTGCATGGATTGCATGCATCTATTGCATCATAAAACAGATGAATGCTGAAATGAAATGACATGAAACCCGAGGGCCGCAGTAAAGCATACATGCAATAAATATATACACATAAACTAATAGATATCTCTTCTTTCTTATATAATAGCTCTATCACAGATATTGAGCACTCTCCTAATAATAACACAAAATATTAGTCCAACACTAACTCACTAAGTGCGATAGTGATAACTGCACACTATTGCAATATACACAATATTTAGCACTGTTTACTAAGGGGCCGGGTTAGCTCAGTTGGTAGAGCGTTCGGCTAGAAACCACAAGGTTCCTAGTTCGATTCCGGTCCTCGCCAACTCAGCATTATGAGTAGCACAGGGATCTGTGCGGTAAAGTAAGGAGCTGATGGTAGGTGTGGCACTCCACCTCAGATGCAAAAACAATCTCCTTGGTCTAGCGCTAGTGAAAAGGGGATAGACTCCCTCACTGATTGGACGATACCGACTTTAGGCCGCCCGACGACTTTACTTTTACTTACTTATAGATATAGCACCTATATTATCTATATTTTAATCAATGTGTGTGTGTGTGTGTGTGTGTGTGTGCATGTGCGTGCGTGCGTGCGTGAGTGTGAATGGAATGTTAATTTGAAACCTTCACTCCTTGAATACAAGTGGCAATATCCTTATCAGACGCACTTACAACAGGTTTACAGGTCATCTAGTAACTAATAAATAAAAATTTGACTATAATTTTCATTCTCCAAGCCTGTAAAACAAGTCTTTTACTAATATTTGATCTTTTATTATTTTTTTCAATGTTTCCAAGATAAAATCTTAAACTCTCCATTGCTTACAGATTAAAATTTGTTTGAAATTCTGTGATTTTCCACAGTCTACCTATATATATATATATAAAGGGCAGTTGGTGTGTATATGTATGTATGTCCAGATGAAACTATGAAAATAAAACAATGACAAAGTAAAATATATATATATATATATATATATATATATATATATATATATATATATGAAAGTACGCAAACAGTTTGTTTGATATGGCTATGCTGACAGGCGGGGATTCTAAACGTTACATGAGAAATCTGGAAAGACCAGCTAGTGTAACGGTTAGAATCCCCACCTGTCAGTCTGGCAGTGGGGGTTCGAATCACACACAAAGCGGCTTCCAGTCTATAACTCTGCTGATTAAAGATCAACCCCTATACCAATATAAAGAAGCACACGTTGTAATAGTTAGTCGTGGGAAATAGATTCAAGTTCAAATCTTGGACAAGACTGTTTGCATTTCACATAGCGCTAATACCTGTGGGAAAGGTATGCATCCAAGTACTATCCCTCCAGTTATGGGTAAATAGTAGGACACACTGGGCTCTTTAACCTTGGTTAGGCAACCAGTCTATAAAAAGGAAAACTGACTTCAAACCTGTTAAACTCTGCTTAAAAAATTGACCTTGTGTCACATCCTATTCAGGTGGAGGGCTTACTATATATATATATATATATATATATATATCTTTTAACTTATATATATATATAATTATTTTCTGCTTCTCTCTCAATGACTCATTAGTCTGGATTAAAAACATTTACATCTAAAAACGGACCTAATTATCATTATGGTCTGATAATGATTTTTTATAAATCGAAATATTGTCAATATTAGCAATGAAAATGATATAAAAATATATTAATTTTAACAACATTGTGTGTTTTCATACCCTTATATATATATATGAATAAATAAATATATTTTAGTTTATGTATATATACTTATTGAATGGATGTTTATATTTATTCATTCTTATATAATAGCCCAATCACAGATATTGAGCACTCCCTGAATAATACCACAAAATATCATCCCACCTCTAACTCAGTGATAACCATACCCTACTGCTGTGCGTGCGTGCGTGTGTGTGTGTGTGTGTGTGTGTGTGTGTTGTGTGTAAATATCATCATTAGACGGTGAGGTCATCTAGTAACTAGTAACTAATAATTTTACTATAATTTTCATTCTCCAAGCCTGTAAAACTAGTTTTAGTCAAAACACAATTATTAAAGATCAAACCTATACAAATATAAAGAATGCAATAATTTCTCTAAGTAAATTAGGTACCTATTCAGTTGTTTCTATAGCCAATAATTGGTGTTTATCACATGTTTACATTTATCTCTGACCCAGTCATTCTTTTTTCTGTATGTCAAATAATTAAGAGCAATTGAAATACTTGTTTATAGTGAATTGTAATGACAAAGATCAAAGCTGAAGAACAGTTAATTCAATAGTTTTGACTTAAAATTAATAGGTGAGTCACACAATCTGGCTTCTCTTACTGTAATCAGTAATTACATTATCATGGTGATACAAGGTCAGTTAAAGTGAGAGAAATTAACTAAGTAAACTACAATACTCTCTCTCTCTCTCTCTCTCTCTCTCTCTCTCTCTCTCTCTCTCTCTCTCTCTCTCTCTCTGTTTTTACCTCTCTATTACTATTGTTTTTTCTTTTTCTTTTTTCTGTCTGTTTTTATAATGGTAATACAAGGCCAGTTAAAGTGAGAGAAAATAACTAAATAAACTCCCATACACTCTCTCTCTCTCTCTCTCTCTCTCTCTCTCTCTCTCTCTCTCTCTCTCTCTCTCTGTGTTTTTACCTCTCTATTACTTTTTATATGTTAGTGTTCTCCTTTCTATCAATCTTTCTTTTTTTTAATTAATTTCTTTCCTTCCAACACTTTCTTCTTCCCATGCTTTCTTTTTGGTTTCTTTTGTTTCTTTTTGTTTTGTTTTTCTTTTTTTCTTTTTTCTGTCTCTGTTTTTATAATGGTAATACAAGGCCAGTTAAAGTGAGAGAAAATAACTAAATAAACTCCCATACTCTCTCTCTCTCTCTCTCTCTCTCTCTCTCTCTGTTCTTCTATTTTTCATTTTCTCTTTTTCTTCTTACTTATTTTCTCTTTGCTTCCTTTTTTGTCCTATTGTTTTTTCTTCCATTTACTTATATGATCTAAAAGGATTTAAGTCAACCAATTCTCTTCCATCCATAACTCACCATCAATTATTAATACCAGCATTTCAAACC
>CM042163.1:34749840-34779840 GCA_023376005.1 Doryteuthis pealeii
TATTTTGCAGTGGACTTTGTAGCATTCGAGTTTGTATTTGAGTTACAATCATTTGTTGCCTTGTCTTCCCAGTTCGACGGTAATTGGAACTTATTCTTCAATCTCAATCTATCAGATTTCCAGGATAGTACAATAATTAGACTACTGTCTCAACTGAGTTCAATTATATATACTAGCAAAATAAAAAACGCCCTCCAGGCGATGTAAAAATAGACTTTTGAAACATATTGCCTGAGGGGTGGGAGTTAAGAATTCAATGTCAGTGAGTTTGTACCCTAAGTAAGTAAAAATCATCAAATTCGTTAAAGGATTAAAAAATAAAACAATTTGAAATGTAAACTTTAAATATGTATTAAAATAAAACAAACTATATATAGATATATAATACCAGTCATGTATTTATTAAAACTTGTTTTAAAAATAATGAGGACTGTCTAATGTTGCATGCTCAAATTTTGAGTGTATTTATTCTATGTTATGACAATTTTGGGTAATATGACATACAGACAAAAACCAGGAAGCGAATCTCCATTATTAATAGATCTCTCTCTCTCTCTCTCTCTCTCTCTCTCTCTCTCTCTCTCTCACTCACTCACTCACTCACTCACTCACTCACACACACACACACACAGTGATGCTGATAGATTTTTGATTTAGTGTGTACTGGGATGCACATGTTTGCTTTGAATGAGACCCTGGGAAAATTTATCAGTCCCAACTAAAGCCAATCTAACTCCTACCTTGAAACCTATCCTGTGTAATTCATTTCTAAGAAAAGATTGAAATATTTTCAAAATTAGCTTGAAATAGTAAGGGAAGAAAAAAGAAAAACACTGGGATGCATGGATACAATTTTACTGCATCCCTTTAGATTTTTGTGCGTCAGAGATGCAGGATGCGTACCTATCAGTATCTCTGATATATACAAGGGGCCAGTTTTATTCAGTCATTAGAGCATCCGGCTTGGAACCTCAAGGTTCCAGGTTTAATTCTCTGTCCTCGTCAATTAACCACATCAGTAGCACTTCTTGAATCTGTGCAATAAACTGAGAAGCTAATGGTAAGTGTGGCACTCCACATCAGACACAAAAATAATTTCCCTGGTCTAGCACTAGGGAAAAGGTGATAGACTCCCTTGCTGACGGGCTGATACTGACAATAGGCCACTCTATCTACTTTACTAATAACGCTAATACATTTGAGAAATTTAAGAATCCTACTCTTCCTCTATGGGTAAATAGTAGGGCAGACTGGGCTCTTTAACTTTGTTAGGCAACCGGTTGAGGAGAAGGAACTCTGAATTCAAACCTGTTAAACTTTGCTTTATAAATTGACCTTGTGTCACATCCTACTCATGTGGAGGGGTTGGTATATATATATATATATATATATATATAAGTAAGTCGCCGGGGCAGCCTAATGTCATTATCAGCAAGACAGTGAGAGAGTCTATCCCCTTTTCACTAGCACTAGACCAAGGAGATTATTTTAGCACCTGAGGTGGAGAGCCACACCTACCATCAGCTCCTCACTTTACTACACAAATCCCTGTGCTACTCATACGCTGAGTTGGCGAGGGCGGTATCAAACCAAGAACCTTGCGATTCTAGCCGAACACTCTACTAACAGAGCTAAACCGGTCCTATATATATATATATATATCTACTTTACTTATATTTATTTATGCAGTTGAATAGAAAATAATTTTTTTTAAAAAAGAAATAATCTCATGAAATTCAAAATGGCATCTAAAAAGTGTGTGCGATTGCGTACGTGTGCGTGTATGTGGACACACACATCTCTCTGGTTCAATCTTGAGATAATAAATGAACATCCCCATCTTATTGATAATGACCAGCAGTAATAACTATGTTATCTAGAAATATTGATTTTTATTTCATGACTCAGAGACATCAGTAGTGAATTTGGATGTTTGAGTTCACCTTAAATAAAGAATAACTGGGTTAAACCAAGGAAGCTGTGCGTATAAATGCAATAAAACCTCTCAATCTATCAGATTTCCAGGCTAGTACAATAATTAGACTACTGTCCCAATTTTGTTCAATATATATATATATATATATATATATATATATATATATATATATATATATATATATATATATATATATATATACGGTATGTAATATATATAAAAACACAGGTTTAAAGGTTAAGTGGTGAGTTTATTGGCCGACGCTGCAGTGTTTCGATCTATAATTAGATCATCTTCAGGGCATAAGATAAGAAATTATTTATCACAGAATGAGAAAAGCGAGGGATCCTGTCATTCAGGTTTAAAAAATTTCTGAAGTTTGAAAAAAGGAGCGGTTTTGAAATATGACTCAAATATTCTATTTTATGGTGTGATATGTAGCGCTATTGAAGAATTGGGGATTGAAGTGTGTGTATTGAAGATTATTGAAGACATTTTTCGATATTTACATTATATATATATATATATATATATATAGTGTATTTTGGCAGCATTTTTCTTTTAACAAGTTTTGTTGAACTGTACAGACAATTCTTTTCGGACAAGTTTTTGGTTGATCCTTTCTAATTTTCGGGCCATCTTTTTAGTGTCAGGGTGTAACTGGTTTAACAGTCCACCAAAGGTTTCAAAACGAGCGCTTTAGGCAATACAGTTTGCCATCATCAGGTAGGAAACGATGGTATGGTTTCATGTCTCGTTTTTAACGAGAACGAGTAGTAGCAAGGAATTAAAACCAAAAACTTGTCCGACAAGAATTGTCTGTACAGTTCAACAAAACTTGTATTTATATATATATATATATATATATATAATAGCATTTTGAAGAATAGAAGTTATGGTCACAGGACCATTTATTACCCGGGTTACAGACTGGTTAGCCACCTCAATCTAACAGGTGGCCCCATTGCATTCTACAGCCGCAGCTACTTTGTGACAATTGGCAATCTCAGAAGATTATATAATTCTTGTGCCTCTGAAGTTACAAGGACTGTGAAGTCCAATGTTTAAGTTTGAGTTTGAGTTTTGTTTAACGGCATATCAACCTCTGTGGGTCATTTAATGCCAAAAAGGTTATTTTGGATTTCAGTCTTTAAAGTAGTGGTTCTATGGAGATAATTGGTTATGTTCTGTTATATTTTGTTGAAAAGGTTGCTTTTTTTATTATAAAATTTAAAATGTTTTCAGGGTTTGTATTCTTAAAGATGTCTCTCAGGTTTCTTGCTTGATAGTAATTGGCGCGGATATGTTTAAGTCTGTTACAATTTAGAAGGATATGCTTGACAACAGATGTCGCATGTGAAGGCAGTCACTGAAGATGTTGATGTGCCAGTGCTCTGTTGCCAACGCTTTCTTCTGGACCTCTTCGCGTCATGGTGTTGCACCAGGATGACTTCAGACATGAACAGTCCGCTACGCAGAGCCTGCCATCACTGAGGGGTCCTGTGACTAAACTTACTAAATAACTATAAACATAAAAACATTTCGGCAATCCTCTTAATTTTACTTGTATAAATATATGCATAAAAAATGTTTCATTTATAGACATACACATTTTACAAATACTAATCTGAAACGGAAAAAAAAAAAAAAAAAAAACTTTCAAATTGACTTATTTTCAAGCCAATAATAATTTTGGTCTCTCAAAAGACAAAGCTGTCCATGACATTAACAATCGGCTGACCTAGAATGAAAGTTCAATGCCAAGAAACCAACAGAAGCCAACAATTATTCATAATCTACATCCACTTCCATTAAGAAGATTAGGACTATATATATATATATATATATATATATATATATATATATATATATATATTGCACTCAACATTTTTAGGTTTTAGTCCTCGTCTGTTTTAATTTCTACACTTCTACACAGCTCTGTTGGTGCAGCATAAAATATGCCTTCTGCATCCTCTGCAGAGGTGTAAATACACCCCCAAAAAGGGGTGTTCTGAGTGTGACACTAAATTGCATCTGATGGTGAGGTTCCAGTTCTGGAGGTCTGTATGAAGTCACCCCGGCACTGTCATTACTCCCAGCTCCACTCTATGAGTCAAATAGATATGTTTGAAAATTACTTGCATTATTATCATTTATTTGTAATGCCACCTTGGGTATCTTGGAATATATATATATATATATATATATATATATATATATATATATATATATATATATAAGATAACAAAAAGTGATTAGACAAACAGGAATATTTCTTTTATGTTGTTTATTTTTCTCAACTAATTTGACTAGCCGCTATAATCCAGGCAGAGAAGTGTATTAGAAATGGCGAGTTTATATATATATATATCTTGAAAAGATCACAAATAAAATTGTTAAACAGGAAATGTGTCTTTTGTTTAATTCAACATGAATAAATGAAAAAATGCTGCCCAAATACACACACACACACACACACAACACACATATATATATATATATATATATATATATATATATATATATATATATACTCAAGATACACTATGACATTGGTGGTGGTTTCTATACAATTGCACATGACGTATACACATAAAGGCGAATATAAAAGTTTAGTGACATTTAACTATATTAGATATATATCCACCCCCACCCCACCCCAGTGCTGGAAGGTTGGTTTAATATGAGGCTTCACAGGAAGCAAGATGAAGAGGAGGAGGGGGCCAGTACCAAAAATAGTCGTGTCGGCATTCCTCTCATGGGGCACCTCAGTTACTTGGCAATAAACCCAGCACTCACCACTTTAGATAAGGAAGAAGATGCTGCCAATGGGGATAAGGCTCCCCGGAAGCTGAGCTGATTTTTTTTTTTTTTTTTTTTAATAATACCATGTATCATTTCTTGAAGATGCACGTATAAGAGTGAAAATGTCAGCTGCATACATTAGTCCAGGTTCACCAAACTACGGCCCACAAGCCGGATCCGACCCGTAAAGGTAGTTTATCAGGCCCACCAACAACTTGAATTGAGTTTCACAAATCTCACTAGACCTTTCTGCTAATGTTGCATTCTTTGATAATGTTTTGAAAATAAATATGTTGGCTAAATTTGTTTTTGTGTGCATCTTACACCAGTCATCCATGAATATAACATGGAAAGATAAACTTTGTTTTACATTTTTTTTTCTCAGAGCTTTTGTTCTGTTTGGCAAGTATTGAACACAATAATAATGTGGCCCGCTCTTGTTATTTTTTCAATTATCCGGCCCACCGTGAAAAAAGTTTGGTGATCCCTGCATTAGTTTTACAAGACCTCAAATCTGCAGTTTAAAAAAAATCTCACTTCACATCTTGAAAACACAACCAGTTGCTTATGCAAAACGTTTCCCCTCTCCACACCACCAATGTTGCATGAGATAAAAATGCAGTCTCATACAGCTCTAGTGCCAGGGCTCGACATTAATGCCGTCCCGTCGTCCCAGGGACGATAAAAATTACACCCGGGACAATCAATACTTCATCCGGGACAGTTTGCCAGGCCAGTAAAATTTTTTCCTAAAAGTTAGTACTACATTCCAATATTGGCCGTCCAGTGATCGAATGCTGACCTCAAAAAACGGTCTAGTTCTAAACTTAAAATTACTAATGGCAACAACACTGAAGAAATAGACACAGTCACACAGTATATATTTTTATGATTGGAACATGTCCGTATAAAGATGGAAATAAATAAATTTTAGTTTATAAAATTTTTATTTTATTATTCTTGATTATAAATAAATGTTTCTGTCAACTGCTTCAGCTTTTCTTAATGTTTTATAATATGTTATTATGCTACTGATGACTGACAAGTATAGATGATGCTAATGAATTAAACAAAAATATTTTGATTTTGGGACGGTCCAAACCCCATTCGGGACGGTTGATAATTTTTGTTCGGGACGGTCATGAAAAAAGTTAGTGTCGGGGCCTGTCTAGTGCCATTGCAGCAGCTACTAGTATGAGGCTAAAGACTGAGTCAGAGTACCTTAAGGACTTCAGCTCTGGGGTTGTCCTCAAGGTTTACTCCCAAAGGATTTTCTTGAAAGAGTAAGATGACTGCAAAGTAGTGGAGATTTGAATGTAGTGATGTATTTCTCATAAACTGATTGCCAACAAAGGCTAAAAAGACCAGTCTGTTCTGCTAACCCATAGCTGGGTGTGCAATATAATTAAAATATATAACACAGCATATCAAGTTATACCAAAACAGTGATACTTCAAGAAATACTACAGATCTACAGACAGGGATTAAAACTGATACTACATCTTGATACTTCAAGAAATACTATAAGACCATAAGGATCTTCAGGGTTAAATCCACTGGATTATTTAATTTTCACCAGTAAGTCACTTTTTCCACAAATACCAAATACCATATATATATATATATATATATATATATATATATATATAATCCTAAAATCAGTTCTAATCTTTAAAAAAATATATAGCAATGAAATATTATCAGTTTTTAAGTTTAAAAAAACAACAAAGATATTGATTTCAGATAAAAAATATTCATATCCATAAATCAATTTAATTTCCACTGGGCTCTTCAAAATGTGTCTGGCACACAGACTAATCTTATTAGATACAATCCCCTCCCCGCTGCAAAAAAGAACATTTGGTCTGGTTGAATGAATAAAATGATTTTTAAGCCCTAATTTATTTTGTCTTTTTTATATCACACTACCCTACATTAAACTGGGTTGTTTTGTTCATCATAGGATACAAAGTTATTAGTTTATATCCCAGGTCGTTTTTTTTATCTTTTTCCGGGTGAATTCCTGACAATGCAAATGAAATCAATTTAAAAATTTACAGGGAATACGCAATGTGATGGTGGTAGGCTCTTTGTGGAACATCCAGCTGCAAGCTGCAAGCCTCACACTCCCTGGTTATGAATTCAGAGTTTTCCATTCTCCTAGAAGGGTTTGTCTGTACTATACAGACAAAACCACTTCTAGGAGTGCCCAGTCTTATTTAGCCACAGAGGGAGAAGAAATGAATTCAGGCTTTTCTAAGGGCATCACAAAAAATATAATGAAAAAAGAAAATAATCTAAAAATTTACTTTTTTTTGTAATTGATACCCAAAAAAAAAAAAAAAAAAAAAAAAAAAAAAAAAAAAAGTTCAGAAAAGAAAAAAAAACCTTGCTTGCAATTTGGGTAGGGAGCCTAATTTTCCACCCTAATAATCCTTGCACAACTTTTTTGTGTTTTTGCCTTCGTGCACAGCTCATTAACTGCGTACACAGCGGTCATTTACTAAGCTCACTCTTGTCTCCAAGTAATACATGGTAATATGTATAGGATACCAGTAGCAAAGATTGATCCATAAAACTTGACTTGAACAAGCCCCAATCCCTAACTGAATCACCTGGCAACTTATGCTGACACATTAACAGAGGTTGTTTTTTTTTAACTTAGAGCTTTCTTTCTTCTAGACTGGTTTGCATATTTACAAGGCTAGAGAGCCCAGTCTGCCTAATTATTTACCCAGAGGGAAAAGAAATAAAATCAGGCTTTACCTAATGGCATTATAAAAGCAGTCTACCCTACTATAAATCCATAGCTGGGGAGAGAGAACAAGTGGATTCATGCCTTTCCCCAAAGGCATTAGCAAGAAGTGAAATATGATCAGCCTTGTCCAGAATTTGAATCCAGGTTGCCAATTCCATTTGTCAGACAAAGCCTTCACTCCTTAAATAGAAGTATCAATATCATCATGGACTGCTTTTAACTATGAAATGCTAATTAAAATATTCACTCCTTCCTAAATAGAAACATTAATAACATTGTCGACCATTGTTTACTATAAAATGCTAATTAGAATCATGGACCACTGTTAACTATGAAATGCTAATTAAAATATTTCACTCCTTCCTAAATAGAAGTATCAATATCATCATGGACTGCTGTTAACTATAAAATGCTAATTAGAATCATTCACTCTTCCCTTAATAAAAGTATCAATATCATTATGTACTACTGTCACAACAGGAACCGAACAGCTTTACAGCTCATCTAGTAAATAAATAAAATTACCAGACTATTTCAAATATTCATTAACATTTATGGAAAACATATTTTAAGAAATCAAGTGTGCTCTTATTGTATATGAAAATAGAATAACTAAAATATTTCGATAGTACAACATTCCATCAATTGAGAAACTTATCATTAGTGAGTCTAGTCATATTTTTAGACAATGGTAATCAAAACACTGGGATTAATCTAAATGATAGAATAATAATAATAATAATAATAATAATAATAATAATAATAATAATTACATCCGGACCTACAAATAGAAAACTGAATTACAACAGGTTCTTTTTATTTTAATCTGTGATAGAATTAATAAAAGTTTATGAAACAAATGGAAAATTGTAACAAGTTTAAAAAAGAAAAAAAAAAAAGGTACAAATTAAAAATGTTTGTCTTTTGTTCCATTAGAAACAAAAGAATAAAGAACCAAAACAGTGCATAAAATTAACCACTTTATATATATATATATATATATATATATATATATATATATATATATATATATACTTAGTCTGGCATATTGGTCACAGGTTGCCTACTCGTTGATTTTTTATTTGAGGTTATTGTTATTTAATCATATTAGTTAAATAAGTAAGGTTGGGGTGGCCTAATGTCAGTATCAGCCAGACAGTGAGAGAGTCTATCCCCTTTTCACTAGCACTAGACCAAGGAGATTATTTTAGCGTCTGAGGTGGAGGCCACACCTACCATCAGCTCCTCACTTTACCGCACAGATCCCTGTGCTACTCATACACTGAGTTGGTGAGGGCCGGTATCGAACCTTGAACCTTGAGATTCCTAGGCAGACACTCAACCGACTGAGCTACTGTGTAGATGGAGTTCAAAACTGTTTGAATTATTCAAATATCCCCAGTGGTTAAAAATTTAAAATGTTTGTCTTTTACTTGATTAGAAACAGAAAAATCAAAAACCAAAAATGTGCATAAAATTAACCACTCTTTTTTTATTAATACTAGCAAATATATGCACCCTCCGGGTGAAAGTATTTAAGTTTTAATATAATAAAATATCATGTTAAATTAGAAAGGCTAATGAAACTGAATAAGAATTCAGATAAAAATATTTGGAACAGAGGGGGTATAATCGGAAAATAGAACAACTTTGAAACTAACTGTTCCACCATTTTCCCTTACTCCCGTCTTTCAGTGGTAAATTTCCCTAATTTAACTATTTAGTTAAAATAGGAAGAAAAGAATAAAATTACAGTTATTTCTTTATGTTAATAGATTTCTGTTAAGATTTATCCCCGAGATTTTTGCTCATATTTATTAAGATAAAACCAAACAATTAGAAATCAATAATACTAAGCATATATTTATTAAAATCAAATTTTTTAAGATCAATATGCAAATTACCTTCCCATTCACACTGTAAACCGCTATTTCGTTGAATATATAAATATAATTGCATGTTGATAGTAGGTAGATATTGTTAACAGTCTTAATGTTGTAAAACAATTTTACTAATAATTGAGGTTTAAATAAAAAATAAAATCATGGAGAATGTGTGTAAATAACAAAGGGAATTGTGACTTGTATAGTAATATAGTTTCGGTTACAGACAGACAAACCCACAATCTCCATTATAATAAGATATATGCTTAGTCTGGCATACTGGTCACAGGTTGCAGACAGTACCTGCAGTTATTATATAGTCACCCATCTAAATAGTGACCACACTCATCATTGCTTAACTTGTTATTTACAAAGGTTGCTTATGGAAAGTGTAACAAGTTCAAAAAAGTACAAATTATTAAAAATGTCGTCTTTTGCTTGATTAGTTAGAACGAAAAGAGTGCATAAAATTAACCACTTTTCTTAATCAATACTAGCAAAAAAATAAAAATTAGTGTGTCCTGGGATGCACATATTTGCTTTGATTTGATTTGATTTTGTTCTTGTTTTACGGCATATCAACCTCAATGGGTCAATTAATGCCGACTACGTTTTTGAAATGAATTGGTGATAATGTTTAATTTTCTGAAGATTTTTTGTTTTTGACATATTTTTTGTGAATGGAACTTTTAGATGATTCTTTTTAACATATATTTTTGTGTTTTCATTTTTTGGGGAAGATTTTTAGATTTTGTTGTAGATGTGTGCCTCTTTTATGTATCCAAGTAGTTTTTCTGGGTTTATTTGATAGAATACCTGTTTTAGATTTGTTGTTTGGTAGTATTTTTTTCGTATTTGTTTTAGGTTGCTACATTCTGTTAAAATGTGTTTGACTGTGTAGGGTTTTTGGCATGGTATGCAATATGGGGCTGCTTCTTTTTTGAGGAGGTATGAATGATGAGTTCCCGGAAAAATTTATGGGTCCCAACTAAAGCCATCTAACTCCTACCTTGTAACCTATCCTGTGTAATTCATTTCTAAGAAACTATTGAAATGTATTTACAGTTAGCTTGAAATGGTGAGGGAAGAAAAAAGAAAAACACTGAGACACATGGATATGATTTTACTGCATCCTTTTACATTTTTGTGTCAGGGACGGAGGACAGCATCAATGATGACATAACTCAAACAGGTATATAATTTTATATAAAATAGAAATATTAGTAATATACATACAATAAGATTCTAAAATATAAATAAATACTACAAGGTCATAGTATTTAAATCTAATATTGATTATAGAGAATACGTGTTCGACATAATGTTTAAACATTGAACAAAAAGCTTAGTGTGGTATTATAGTAGAAAAATAATCCATGTGATTAAATTTTAAAATTATTCATCATTAATCTTGTATAATGCACTTACTATGACTCCCCCAACATTATTAAAGTGAATAGTCACTGAAGGACATTATATAATTCTACTAATGATGCCCCCACCCCAAGGCAAAAAAAGTTACATTTTTTTTTTTTATCCCTTTTTTTTTTATTTAGAGATAGAGATTGCAGAAAATCATTTTCCAGAATTTTTTAATTTTTTTTAATACCCTCCTCAGTTTATTGAATGGTCTGTTTCCCTCCCCCAAAAAGGGGTGTATGATGATAAACTGTGGGTGAGATTTCAGTTCTGGAGCTCTGGAGAGTGTAGAGTACCTTTTAATTGCCATTATTCCCAAGTCCACTCTGACACAGAGTGGTAGTACCTGTTAAGGTCCTATCTATAGTTCAAATAGATCTGTTTAAAAATTATTCAAATTTGATAGGACCATGTACAAAAAAACAAACTTTAATATAAATGCACAATGAAGGAGATTCCCTAACTTCTTGGCATAAAATAACCTGTGACATGTTGACATACCGTTAAAATCAATCATTTTATTGACAGTATTTTTTTAAAGCACCATTTTTTCAGTGTGTAAAAAAACTCAAGAAATTACACAAAAGTTGTAAATATATATATTTACCGACCCCTCTGCACAAGCAGGATGTGACACAAGCTCAATTTCTTAAGTGGAGTTCAACAGGTTTGAATTCAGAGTTTTCCTTCTCCTAGACTGGTTACCTAACCAAGGTTAAAGAGCCCAGTCTGCCCTACTATTTATCCATAGCTGGAAGGAGAGTAGGATTCATACCTTTCCCAAGAGTATTAACGCAAAGTGAAATGCAATTATCACATCCAGGATTTGAACTCGGGGCAACGAGTCCATTTCTCATGATTTTAACCATCGCACCACACGCTTTCTACAAAAGTTGTAAATATAAATGTACGATGTATGCAATTCCCTAACCTCTTGGCATAAACTAACCCCAGACAAGTTGACATGCTATTAAAATCAATCAATCATGTTTCCAACTTGAGTATTGACTTTTACTTCATGTTGTTCTCGTGCATTTTACCCTTTTCTAGTAAATGGTTGTCTTGCTTTTGAAATTCAAGATTTCCTTTCTTTATAGATGGAGTCGTGTTCCTGGCACAGAAATCGAAGATAAAAACATGTGCTTTAACTGCTCAGCTATATAATAATGAAATTTATTGTGTACAGTGCTCAGGTGCACCACAACTCATCAAAGTCTCATGTCTAGTACACAGAATAATGTATTAGTGTCAGGAACATGAGCAGCAATAATATACATGTATGTGTGCGCATGCATGCATATGTGTGTGGAGAGGGGTATCAGGTATAGTGTTGGTGGATTACAGGAAGCATGGAGGCTTTGAAAGATGCAGTGTTTCAGCAGCCCACAACGGACCCAGGCAGCTTATTCCATATCTTGTTAAAATTTCATAATAACACTAACTTATTTGTATTTTTCTTATAAAAAATAATTTTTTTTTTTCTTAATCTTAAGATCAAAAGAAGAATTAAAAGAAACGTCTAACAACAATCAAAGTAAATTTTAAATAATGTCTCATTTGTATGAGTATTTGTGTGAACTTTCTTAGATATTATTGGTTCAGTTGAGATGCTGCTTTTGAAAAGCTAGCAATCTTAATCTTTTAAAGTGAAAGTATAATTTTTTCAAAGTGGGTTGAAGTGGGAATTGGGAAGTCCTTTGTGAATCAAGAAAAATTGGATGTTTATTAATAATGACTGGGGCTAAATTCTTTTGATGAAGTCAGTTAGAAGATCTCCCTTGAAGAATAAACTGCTTCCAGTATGAATATTAAATTAAGCCTTCATTCTCATTCTTATCATGATACTACCACTTAAAAAACATCTCACAGATCTGCATATCACATTTTGCTCATAATCAGGGGATAATTGCCATATGCTTCAGTAATATTTTTTTGAGAGAGAGAGAGAGAGAGAGGATGGAGGGGGAGGGGCTAAAGACATTTCTAAAGAGGTTGTAACTGGAAATTGAATTATTTTACGGACAGTGTAGGAGTTAGCACACTTTATATATTTTTATCTATTTTGTGCATATTGATGTGTCATGACTAAGCTACTTACTGCTTAGTTTCTATAGACAAAATATTGGCTATAGGGATTGATTAATGGCTGCTTTTACAAATATAGATCCTCATGCTTTACTTTTGTTTACTAGTGTGTGTATGTGTATTATATTATATATATATATATATATATATATATATAATATATATATATACACACACACTATATCTATACTATTATATCAGAATTAATATTAATATCTATCTATTTATCTAGAGGAGTTTACCCCAAAATAAGTTGATATTTATTATAAGCACTAGTCAGGGTTCATTTTACAAGGTATTTACATGGCAAATTGACCCCCCCCCCCCGCTTCGTAAGTAACACCAAAATAATTTTTTCATTATTTTTTTTTAAATCAGATTATTTGTTGCTTAATCAATAATAATCAAGAATTTTTCAAAAAAATCAAAAACAAAGATTTAAGAGGCATTATTCACTATGAGGGGGTGCCACAGTTCATCTTCACCCTAAAATATTAAAGTATTAACTCACAATTCTTCACACTCTGACTCAGGATTTTATGAAGTGGAGTCTACAATCATCATTTGTCTGGCAATCAGTCTACCCTGTGTGAAACTGAGTCACAGTGGAAAGAAATAATACATATATATATATATATATATGTAATATAATATGATATAATATAATGGTTTAATATATAAATATAAAGAGTTTGCATATAAAAGTACTCAATGCTAAAATAGCAGAGCAGATTTAAAATCATAAGCAAAACATTATGACATTAATTTTCCATAACTATAGTTTCATGCATATTATTATTATGCAATCCTCAGACAGTTACATATTAAAAAAGTAGCTTGTTCATTCATACACACACACACACACACACACACACACACACACACACACACACATATATATATATAGGTTAAATAGTAGGGCAGGCTGGGCTCTTCAGTCTTGGTAGGTAACCAGTCTAGGAGAGGGATAACTCTGAATTCAAAATTCCTGAGGTTGGTCGATGATTGGGTTTGTGGCCACCCTTGATGCACCAATTCTGTCCTATCGACTGTGCCAAAAAGTGCGGATGGTCCAACACAAGCCTTCAACACTATAAACAAATACTGTGTGGGTGTTCATTGTGTGTGTGTGTGAACCCTTATGCGTTGAAAATCGACGAGAGAGTCCATAATATATATATTATATATATACATATACATGTGTGTGTGTTTTTGCTTCAGGCAAGTAATCCTGGATTGAGAATTTAAAAAGTTTACAAGTAATACCCGGAAAGACCTTCAATTTGAGATTTATCCTCTGAAAGGTGATTGCTGAGAATCACCCTGCAATGTCTGCGGAAGGATCTGCCCAAGTAGTGCTGGGATGAAAAAGAGTCCAAAATACTTACTAAAATACATAGAAATTCTCGAACAAATTTCTCATGAGAATAAATCTCTTGTATATCAAATTTGAGGCTTTAAAACTCTTATACATCTCAGTCTATTCATAATAATCAGTCTGTTGATGTATGCTATGCATCTATCTATCTATAGAAATCTATTACAATGGTATCTACAGGAATAACCTACTCGAGGTTTCACCATAAGGATCTTCAGGGTTAAATCCACTGAATTAATCAAGATATTGATTAATTGCAGTTAACTGCACAAGTTTATTTTGTGGTTATGACTATTAAAGACAGATTCGCAATTATGAACGCTGGGGCGCCGATTTAAAAATCAACAGAGATGGGTTTTTTTTTTGGGGGGGGGGTTTCTTTTCCCAAAGGATCAAATATAAACATTATGAGAAATCCTATTTACATTTTTGCTTTAACAATTTGTAAGAATTATTGTTGTTTTCTATATAGATAGATGCTCAGATAGAAATGCACGGAAAGACCTTGAATTTGTGGGTTCTTTGTTTAACGGCATATCAACCTTTGTGTTTATTTAATGACAAAGCCATCCTTGTAGAATAACAGTGGTGGTACTATTTAACCCATTCCTGAGAAGATGAAGAGGTGTTGCATACCCTTCTCATTACTTACTTCTTTCTTACTCTATTCTTCTGGCCATCTTTGGAATCTTATAACATCTTGTCTTGGATTGGAATCTTCTAAGGTCTGGACTTTCTTGGGGACTTTGGGTCTGGTCTTCTATTGGGGATTTCTCTTTATCAGAAGCCCTGTGTCATTGTTAGTTTTTAGAGATAATAACACAAGACTCCGATTTGCTTTGATCTTACTTTATTTTTAAATCTCCAACCAGACAATCTGCGCAGATGAGAACAGTGGCGCGTAATAAGCGACTTGCAACCTATGAGCTTGGCTCCTACCTTCTAACTGACTGAAACTTACTTACTATCTATACCGGAAGAGAGGGTCCTCTCTACCGGTTCTCACGCTATCCACCGGAAGATAGGGTTAGGACTGAGGTCAAGTTTGTCACTCAATCTTCAAGGCCGTCAGCTGCACTTAAAACACCATCTTGTTTTCTACACTATTGCACATGAATATTAGGTATCTAATAATTATGTAACAGAGGTTCATACCTTTCCCATCAGTCTGAAGATGAACATAATAGGATGACTGGAGTTTGCCAAGAACTTGCAATGTCTGTGGAAGGATCTACCCAAGTAGAAGTGGAATGAAAAGCCATTCCCATACTCCTCAAAGGAGACCACAGGTGGATAATTAAATAGTTACCAATTGCAACAACACCTGTCACACCTGTGGAAAAGAATGCAAGTCAGTGGATGGGGGGGGTTAAAATGCAAACTAAAATACATAGAAATTATACAACAATAGATTACCATAAGACTAAATCTCTTGCATGCCAAATTTGTACTAGAGACTTTACAACATTTTGTTGGTTTACACAAAGCCACACCTGTTTGTAGCATGGTTAATTATTCTTTTATAAAATGATATCATGCATTGGCTATATTTGAATCCAAGTTAGCAGCTATAAGTAAAGTCGTCGGGGTGGCCTAAAGTCGGTATCAGCCAGACAGCAAAGAAGTCTATCCCCTTTTCACTAGCACTAGACCAAGGAGATTGTTTTTGCATCTGAGGTGGAGCGCCACACCTACCATCAGCTCTTTACTTTACCGCACAGATCTCTGTGCTACTCATACACTGAGTTGGCGAGGGCTGGTATTGAACCAGAAACCTTGTGGTTCTTGGGCTGATGCTCTACCGATCAAGCTAAACCAGCCCTAATATTACATTATATATTAGCTGTTGTAGATGCAAAAATAAGCAGATGAAATATGATTTAAAAGAAAGGTGAATTTAGAACACAAGTTATAAATGTAACAACTTAAAATTAATTAAATTTTATTAAGAGAAAATAAAAAATATCTTTTTCCCCAAAATTATCGTAAACATTAATTAAGTCGAACAAACAAGTTACATTTGTATAAAATCAATTAATAAATTGAATCAAGCACTTCACAATTTTTTGTATTTTCAACAAATTATTTTGTATCCCTCACAATGTTCTGAAAATGCATTGGCATTGTCTTTTATAATACGTATTTATCAATCACCCCTTTTGTTATTCTATCTGGTCTAATACTTGTTTTATAGGATTGGAGACCTTATTTATCAATCACCCCTCAATACTATATTTCAATACTAGTTTCATTATTCTATTTGGTCAAATACTTGTTTTATAGGATTGAAGACCGTATTTACCAATCACCCCTCAATATTATATTTCAATACTAGTTTCATTATTCTATTTGGTCAAATACTTGTTTTATAGGATTGGAGATCTTATTTATCAATCACCCCTCATACTATATTTCAATACCAGTTTCAATATTCTATCTGGTCTAATACATGTTTTATAGGATTGGAGACCTTATTTATCAATCACCCCTCAATACTATATTTCAATACCAGTTTCAATATTCTATTTGGTCTAATACTTGTTTTATAGGATTGGAGACCTTATTTATCAATCACCCCCTCAATACTATATTTCAATACCAGTTTCAATATTCTATTTGGTCTAATACTTGTTTTATAGGATTGGAGACCTTATTTATCAATCACCCCTCAATACTATATTTCAATACTAGTTTCATTATTCTATCTGGTCTAATACTACTTTTATGGGATTGAAAACCTTATTTATCAACTTCTTTTATACTATGGTAATCATGCTATAAAAATGATAGCATATATAAAACTGATATCTGAATGTCTTTACTATTTTATTTATTTTACATTTTAACCTATGGGTCTTTAAATAAATTCTTTAATTAAAATCAGATTTTATTGCATCAATCTTGATATTATTTTTCTTTATTATTATTTAAGTGATTATGTGTGATTACAGACAAAAAAGTAAATATACAAATGTTGTTTTATTATAAAACATCCATCTTTATACTCACAAGATTATTAAGTCATAAATGAGAAGGAATGATAATGAACATAATAAAAAAAACTGTTACAATATATTCATTCAGACTATTAGACTCTCCTTTTAGGTTTTTTATTCTTAAATGATAATTGTACTTATTTCTGAAAGATATAACCTAGAAGTCCAGCCATGCATTTAAAGTTATCTTGAGTGCAAACAGAAGTTATTGCCAGTCCTTTTTCATTTCTATCCTAGTGAATAAATTATTTCTTTTCTTTCTTCTTTTTTTTTTTTCTTTTTTTTTCTTCTTTTTTTTTACTATTAATTAGGATATACTATTTGTTTTGGGGCCGGGTTAGCTCAGTCGGTAGAGCGTTCGGCTAGAAACCACAAGGTTCCTAGTTCGATACCAGTCCCCGCCAACTCAGCGTATGAGTAGCACAGGGATCTGTGCGGTAAAGTAAGGAGCTGATGGTAGGTGTTGCGCTCCACCTCAGAGGCTAAAAAAGAATCTCCTAGGTCTAGCACTATTGAAAAGGGAATAGACTCCCTCGCTGACTGACTGGCTGATACCGACTTTAGGCCGCCCCGTCGACTTTACTTACTTTACTTTTTATTTGTTTTGTTTTTTAGACAAATGTTTAACATTGTAAAATGTTCCAGAATAATAGTGGCAACTTATTAAATACAACCCATCAAGGGTTATTTTATGCCTAGAGATTAGAGAATCAAGTTCATCCTACATTTGTATTTACATTTTTTGTGTAGTTGTTTCTTATTTGCACATGGTCTTATTGATTACAAATAATCTTTAAACATATCTATTTGATCCATAGTTGGGACCCTAACAGGTACTACCACTTTAAATCAGTGGACCTGGGAGTAATTGCGATGAAGAGCTCCAGAGCTGGAACCTCACCACCAGATGCATGTTAGTGTCTACGCAAGATCCCCTCTTTTTTCTTGGTGGGGGTCTTACCCCTCTGCATACAGGTTTCAGTCAGTATATTCTGAAACCTTTCAACAAGGCAGCTAAGTTGATTATGACTTAAAAATTCCATATATTAATTTTTACTGACCGCAAGTTTTGTTGAGACAGAGAGGGAAGGGTGTTTTGTCTTTCATTCCTGAAATGTCATACAATCAGAACCCACTTTGAAAAAGAACACTTCTCCCACATCATCATCGAAGAATAAATTTCATAATGTGGTGCCATTTAACGACTATATAGGTATTTAAATACGCCCAACTTAACATCTAGACGAGATCATTAGCCAAACAATTGATAAATGCTTCTATGATAATAAAATAAAAAAGAATAAAGAATAAATAAAAAGCTTAATTGCTTATCGTACAAATTACAAATGCCAAGTTAATTTCTATTGTGGCTATAACAGTCGGTTTTTGACATGCTTTGAAACAAGATCAAATTACATATCAACACAAACTCATTATAAAACAGAGCTTAGTCACAGCCCAATAACGCTTTCAAACATTTTGTAATATTAATTACATGTAACAATTACATGCTGGTCAATGTATAATGTGTTTAATAACATGTTGAAACACTGATCATATTTTCAATGCCTGAGAAAACAAATATATTTCCTGGGAGAAAAATACTTTTATTTTTAGATATACTAGATCATTGGTAGAAGAACACTTTTATCTTTAAACATGCAAGATTATTGGTAGAAAAAAAAAGAAAATATATATATATATATATATATATATATATATATATATATATATATATGAATAGTTTATTGGCAGTACTGAATTTAAAAAGGACGCGTAAAAGCATATGCATGTTGTAAAATTTAATTTTTTTTTTTTTCTTAAAAAGAAAAGTAAGGGTACCCTAGTTAGATTTAAAATTTAAAATGATTTGATCTTTTTTTCGTTCAATGCTCCTCAGAGAAAAAATACATTGAAAGATGGTATTGTGGTTTTGTTTTGTTTTGTTGTAGACGATGGAATAGTCCGAGAGCAATGAGAAAAGGATTTTTTTTTTTTTTCTCAATAAAACAAAGAATTCGTAAAACTAAGAAACTTACAAATCATAAGGGGGGGTTCGAAAATTACGAGTCCCATCGTTAGATAAGTTTAGGCTGAGGTGCCAAATATATATATATATTTAAATATACTAGATTATTGATAGAAAAACACTTTTATCTTTGAATACACAAGATCATTAGTTTAAAAATATATATTTATCTTTGTATATACAAGATCGTTGATAGAAAAATATATCTATCTTTGAATATACAAGATTATTGGTAGAAATTGGCTCAGGTGGTAGAGCATCCACCTAGGAGCCACAAGGTTCCAGATTCAATACTAGCCCTCACTAATTCAGCTCATGAGTAGCACAGCTTGGACATGTTAAAGTGGGGAGCAGATGGTAGGTATGGTGCTCTACCTCAGATGCGAATACTATCTCCCTGGTCTAACACAAGTGAAAAGAGTATAGGTTCCCTTGCTGTCCAGCTGATATTGAAAATAGGCCACTCTCTCGACTTTACTATTCGAATTGGTAGAAAAATTCTGTCTTTAAATATACAAGATTACTAGCTGAAACTATTTTTCATCTTTTTTCTTGAATAAGGGGAGTATTTGCCTCATACCCCACTTGTATGGGCTGGGCACAAGGCCTCGTTTTAATGTGGGCCAACCCACAAGCCGAAGCTCATAGGTGGGAAAGAACAAAAATTGCGTCAAAGAAATGTTTTCTGATTTTTTTGATTTTTTCCAAATGTAAAGCTCAGTTGGTAGAGCAACCACCTATGAATTGCAAGATTCTAGGTTCAATACTGGTCCTTGCCAACTTGGTGCATGAGTAGCACAGATTGATCTGTGCAGTAAAATGAGGAGCTAACGGTAGGTGTGGCACTCCATCCCAGCAAAAAAAAATCTCACTGGTCTAGCTGTAGCAAAAAGGGGATAGACTCACTTGCTGTTTGGCTGATACCGCCAACTTTACTTTTCACTTTTCTTGTCATGCATCGTTAATCCTACTAAAGTCCACTTTGTGGATCCTAGGATCACAGGGTCACAATGTCAGTAAATGTGCCATGGTTTCAATAGCAATTAGACTCTACAGGGTGGGGTTGCTGGCCACACACACCCAGCTCTGATAGTGGTTCTTTATATAGATATCATAAAACTTCTAATTAAAACTAATTATAGCACTGATGACTTCTGTCAACAAAGCCTGGAGTATTGTTTTGTTGTGAGTAAAAGTGACACTGTATAATCATTAACATTTTTCAGGTGAGCAGTCTAAATGCAGATCTTACATTTCATACAGAAATTAACAAAGAATATATAATTAAAATACATGAGGCGTTAACATGTTATTACACAAAAGGAAATTTTATAAAGCATATTTGTTGCACTTGTTTGTAAAAAGAAAAAAATATAATTAAAAACAAGTAAATACAAGCATGGAATGAAATGTGGAGTAAAAACAAGTATGGAATCAAATGTGAAGAAAGGAAAGAAATATGAAGCAAATAATGAGCAGGGAATGAAATGTGAAGTAAATACAAGTATAGAATGAAATGTGAAGCAAGGAAAGAAATATGAAGCAAATAATGAGCAGGGAATGAAATGTGAAGTAAATACAAGCAGGGAATGAAATGTAAAGTAGAAAAAAAAGTATGGAATGAAATTTAAAGTAAACACAAGCGGGGAATAAAATATGAAGTAAAAAGAAGTATAGAATGAAATGTAAAGCAAGGAATGAAATATGAAGTAAAAAGAAGTATGGAATGAAATCTGAAGTAAACATAAGCAGAGAATAAAATATGAAGTAGAAAGAAGTATGGAATGAAATATGAAGTAAAAAGAAGTATGGAATGAAATATGAAGTAAAAAGAAGTATGGAATGAAATCTGAAGTAAACATAAGCAGAGAATAAAATATGAAGTAGAAAGAAGTATGGAATGAAATATGAAGTAAAAAGAAGTATGGAATGAAATATGAAGTAAAAAGAAGTATGGAATGAAATATGAAGTAAACATAAGCAGAGAATAAAATATGAAGTAGAAAGAACTATGGAATAAAATATGAAGTAAAACAAAGTATGGGTTGAAATATGAAGTAAGTACAAGCATGGAATGAAATATTTTTTTAGATTTTTGGCTTCTTTGTTTAAAAGAAAAATAATTCCAAGGATTTAAGACATAATTCCTCTCCAAAATAAGAAATAGTCTAAGCTTACTCTTGTGCTGAGTTGGTGAGGATCAGTTCCAAACTCAGAACCTAGTGGTTCCAAGATGGATGCTCTACCAACTGAGCTAAACAGGCCAATGTAACAAACAACAATCTGCACAATATTAAAAAATATGAGAATATTACAGATCAAAAGAGAACCTGTTTAATCTGAACAATACTTCAAGCAACATTCAACATTCCAGTCGTGAATATTCTCAACCAGGAAAGAGAATAGAAACATCTTTTCTTTTTTTTCATTTTGTTTTTTTTTTCTTCAAAGAAATCCTTTTAGCACACATCTGACATGCAGTGCCTCTCCAATCCATTCAAACACGCACGGTTAACAGCAATTATTCAAGCGTCTACACATTTAGTTATTCAAGTAAACGTTGGTGATAATAGATTTTTGCGATAATCGGAACTTGAACTCAAACAGAAATTTATAAAACATGAAGCATATTATTGAATTTAATTTATTTGATTAAAAAAATTTTTTTTTTTTTTTCAGTTTCAATTCATCTTTTTTACCAAAATCAAATCTTATTAAATCTCAACGTCTACAGGTTAAACAAGATTATGGTGGTGGTTATTGCCATAGGAAATGGACACAGCACCCAGAGTTCAATTCCTGGATGAGGGTGTTTGCATTTCACATACCACTGGTATGTGAAATGCAAACACCCTCATCCAGGAATTGAACCTGCTGGACTGCGACATCATAGCAAGTTCAAACTCGAGCCACACTATTACATTCACTTTCAGCCTAATACCCTTGGTTAGGTATAAATTCTTTCACCCACCCACCCCCAGCTATGGGTTAAACAGTACTACTACTGTTCTTCTACAAGGACGGTTTTGGCATTAAATAACCCATAAAGGTTGATAAGCTATTAAACAAAGAAACCAAACCAAATATAGTGCTAATAGCCTTGGGAAAGGCATGAACTCTTTTATCCCCACTGCAGCTATGAGTTAAATAGTACCACTACTGTTTTTCTACAAGGACGGCTTTGGCATTAAATAACCCATAAAGGTTGAACTGTCATTAGACAAAGAAACCAAACAAAACTTAGTGCTAATATCTGCACCCCCCAGGTATGGGTTAAATAGTACCACTACTGTTCTTCTATAAGGATAGCTTTGGCATTAAATAACCCATGAAGGTTTATATGCCATTAGATAAAGAAAACAAACCAAATATAGCTGATACCCTTGGGATAGGTATGAATCCAACTATTCTCCCTCCAGCTATGGGTAAATAGTAGGACAGACTGTGTTCTTTAAAATATGGCAACTGGTCTAGAAAGAAAACAGATTTCAAACCTGTTAACCTCTGCTTAAAAAAAATTGACCTTGTGTCACATCCTATACTTGCAGAGGGGTTGGGTAGATGGATAGAGGTTAAACCAGATTACAACAATTCTAACATTTATTCTTTCTTTAAAAGAAATCTTTGCGCCAAGAGACAATGTTATTCAATAACGTTCTTCAATCCACATTAAACATTTAAATCAAATCAAAAGCAAAGAAACATTTAGCTTTTCAGAAAATGTAATTTGATTTATCAATAAACGTTCGACAATAATATAATACTGACACTTCGTAGAATTTGATAGGTCACATTTTTCTCCTCATTTAATGACAGGTTTCTTTTAAAAACAAGCAGATCATTTTCATGAAGTGGTTGCTAAACAAAAGATCTCTTCATGAAGGATATATTAACTCTTAATATCCTATTGAAAATTTTCTAAGTCCATTCCTATAAGGATTTATCAAAAAATGGCTAAAAATGGCCTTTTCCTTTAACTCTTAATATCCTATACCTCCTCATTCCACCCGGCCGGAAGTCTCATTTGTTTCCCTAATCTACCCCAAATGATATCATTTGTTTAAATGTAATATTAAACATATTTACAAGTCTTTGATTTAAGGGAAATAACAGGTAACTTTAGATGCAAGGGTCATTTTTAGCCATTTTTTTAATATATCCTTATAGGGATGCTCTGGACTTAGAAAATTCTCAACAGGATGTTAAGAGTTAAAGTCACCTGTTATTTCTCTTAAAATAAAGACTTCTAAATATGTTTAATATCAAATTTAAACAAAGGCTATCGTTTGGGGAGGATTAGGAAAACAAATGTACTTCCAGATGGGTGGTATAGGATGTTAAGAGTTAAGCATCTCAGCATCAGGTTGTGCTGACAGCAACTTTCCTCCTCCTTTTAGAAGTCCATCACAGACAACGATGACAGGGCTGCAGAGCGGCGATGTCTTAGTTGTCATGAACCACCAAATGCAGATGGGAATTTCTCATGCAATGTGTGTGACCTCATCTGCAAGTCCAGAATTGGACTAACTAGCCATCAGAAGGTCTACAACTGTTGAACAACATGGAGTGACGTCGTCATCATCATCTGCGACAGACTTCTAAATGGAATGGAAATGGGTGGTACCATTAATGGACAAACTATTGCTTTTGTCTTTGTAGAACATTATTATAGCGGTAAATGTTTCTTTGAGGGGATCATATGCTGGTTTGTTTCGTTTTGTTTTATGGCATAGCAACCTCAGTGGGTAATTTAATGTCGATAAAATTTTGAAATAAATTCATTCCTAATGGATACACAATTTTTCTTTATAAATACATTTTTCTATTTAACTCATAGATGGGACCCTAACAGGTACTACCACTCCGGGTCAGAGTGGACCAGGGAGCAATGGTGATGAAGGGGTTCTCCTCATTCCCCAAACCTCCAAAATGGAACCTCACCATCAGATAGAGTTTAACCTCATTCCCAGAACATGTAGACCCTCAGCCACCACCTTCTAGCATCCATATGATAAAAAGGGTTCTTAATCATTGTTATTCTAAAGAAAATTATTTCATACTAGCAGCATCTGTGGGTATACCACAGTATGATAATTTAATTATTACAACATTAGATATGTTTACTTAAGAGCTATGTAAATAGTTCAATATGTAAAATTATAATAATCTTGATTCAACTCATTCTCACTCTTTTTTTATCTACCTTTTCATCTTTTAATTATTTTCGATTGAAACAGATTACTGTTATTGCTTCCATGCACTCTATCTTTCCCCCACTCTTTCTTCTTTTTTGTGTAGCATGCTCTTTTTTTTCTTCCCTTTCTTTCTTTATAATAAAAATGAAATGGTCCATTATCTATCTGAGGTGACAACACTCATAAGAAATAAGAATTCAGAGCACCAGATTATCAGGATTTACATTTTTTTGTATTTCATCTTGGACAATTTGGACGGTCTCCTTTTTCACCAGAGGGTGTTGCAAGATGATAACGGTCGTACAATTAAGGATCACAAATATTAATATATAGATTATTATAACAAAACGTTTTAAGGGGCAGGGGGGCATAAGTACACATATGGCCTTAACGATTCTAAGTAGGTTATGTCATAGAGCGAAAGAGGTATTTTGGTGAATGTAGGCTGTGTAAGAGAAGAATGCAAGATTTTATCTTTGAATGGATCGGTCAGCGAGTGAACTTAGCTAGATAGATCTATGTAGTAGTATGACCAGTTTCGACACCCTTCCTCCCAACCCAAAAACTTCCGGCTATATGCCGAGTCGTGTACACAGTCCTTGTATTTCACTTCAAGATATATAAAAATTTTGGATTGAGTGCACGAGTGTGCTCACCTCAAATAACGGCCTTTTGTTTAAACAGAGGGCAAGAAAGAGCATTAATAACAGTTGTTTTGCAATTGGGTGGGGGGCATCGGTACATGTATGCCTCTTTTTTTTCTCCTTTTTTTTAAATAAAGGGCAAAAAAGAGCATCAATAACAGCAGTTTTGCAATTGGGGGCATTGGTACATGTATGCTTGTTTTTTTCTTCTTTTTTTTAAATAAAGGGCAAGATAGAGCATTAATAATAGTTGTTTTGCAATTGGGGGAGGGGGAATTGGTACGCGTATCCCCTTTTGTTTTAATAAAGGGCAAGAAAGAGTATTAATAATAACTGTTTTGCAGCTATCAGATACTCAAATTAAAAAAATCCAAAATGTTCCTTCTCTCCAACATTTGTTCAAATTAAACTCTAGGGTGCAGTGGGTAGGGGGTTAATATCTTGAAATGTGCCTGCTTCCACACACATTTACCCACAGGTTATTAACTGATGCATGTACGATGAGCTGTAGCCAGGCACATAACACTAATAATGGATGTTGAATCATGCATGACCTACAGAAACTGAACACAGACAAATCCATGAATGAAAAATCCCTACTACGATTAATCCTGCTCACATTACTACTACTACTACTACTACACACCAAATCATGCATTCAAGTCAATTGTTTACAGTTTTCTAGTCAGAAATTTTCTTCATTGGTTCTCATCATTTAAATATTCCGTCTTCCACTCTTCATTATATAATTCTTTTTTTTTTCTTTTTTTTTCTTTATTCTTTTTTTAATTCTTTTTTTTTTCAATTTATTCTTTTCTTTTTTATTTATTCTTTTTTTTAATTCTTTTTTTTTTCAATTTATTCTTTTTTAATTTATTCTTTTCTTTTTTTTCTTCTTTTTTTATTTCTTTTTAAAAAAATTTTTTTAAATTCATTCTTTTCTCTTTTTTTTTTAAAGGCAGGTATTTTTTATTGATTTATATTATTATCTTTATTTATTCACAGTCTGTGATGAGCTTAAAGAAATAAATAAATAAATAAATAAATAAAAAGACAGAAACATTTTTAATTTTCTGATTTAATCAGCCATCTAATTATACAGCTGACGATTCCTTGTAATTCTCTAGCCCTTCTGAAATTGACTTCCAGAAATTTCAGAGAGTCCCCATGGCGTAATGGCTAACATGCTAAACTGCAACATCATAATAAGCGAGATTGAACTCCAGTCGCACTATTACAAGTTGTTCATAGATAAAAACTCTACAATTTATTAAGAAACTTAAGTTGGGACCAATCAAATTTCCCGGGGACTCATTCGAATCAAATAGATGCATCCGAGGACACACTAAATTAAAAGGTTATCAGCATCACTGGTAGATTATACAGATATCAAAGATATCATTAATTACCTGACAATCACTTCATAGGCTGAAATTCTTGCAATTTTAGAAGTTTGTTTTAATAATGATTAGATTAGAAATCTGTTCCCTGTGAATAAACACATTTGTGATGATGAACAACAGTTGTTCATAATCTTTGAATCATGACGACTAACATAAAGTCAATCAATAAAAAGTTTGAGAATGCAGGGGGGCTGTGACATTAAGTAAATGAAAATTACAATTTTCTATTCTCATTGTGGTGTAATGGTTAGCAAGCTAGTCTCACAGATCCATTACTACTGAAAAGAGAGTTCAATGTTTAAAATAGCTGGTCAGAGATAAGGGAATTGGGGGGGGGTTGAGGCCTGTGACATTAAGTAAATGAACATTACAATTTTCTATTCTCATTGTGGTGTAATGGTTAGCAAGCTAGTCTCACAGATCCATTACTACTGAAAAGAGAGTTCAATGTTTAAAATAGCTGGTCAGAGGTAAGGGAATTGGGTGGGGGGTTGAGGCCTGTGACATTAAGTAAATGAACATTACAATTTTCTATTCTCATTGTGGTATAATGGTTAGCAAGCTAGTCTCACAGATCCATTACTACTGAAAAGAGAGTTCAATGTTTAAAATACCTGGTCAGAGGTAAGGGGATTGGGGGGTTGGGTGGGGGGTCCTGTGATATCATGTGAATGAACATCACATCTATTCTCAATGTGGTGTAGTGGTTAGCAAGCTAGTCTTGCAGATCCATTACTACTGAAAAGAGAGTTCAATGTTTAAAATACCTGGTCAGAGGTAAGGGGATTGGGGGGTTGGGGGGTGTCTGTGATATCATGTGAATGAACATCACATCTATTCTCATTGTGGTGTAGTGGTTAGCAAGCTAGTCTCACAGATCTATTACTACCGAAAAGAGAGTTCAATGTTTAAAATACCTGGTCAGAGGTAAGGGGATTGGGGGTTAGGTGGGGGTGTCTGTGATATCATGTGAATGAACATCACATCTATTCTCATTGTGGTGTAATGGTTAGCAAGCTAGTCTCGCAGATCCATTACTACTGAAAAGAGAGTTCAATGTTTAAAATACCTGGTCAGAGGTAAGGGAAATGGGGGGTTAAGGGGGGACCTGTGATATCATGTGAATGAACATCACATCTATTCTCATTATGGTGTAGTGGTTAGCAAGCTAGTCTCACAGATCTATTACTACCGAAAAGAGAGTTCAATGTTTAAAATACCTGGTCAGAGGTAAGGGAATTGCGGGGGTTGGGGGGGGGGTCTGTCATATCATGTGAATGAACATCACATCTATTCTCATTGTGGTGTAGTGGTTAGCAAGCTAGTCTCGCAGATCCATTACTACTGAAAAGGGAGTTCAATGTTTAAAATACCTGGTCAGAGGTAAGGGAATTGGGGGGTGGGGGGGACCTGTGATATCATGTGAATGAATATCACATCTATTCTCATTGTGGTGTAGTGGTTAGCAAGCTAGTCTCGCAGATCCATTATTACTGAAAAGAGAGTTTGATAGTCGCTGGATTCTTCATAAAACAAAATATCGCCATGTTTAAAATACCTGGTCAGAAGTAAAAGAATTTTTTTTTTACTGTGATATCAAGTGAATGAACATTACATAATATTCTATTCTTATTGCGGTGTAAGGGATAGCAAGCTAGTCTCGCTGATCCATTACAACAGAAAAGAGAGTTTGATCCTCACTGTATGCCTCATAAAACAAAAAAATCCTTACATTTAAAATACCTGGTCAGAGGTATGGGAATTTTTTTTGTGTGTGGAGGAAGCTGTGAGGATTAAATTTGTGTAAATACCACACATATACAAACTTCCCAAAATAGGTGTTTCTTTGTTTAATGGCATATCAATCTTCATGGGTTAATTAATGCCAAAGCCATCCTTGTTGAATAAGAACAGTAGTGATACTATTTAATCCATTTAAGCTGGGGGGGATGAGGCGGTTTATACCTTTGCCAAGAGCATTATTCCAAAAGTGAACAATAGCACGATTGGAGTTCGAACTCACTACGATGTCACAGTTCAGCATGTTAACCACAACATCACAGGGACCCTGACCCCTGCTGCAGGTCTCAAATGTTGTCAAAGAGAAAGGCAACATTCTATATAACTTGGCATTAGTATCACCACAAGTGTTGCCAGAATGAGGTCAAAGATAATGTCAGGCTTCTGGGTATTGCCATGCCTTTGATCAATCATTTATTAAAAAGTGTCCATTAAATATTAAATAGAAAACCCAGTTGTACTCCACTTAATTGACCGTGTGTCGCATCTTACTCATGGGGGAGTGATTGTGTAAATAAATCTTTTGTCTTACTATAAACTTTTACTCACCATGGTTTTCTTTTTTCTATTAAATAATGATCTGTTTTCAAAATAGTTGTTTTAGATCGGGCTGGCCAAGTAGAGTAAGATGGACAATATGAATAAGTCGGTAGAGCATTTGCTTAGGAATTGCAAGGTTCCAGGTTCAATACAGGTCCTCGCCAACTCAGTGCATGAGTAGCACAGCTAATCTGATCTGTGCAGTAAAGCATCTGGGAGTTGACAATAGGTATGACACTTTGCCTCAGCATATCAATCCCCCTGGTCTAGCATCCTCAGAGCTTGTTTATACTCCTGCCTTATCAATAGCGGAGACGAAAATAATATGAATTTAAAACGAAAACATGTTACAATAAGAGATACATAACTGTCGCTGACCGAGAAAAGCGTTGGCGGTTACTTATATTTGAAACTTCCGCATATCTTTTTTGCAACATCAATGTTTTCATTTTAAATTCATATTATTTTCGTCTCCGCTATTGATAAGGCTGGAGTATAAACAACCTCTGATGATGATTTTTATAAATTGAAATATTGTTCAATATTAGCTATGAATATGATATAAAATCTTTGCACTTTAACAGCATATTGTGTTGTTTTCATATCCTTTTATCTATACTCATACTGTCGGATTCATTTCCTTTCTCTTAACTATATATACCTCCTTCTAAATACTAGTGCCATAAAACAACATTTAACTACAAACCATAACAATAGCACTGATTGACATCAGCCAATATATAGAAAATCCTCATTAATAATACTAAAATCCTCTATAAAAATAACAATAAAAAACGCCTATAAATCCAAGAAGCAATTAACATGAAAAATAAAAAAACCTAACATAAATAAAATAACATTTAACATCAGCAATAATATGTTAAGCATCTTTGATAATTAACACACTAACCATAGCATCCTCACCTATAATAAACCCTCCTAACTAAAAAAACTGCAACCACAAAAATAAATCAAAAAAACAATAAAAACAATAAACCCTCCCATTTGAATAAACCTTGCACCACAAAATAAACTACAACAAATAATCTCCCTGAAAATAATTATGGACATGGTCGAAAACATTTGGGAAATAATATGGAACAGTTTCTGTACCACTTGGACCTATTAG
>CM042163.1:34782340-34811732 GCA_023376005.1 Doryteuthis pealeii
AAATAGGCGCCGATACGATAGTTGGGGTTGTTATTTGAGTTGGTTGTTTTCTTTCAAGTAACACCGCTCTAGCGGTAATAGTTGGGTGGTATTTGATACGTCACCGACAGCAAATTTGGAGGCAGGGGACCGGACGAACTTCCTCATAGAGTACCAACATTGCTTCTAAAAAAAAAAAAAACAAACATCCAAAATCTTATTCACTTCGCCGAAGAGCTTAACGGCCGGGTTTGTTTACTAAATAAACGTCTACTTGCCTGCTATAGCAGGGGCGTGTAATAGTTTCCTTGACAAGGTTAATTTCGCAGGGATTGTTCGCTATGTACCTGCGGCCGAACGGATATGGTCTCTGACTATGCCTGTGAAGTCCCGGTTTCGATTCCTGTCGGAGGGGAGTCGTTAGTATACATCGCTGAAGAGACTTAATAAAGTCGAAACAGTCTGTACGGTGTTCTGCATGGCGAGCCATCCTTTGCGGGATTTACTTGTCAAGTTTATTTTCTATAATTATCGAATTTTATACGATACATGCATTTATAATTGCCTTCAAGCAAAAATATAAATAATATATATATATATATATAATATATATATTTATATATTATATATATATAATTCTATGAATGAAAATAAACATACTTTTTTATATTTATTACTCTTCAACAGAGAAAATTCTTAGCTCATTTAAAAATTCTAACCTAATCCATTCAGTCTTAGACGAATCAACATCACAAGCACATTGACAATAAAATATCCATTACTGCTACAGTCACATGCTACTTGGACCAGAAGGATAAAACCCAATGGTAGACAAGAAAACTGATGCCTGACAGATTTAAGGTTCCTATTAACAGGTATTAAGTAATAATTACTAAGCTTAGTTTGGTACAAGGCCAGAAATATGAGGCACTTAATAAGACCTCTTAATTTTTGTTCAATATAAGATTAAAATAAATAAACGCTTAAAAATAGAAACTTGATTTCTATATTCTAATAAACGTAAAAATTAAGACTAGCTCAATAACGTTAAACCATTACAGGTAAGTTTTTTTTTTTTTTGTTAGTTTGTTTTTTGTTGTTTTTTTGGTTTGTTTTAACTGATTCTGATTTTTTTTAATTTTTTAAATCAATAAATTTAAAAAAAAAAAAAACGAAACACTGATGTTAAAACCTTTCTTTGAGTGTTACTCGTATTAAAATTCACAGAACACATGGCAAAAAATCTGTCCGATCCGAAATAAAAAAATTAAAAAAAATCACATACGGTTAACCACTTGTAATGGGTTTTTTTTTTTATTAAGTATTTATCAAGTTCGACATGAGGTCAATGTTTAATCAGAGTTTAGTCAGACAGCGAGGGAATCTATCCCTTTTTCACTAGCGCTAGACCAGAGAGATTGTTTTTGCGTCTGAGGTGGAGGGCCATAACTACCATCAATTCCCTATCTTTACCGCACAGACTCCCGTGCTACTCATACTCTGAGTTGGCGAGGGCGGGTATTGAACCTGAAACCTTATGGTTCCGATCCAGATGCTGGTTGTAATACCAGTGTTAGAGCCCAGTTTGCTCTACTATTTTCCATAGCTGGAAAAAGGAATAGTTGGATTCATACAGAGATGCTGATAGGTACGCGTCCTGCGTCACTGACGCACAAAAATCTAAAAGAACGCAGTAAAATCGTATCCAATGCGTCCCAGTGTTTTTCTTTTTTCTTCCCTCACCAATTCTAGCTAACTGTAGATACATTTCAATAGTTTCTTAGAAACGAATTACACAGGATAGGTTACAAGGTAGGAGTTAAACGGCTTTAGTTGGGACCCATACATTTTCCAGGGGACTCATTCAAAGCGAATCAAAAAGCTATCAGCATCACTGTTCATACCTTTCCCCAAGAGTGTTAAAGCTATGTAAAAACCAACCTCATCCAGGATTTAAACTCGTGTCGCCGTGTCCATTTCCTATTACAACACGGGCACGTGACTTTTTTTTTTTTGTTTGTTTGTTTTGTTTTTTTGTAGTAGTGCACAAAACTAATGCGGCAATGACTTGAAGTCTTTGGTTTTATGTCGCATCAGTAAAAAGCTTGTAATTTGCGACGTAGCATTTTTTTTTTAAGTCTTAATTTCTTTCTTTTTTTCTTTTTTTTTTTCTCTTTTTGAGATAGTGTTAAATCAATTTTAAAAAAAATATTTACACCCTGACAAAAAAAAAAAACCCCAACTCAAACAATCGTCCTTCTTATTTGAATGAATATTAATAACTGCATCTATGAATTGATTTTGGCGAAATCTTAATTTTTCTGCAGTGCTAGTGTGAAAGGACCAATGACAAGCCAATATGAGTGGACAAGTCTCATAACCTAGGTTGCCCGGGGAGGGTGTATCCTGGGGGATATATTTAGTGAGTAAGATTCTCACTGGGTGCAACTTCTAGGCTAGAGTTGCAACTAAGCAAAGCTTAATAAATAGTACGTCGTTGGGGTCATAACAACCCGAGATGATTTCTTTTCGTTTATAGTATCTTTCAGACTGGTGGGGATAGGAGGGTGATTTGGCGATGCCCATCTCCTCTCCGGTTAACATGCGACAGGTGAAGACTACTGATTGTAATGGTCAGCTCAGTTGCAAAAAATTATTTTCTCCCAAAGAAAGTTGGCAGGGCAGTTCTAAAAAGGAGGGGGGGGCAGAAAAAATTCTCGGCTCGGCCAAGAAGAAATTAACTTGCCAAGGCAAACGAGGAATATAACATGCTATATTCCACATATATTCATTGATCACTGAAGTTAAGCAGCGATGAGTCTCTTCAATACTTAGATGGGTGACCATTTAAGCAACAGCAGGTACTGTGTAAGCAAGCAAACTAATATAAAATGACTTCATTCGGCATTAAATGACGCGAAGAGGGTTGATTATATATTCACCCAGAGTTCAACGTCCCCTGGCACGTGGTTTCTCAGTTTCTTTGACTTTTTAATAATAATAATGATAACCGAAGAGACTTGTTGTCACTCAGCCTCCAGTGAATAATATTCTCAAGAAGAAGAAATGAATGAATGAATGAATAAAATTATTTTATTTATGTGTGTGTGTGTGTGTGTGTGTGTGTGTGTGTGTGTGTGTGTGTGTGGATCTCTTCTTGGTCGGGCCAAGAACTTCGCAATAACCAACATAGAAATTGTAAAATATGTACTTGTCTTTCTTTCCCATTACAATTTTAAAGCAATTATTCACATTTCTTAACCAGGCAGTTAAGACTTTGTTTTTAAAAAGCATTATTTGAAATAAATTTTCTGAAATTTCACGTAACAAAAATTTATTTGGTTAGTCAGTCGGTTATTATTCGTGAAAATAAACACTTTCATTTTCAATTTCAAAAAATATTTTTCTATGAAATGGAGCCCCCCCCAAACACACACACACACATACACACCTAGCCTAAAGAAACGGAAATAAAAATAAGAGATTCCTTGTTTTTATTTTTCAAATATCTCTCTCTCTCTCTCTCTCTCTCTCTCTCTCTCTCTCTCTCTCTCTCTCTCTCTCTCTCTCATCCTATTTATCTATCTATATTTAAATCAGATCCCATCTATCGATCTGTCAGATCCTGTCTGTGTGTACGTGTGTGTGTGTTATGAGGTACATATATAGATAAATAGATATGAACTGACTGAGATCGATCGTCGCTTCATATCTATCTGTCTATCTACCACATAAAACACACACACACTTCACATTTTTACAAAAAAAAAGGCAAGTAAAGTTTAAACCATATCTCAGAAGTAGAGACACAAAAAATGATAATAACTGTAAGAATACAATAAAGGCTGTTTCTGGAATTTGAACTTCTTTTGTGCACTTTTAAGGATTTGAAAGTCCAATGCAAGCAAGAGAAGCTTAAGGTAAAGAAGGTAAGTAAAGAATAGGTCGTGGTTTGGGGGGGGTCGTTTTTCTTAGGCCGTAGTATAGTAGCAGTCGCTCTAAGAAATTAGGCTAAACTTGCAAATCGTCGTCAAAATTAAAACGGAAAATTTTGACGACGATTTGCAACACATCAAACTAAAGTCAGGTAAGTCAGGTTAGTAATTGTTTTATTTCATTCATTTAACGAATCTTGAAATATTTTCTAAACTGCACATAAATATTTTAGTTTAGAAAATATTTCAAGATTCGTTAAATAAATGAAATAAAACAATTAATAACCTGACTTACCAAAAAAAAAAATCAAGTATTTTAAATCGGATTTTTTAAATTAATTTTAATTTAAAATTTAGTTTGATGTGTTGCAAATCGTTGTCAAAATTGTCCGTTTTAATTTTGACGACGATTTGCAAGTTTAGCCCAAATTAGATTTCAGTCCATTTGAATTGAAAAAACAAATCAATAAAAATAAAAGGACAGAAGAATAAACATTGTTAAAACATGCTAAATTAATTCAAATATTTTTAAGACGAGAAAATAAAGGCGGGACGGAATGTTATTGTTTGTATTGCAAAACCAGAGTAACCTAAAAAAAAATCAAATACGGTATGTATTGAGTATATCATGGCGATAGAGCAATGCATTTATTGTTTAATAATCTTTAAGAATAAAGCAATTTACAGTTCAATTGCAAATAAATGAGAAATGGCACTAAACGTCATTTTGAACCTTCTAAATTATGAAATGCTAATTCTTCACTCCTTTCGAAATAGAAGCATCGATATTATTAAGGACTGCTGTTACAATGAGAACCCAATGGGGTCACGAGTCGTCTAGTGGTAAATAAGTAAAATGTTATGCAAAAACAAAACGGTAAGCATGGAAGGATGAAAGGAAGATTATTGGTTTACAGAGAAGAGGGGATCTATCTATATATCAGCAAATGCCTAAATTGAATTATTGGTAATTGATATTTGTTTGAAATGAGGTTAATTGATAAGAAATACAAGGTAAACTTCATTTAGGATCAATAGCAGACGAAACGTCTGCAGATAGAAGCAGTATTTGTAGTAGTAGTAGTAGTAGTAAGGCTATTTGAGCTTTTTTTTCTCATTCCTCCGGTCTATAAAGAGAATTTATTAGGGATGACGTTATTTTCAGAATAATTCTACTTCGAAACAGGAGATGCGAAAGGCTCCTGAATGAAAATAAAAATTGAGTTAGGAACTACAATGTTCCAGGTTCGATACCGACCCTCGCCAACTCAGCGCATGGTTAGCATGGCTTTGATCTATGCGGTAAAGTGGGGAGCTGATGGTAGGTGTGGTGCTCGATTTCAGACGCAAAAAACAATCTCCTAGGGCTAGTCCATGTGAAAAAGAGATAGGCTCCCTCACTCTAGGGTGATCCCTTTTTTTTTTTTAGTCCAGTCATGAACCGGGTACTTTTGCTATAGAGAGAGAGAGAGAGAGAGAGAGAGAGAGAGAAGAGAGAGAGAGAGAGAGAGAGAATAAGATTTTGTTAGATATTGTATGAGAGGCATCATCCAATGAATTGTAATGGTTAACAAGCTAGAGTAACAGGCCATTGTTGATGAGATCGACTCTCACTGAGTGTCCCATACATTGGCCTTGTGCCAAAGCCAAGCTTCCTTACTAAATATATAACTAACAACAGCCTATGGGCAGACGAAATAAAAACAAGTCGATCTAGCTCAATACATTGACATTCTGGGACCTATTTTTATTTATTTATTTATTTATTTATTGGACACGATAATTTCTATTACTTTACTACAGTATCCTGATTTTTTTGATTTTTTTTATGAATGAAATATGGTAGTAAAAAAGAAATAAAAATCCAGTCATCCAACCTTCTTTTCAGATTTGCGCATTATTAGACTGCAGGTGTCATTTTAACATACACAACAACTTGTAATAATATTGAATAAAAGAACAGCTACATTATTCTATTTTTTGTGGTTTATTTTTGTGTTGTTTGTGTGATTTTTTTCGCCTTTTTTTATGAATTTTAAAGTAACAATAGGAACACTTAAGAGAGACATGAAAATTATTTTTTAAATAGCACACGAGTTTTTGTTAAAAAAAAACCAAGAGAAAGAAAGAAAAAGGGGTAAAAATAACAAATAGTAGAGAAGATAAAGAAATGATGATAACGATGAGACAAAACTAGGGTGGGGTCTGAAGAAGAAAAAAGAGGAAGATACAGGCGAAACACTTGTAAAATGAGTTTTACGTTTCAGAATAACATGAGAGAGAGAGAGAGAGAGAGAGAGAGAGAGAGAGAGAGAGAGAGAGAGAGAGAGAGAGAGAGAGACGGGAGTAATTAAAACGATAAAGGTGAGTCGCACGAGAATAAGAGACAACCAAACAACATCGGCGGACTTATGTTTCATGTTACGGTGGGGGAGTGAATTCCATGAAATGGAGTGGGGATCCCGATAGTGAAAGTCAGGAATATGGGGGGTTGGGGTAGAAAAAAAAGGGGAAGGAAGAGATCACATTTCAGAACTTGTGCACCGGAACGATGCAAGGCAATTCCGTTGTTGTTGTTGTTGTGTTGTTTTGTAATAGTAGTAGTGATAGTAGTAGAATTGGTAGTGGTGGTGGTATAGTTAGGGTGATTTTTCGGCAGCACACCAGTCACACAGGTTCATACCCTGCCCTGCCAAGCACACTATCTAAAAATACAGCAGGTGTTCAATTAAAATGATTCAGTTGTTGTAATCTTGGGTCTTTTTTTAAACACTTGTTATCATTGATGAGGATGAGACATAATTTTATTCAAAGTCATTTTTTAACGATAAACAAACATTGTCAACAAATATAGGACAAAAGAAAAAAATGATAGACATTCCGTTCCACTATTCTCTTCTTTTTATAGTAGTAGTAGTAGTAATAGTAATAAGGTGTAGTGGTTAGTAGTAGGCTACCAAAAGATGAGCAGAGAGAAAAATTGTGATTATATTTCACTATTTTCAGTGTAGTCAAGTCTGGCAGGTAAAAATGTTTGAATAAATAAATAAATAAACGAACTGCAAAATCAATCCTTGATAATGTTTTTTGTTGCTTTTTTTTGTTGTTGTTTGTTTGTTAATACAAACGTAGATGTTTGAAAAATGGTAATTATGAACTTTTGATTAGTAAATTAGGGTGTTCCAGAAAAAAACAGAACCCACAAATTTTGTAATAAAACTGTTAATTTTAAGGGGGTTTAGGGTTGGGGTTTAGGATTTAGGGTTAGTTTAATGGGAAAATAAATAAATAATTTGGGTTCTGTTTTTTTGGGGTCACCCTAACCCCAACCCTAAACCCTCCTAGTTAAAATTAACAGTTTTATTAAAGAATTTGTGGGTTCTGTTTTTTTCTGGGACACCCTAATTTACTAAACAAAAGTTCATAATTACCTGAAAAATAAATTTAAATAATATAAATTCATAATGATCTATACCACGGCATAGGTTAATTCTACTAATAGTAAGACTAAGAAAGTCCAATAAGATATAAGAATTATCACAACTCGCTTTAAAATAGACAGAAATAGAGGTTCAACCCGGGTAGGATGTAACACAAGGTCGCATGTATGGGGCATACAGCGAGGATCGAACTCGCAATTCAATAGTAATGGATCTGTGATACCTGCTTGCTAACAAGTGGGACAGAAATAAAGATAAAAGAACTTAACTAGAGAGAGGGCATCCTTATGGCGATTTAAATTAATTAAATAATAATTTTGTTGTCAGATATTGGATATTGAATAATGAAAAGAGGAAGGAAACAGAAGCGCTAATATATAACAAAATGTCTATAAAACCCGAAAACATTGAAATTAGGACCCCCCTCCCATACGCAACAGCTCTCAATAAAATCTCAATAAACAATTTTTTTTTTCAAATTTAAGCTAAGGCGAGATAGTGATGATCACTGGTATTGGAGCCCTTTAATTTTTTCCGTTCTTCTTCTTTTTTTTTCTTCCTTTTTCTTTTTTTCTATATCTTCCTTCAATAATAAACGGAAAATAACTTATTTTATCATTTGGTGTTCTTTATCAACCAAGAGTTGTCAATAGACATTAGTTTCACTAATTTATTTTTATTTATTTATTTTATTTTTATTTTTATTTTTTTCGGAGATTTGCTGAAATTTCACGGATGCCAATAATTGTGACCAGGATCATGTATATAACTCCTCACATGGTAGGCTAGATTCGCAGACCATTGTTTGTGAGTTCGATTCTCATTGGGCGCCCCACACTTCTGGCCTTGTGCCACATCTAAGCTTAGTAAATAACTATATAAAGAGAACTTCTCGCGTGGTATAATGGTTAGCAAGCTAGATTCGCACACCATTGTTCGTGAGTTCGATTCTCATTGGGCGCCCCATACTTCTGGCCTTGTGCCACATCTAAGCTTAGTAAATAACTATAAAAAAAACTCACGTGGTGTAATAATTAGCAAGCTAGATTCACAGACCATTGTGAGTTCGATTCTCATTGGGCGCCCCCATACTTCTGGCCTTGTGTCACAGCTAAGCTTATTAAATAACTATATATAGAAATATATTTTCTTTATTCTTTTTTGGTCGAATCATTAAGAAATGTAATAAAAAATTTTTTAAAAGAAGCATTTTTCGATTATTCGTTGTATTGATGTCTCCTTTTTAATTGCTTTTCAGTGCGCTGTTGCAGAGACGAAAACCTTGTAGAATCTGTACAAGTCACCCCACCCCATACACATACAGACTTGTCCCCCTAACTCTTACAGAGACATTAGCTTTTATTTTTCTAGTGTCCCGAAATTATAACCGCTTTTTTTTGGGGGGGGTCCTTTCTTTCATCTTAGCTGACTTTGGGGACAATAAAAATCCAAACTAACACTGTCGTTAGCCATTTTATTAAGGAATTAAGCTAAGTTAAATTTGGCACAAGGCCAGAAATAAAAGGGGCACCCAGTGAGAATCAAACTCACTGGACTAGCCCGTTCACCATTCTAACAGGCATTATGCAGTAAAGTAGTTTTATTTAGAAAGAAAGAAAGGAAAGAACAAGCGTGTGAAAGACTGCCAAATTTAATTTTCAGGCACGTGGCCTGAAGAAGAGAAATAATGGCTTTTCCAAAATGGATTTTTTTTTTCACTGTCTAAAAGATAAGCATTTATAGTTGATATGATTTATCATAAATTTCAGAGATTATTGTATACCATATGTAGTGTATATAAATAAATAAAAATACAACACATAGATTATATACACATCAATAAGTCTGTAGCCTAATCATGTGGAGGAAGTATTTATTTTACATACAGTATTGGGCAAACAAAAAGCAGTGAAAAAAAATGAATTATTTTTTTATTATTATTGCTACAAATTTTAAGGAAACTTAAATGGTTTAGGCACACATAGGAAGTGATTATTTTCCTTGATTATTATCCACAAATCATAATTTTCTAAGAAAATTCTCAGAAATAAAAAAAAATAGGAAATTTCTTAGAATTTTCTTTTCCTTGATTTGGTATCCTGGATTTGTGATTAGTTCCTTGCTAATGGATTTCCAACTAAATATTGAGTGATCATAAATTGTCCTAACTTGTCATAAACTACATCAATTGTCAAACCCAGATTTCTTTTCTTTTTTTTTTTTTTTTTTTTTATTAAGACTCTTAATAAAAAAGAAATCTGTTGTTTTTTTTCCCCAGTACTATAATATTTTTCAAAATAAGCTCCTTGCTGAAAATTTAATTTGTCATATAGCAAAATAATTTAGATATTATTTAGATGTTTTATTTTTTATTTTTATTTATTTTTATTTATTCTATTTTTATTTTTTTGACAATTTGTGCGTACTGTTTGCTTTTTAATCTATTTATTTATTTAACGAATACAGTATCGAGAATAATTAACTAAGTAAAAAAATTTAAAAATCTAAAAATACTAAAAACAGCCCCTTTTTTTTTAAGGACATATATTAGAGTGACCTTGTGCCAATAGTAAAGTGAGGCTTAACTATTTAGATGACAATGATCGTTATTTTTGTGGTTTATGCGATTATTTTATTATGCAACAGTTTTCTTTTGTTTGTTAACTAAGCAGAATGAATGAATGAACGAATGAATGAATGATTACATTTCTTGAAAGTAAAAAGCAAAAATTATTTATTACTGAACCAAATGATTTTAGTGTTGTGTAGCACAAATTTCATTTTTTTAACTTGACTTGTTCAACCTTTAATTACTTTGTTTATTTCGGATATCTTTTTTTTTCCTTTTCTTTTTTTTTTTTTTTTTTTTTTTTTTTGTAGTATTAACATCTACACAACGTCAGCCAACATTAAACATAGGTATGCCCAATTTTTTTTTGTACGACATGAAAGTTTAAACTTTCATTAAAAAATTAAAATCATAAATTGTCACTTTTTTTATCCTCAAGAACATAGCCTAAACTTATATATTAAAAATTATGAAATTCCTAATATAACAATAAAATAAATCACCTTAAAAAGAGCACATCTTCAAGAGAGAAAAAAATCACCAAAAATATGCCATTTTTGAAAGGTACAGATTCAATTCATAAAATTCTCTTGTTTTAAAGAGTCTAAAGCAAATAATTTTTAATGTGATTTTTTTAAATCTTTCCTCTTACAACAAAATTACGTTAAGTTTCATTCTTTTTTTTTCTTTTTTTTTTCTTTTTTTGAGTTTTGTTGATTTTTTTTAAATTCAGGATGGGGTTTAAAAACACATTAAATGTTGGCCAAACCTACATTAAACTTATCAATTTAAAAAAAAGAAGATTATTTTCTTCGTTTCAAAAAAAGCTCTAGCAGATAGATGGATGCAGCAATATTTTGCAATAACTAATACTGGTAATAAATGTTAGTGATATATCCATTTAGTTTTTATTTGATAAATCATAAATTGATATGTTTTAAATACTGAACAAATTGAAGATTAGGGGCGGAAAGGTTTCAATTCGGTTATCTTTGTGGCTGTGCAATAAGTAGATAAATATTAACTTATCTCTAAATCATCCCACTGAACAAATAAAAATGAGACCCATTGCTGCGCAAAAGGCGGCCTAAGCCGAAGCCTCTTGCCTAAGCCCATCCCCACACATTTGCTACAGCAATACAGGACGAGAAAATGATGTAGCCAGCAGCCCAGGACCCTTTTTCCTCTAACACATCTTTATCCGCATCTTCTCTCTCTCTCTCTCTCTCTCTCTCTCTCTCTCTCTCTCTCTCTCTCTCTCTCTTCTATGCCCCTCTCTCAATCTGTATACATATCTACCCACCTTAGTCTATTCATATCTATTTTTATATATATCGATCCTCAGGAATTAACTACCCAGCTTCTTATCAAGTCCACCGCACGCCTTTTCGTTTCACTCAGAAGACGACGTTAGAAGCATTTTATTCTTATTTTCTTACGGAATGGTTTGGTTTGGTTTGTTTAACGGCATATCAACCCTTTATAAGTTATTTAATGCCCAAATTCGATTCATTTGTAAACGTTTGATTATAACTATTCATATTTCAACGTCCATTGCAATCATCTATCTTAAATCGCACTTTTTGTATTTGTCTATCTTAGACAATATCTACAATAATCATGTGCTTGCTAAGTTTGCACACATTGTATGACTTTAAAATATGCCTATTCAAACACATAATTTGTATACAGTTATATGGTTTCCATACACAGTTATATGTTTCAAGTATTCATTCATATATATCAAATAATTTGCATAGTTATATGGTTTCAAGTATTCATTCATATATGATACAAATAATTTGCATATAGTTATATGGTTTCAGTATTCATTCATATATAATACAAATAATTTGCATACAGTTATATGGTTTCAAGTATTCATTCATATATAATACAAATAATTTGCATACAGTTATATGGTTTCAATATTCATATATAATACAAATAATTTGCATACAGTTATAGGTGCCATGTGTTCCAATACTAATCATTTTCAAACAAATCTATTTGATCCATAGATGAGACTCTGGTACTATCTGTAATAACAATGAAGCGATGCTATCACAGAACAGGAGGAGCACTCTATCGTTCGTATCAAATAGATATAAACGTCGTTGTATCCTTACAACAAAAAAGTGTGGATTTTTTTAGTTCCAAAAATCCCAGTAACATTTTTTTTTAGATCTAATCTTATTTTAATCTATATGAAAAACACTGTAATTTAAAATATAAACTAGATAGGTATCAAAAAGATGACGTCATAGACGTATTTTACAAAATCCAATAACCCTTGATTGAAAAATTATCAAAATCAGGGAATTATCTGATTTTAATGAAATTTTCACTGTTGATTTATCAATGAATGAATTTATAATGCAACAGTTATTTATTTAAAAACTTTCTGATTTTTTTCAGTCACTTAACTTTGGCCCCTCCCCCCTTATTTGGGGGCTCAAAATATCAGTGGGTATATAAAATTGAAACTAATTGCAGTATATAAAAACAAAAGACAAGGATGTGAACAGAATAAAAAATTAAAGAGCGATTTTAGGAAAAAAGTACCGAAAAAATGAAATTAAATAAAGAGAAAAAAAATTAGTGATTCTTTTTACTCTGTTGTATATTATCAGAGAAAATTATATCGATATGTGTTCGTTTAGACGGATGGGGGCCTAACTTTTCAATTGAGTTATGTCAAAAAAATATTAGATATCATACTAAGGTAAGCTTGTTATTAAATAATATTTGTTTTTAGAATCTAAAAATATGAAAGTTAAACTTAAAATCAAGTATATATTTTAAATGAATTTTATATATCAATTAGGTATATTAATTGTTGCTCTCAAAGCGCATATGGATGGTGCGAACAGTAATATTCATTTTAAAGAATTTCTATTTATTCCCATTGAGTTTAATTGAAACGATTCAGAAATTAAAAAAGAGATTCATTGATATATAAGTCAACACTGAAAATTTTATTAAAATCAGATAATTCCTTGATTTTTGGTAATTTTTTGTTTGTCAATATCGGCCACGGTACTTTTTAAACATTTTTCTCGCTGACGTTTGTAAACAAAAACGCAAGATTTTTTATTTATTTTATTTATTTATTTATTTGCACTCTTAGTTTTTCTGTGTGTTTGGACCCAAAAAAAAGATCTTTCATTTAAAATGAAAATCAACAAGTTAGTAATTTTCTGTACATAGTGTATTTTTTTTATATTTGATTTCTAAGAAGAAACTGTTATAAGTGTTTAAAATCTTATAACGTGTTGTTTTAGTACGTAATTCACTTCACACAAAGCGCCGTTTCGTCAAATTTTTGGAGATTAATGTTTAAAATGTATTAAATACTATTTTTTTTAAAGTAAAGTCGTCGGGGTGGCTAAATGGTATAAACCAGACAGCGAGGAGGTCTATCCCTTTTCACTAGTGCTAGACCAAGGAGATTTTTTGTAATTATGACTTTTGTTTAGTAAAATTAGGTGTTTCAGAAAAAATAGGATTTTGTAAAACTGTTATATTTAACTAGGGGTTTATGGTTAGGGTTTAGGGTTGGGATTTAGGGTAGGTTGGGATTTAGGGTTAGGGTTGGGTTTAGGTTGGGTTTTTAGGGTTTAGGGTTAGGGTTAGTTTAATGGGAAAAATAAATAATAACCCTAAAACCCAACTACTACCTAAACTAAACCCCCTAGTTAAAATTAACAGTTTTATTAAAAATTTGTGGGTTCTGTTTTTTTCTGGAACACCCTAATTTACTAGACAAAAGTTCATAATTTACCTTTTTTTAACGTCTGAGGTGATGTGCCACGCCTACCATTAGCTCCTCACTTTACAACACAGATTTCTGTGCTAACTCATACGCTGTGTTGGCGAGGCCCAGTTTGAACCAGGAACATTGTGGTTTCTAGTCAGACGCTCTCCCCCCCACACACACAACCTTTTTTTTTTTTTTTTTTTTTTTTTTTTTTTTTACTGATGCTTATTAGTTACTACTTTACGGCTTAAACAAAAAACTGACCTTAAATAATCGATTTAATTAATTTTAATTCGTTTTTAATAGGAAAATCGTCGCACATTCTGTTGATACCTAAAACTAGATGATCTGTGAAAACGTTGGATCCATAACGATGTTTCTACTTACTTATGTAGGAAAGAGTGAACGATTCCTTTTCATAGTTATCTCTGTATCGAGAAATGTTGATGATTATGACGTCCAGCGCAGATACAGAGCCCACAGAAATATTATTCAGTAACAAATTCGACTGGAATTTGCATTATTCTCTTCTGGCTCTTATAAAATCTTGCTCTGATGTGCCGTTTTTAAAACAAAAACTCATAGCTCGCTCTCTCTCTCGTCTCTCTCTCTCACTCTCTCTCTCTCTCTCTCTCTTCAATCAATCAATCAATCAATATACTGATTTATAGATAGATGTGAGTAAATTACATATGAAAAGGACTAAAATAGATTGATATATATACAGATGTGAATAGAGAGAGAAAGAGAGATGTGAATAGGAGAGAGAAGAGAGAGAGAGATTTGAATAGATACATGTGATTAGATAGATAGATAGATATGAATAGACTTAGATGTGGAAGAGACTTAGATATATATACAGAATAGATTGATTAGATAGATAGATAGATAGATAGATGATACTAAAAAAGATAGATTTTCTTTTAATAAATTTTTAAAAAGGATTCAAATGGTTAAGTAACAAAATAAGTGGACCTTTCTAGAGAAGCACCATTTCCAATAATTAAGGAATATGATCTTCTAAATTTAATCAATAATTTAATTTCCCATGACAATTTAGGAAATTAATCAAATTGTACTTCCATAGAATACCCATAGGTGTTTTGTGTGTTGATTGTCTGTGTGCGTAATTATTTTTATTTTGCTTTCTTTTTTTTTTAATTTTTTAACCCATGAAATCTCCATATTATGAAATAATTATTGTCTTTAAAGCTTTCAACAGGTCTATAAAAACGGTTAACCCTTTCCCTTGCCTGCGGATAGATGCAACCCTACAACCAAGAGTGGGGCTGAAAACTCACTCTGCATCCTTTGCATGCTAGAGCATCAGAAACTAATATTATTAGTTCTTAGGTTTAGACCAAAAACAAAAGATATTTCCTTTAGAAATCATCAATTCTTCTGTAATTGAGTGTAAAATTTTTTTATTTATTTTTTAATTTCTAAGAAGAACTGTGATAAGCCTTAAATCCTAAATGATGTTTGTTTTTTTTTTAATCCGCAAATACTGCCATCTTTGCATTATATTTAGGCAAAATTGACCGAAAATAATAGTTTAAATAAATTACATGTGTAATATTATTTTGCTTTTGTTTACATTATGTTACTACTTTTCGATTTAGACAAAAATTGACCTTAAATAATCGATTTAACTGATCAAATAATAATTAATTAATCAAATATAATCAATATTCGTCTTTAAAATGAAAATGAAACAACATTTTGACACTTCTAACTACTTCAAGTTATGAATAATACAATGGTAGTTTTATTGGGGTGAGTACAGAAGAGACACCTATGCAACAGACTAAATCTTTCAACAATGCGAAAAGTGAGTATACTATCAACTCAGCTTTATTAAAAATAAATGGGTATGTTATTCTTTATAGATAGAATCACTGACACTTTAAAAATAAAAGTTGTTGTTTTTTTTTTGTTTTTTTATTTAAATAATAATTTTTAATAAAATCATGTGCAGGTAGAATGTTGTTTTTTTTTAATATATCTTCGTGGAGTTTTATCCGAATTTAAAAGAACTTCGCTTTTTCATTGATTTTGCTAAAATGAATATACAGTTGTTACGCAAATGTTTTTTGTGCAGTTGTTCTACCGGTTGTTAAAAAAAAATGACAAGTGTTCAGGGGGTGGTTGTGAAGTCGGGGTGTAGTGTGTGTAATTCGATAATTAGTGGTTTCTGTGTACGAGGGTGGATTTTTAGGTTATTTTTATTTGATGTTTACAAATCCCAAGAAAGAGGAGAGAAAACAATCATCGTGTTACTGTTCGTTTAAATAAAAAAAATGAAGGCGTATTATTCCAAGCGATTTAAATTTCTTTGGTTTTTACAGGTAAGCGGTTAACTACATTGACGTTTATTACGTGTTAAATTGTTAAATTGCCAAATTAACTTCCATCTTTTTTAAAATTTATTTATTTATTTATTTATTTACGGTTAAGGAAAGAAAGTTATAAGGTTGTATGTAGGCCAGGGTAAATGAGGTTGTGTTTCAAAATAAATCAGTAGTGATAGTAGTTGTTAAAATAAAATTAAAAAGGGCAAAATTCACCATCATCCTCTCTGCTCATGTGAAAATGGAAGCACTTACTACAACATTCAAATGTAGTTATTTACTAAGCTTAAATCGGCAAAAGGCCAGAAGTATGGGACCCCATTTTTAATCGAACTCAACAAATTGCTAACTACTCTATCTCGCTTTGCGGGTGGCACAAGGCAGGTGCATGGGGACATCCAGTGAGATCGAACTCACTACAAACATTTGTCAATGGTCTGTCACCCTATCTCGCTAACAATAATTTAAGCTTCGTTTGACGTTTAGTTATGTATGGCACAAGGTCAGAAGTATGGGACATCAAGTGAGAATCCAACTCACTGGTCTGCATCCTATCTCGATAACTTACTTATTTATTAGCTTCGTTTAGTTGTGTATGGCACAGGCCAAAGGTTATGGGACATTCCAGTGAGAACGAACCAAGAATGGTCTGGTCTGCTAACGCTAGTTCACTAACCTTTGTACCACACGAATTTCTTTAAATTGTTGATTATAAGATAAATACTATAGAAGGAATAGATAAATAATAATCATAAAATATTCAAGTGTAAATAATATTCTAGCGACTGAATTTTTAATATCATAATAATATATATCCACTAAAAGGAAAATAAACAAAAAAACAGCAAGAAAAAAGATAATGTAATTGAAGGATAGGTTAAAAATATGAAAATAACTTTAAAATATTAAAAAAACTGATAAAAAAGCACAATTTTTCAACAAATAAAACTGGAAACAGACTTCTACAATGCAATTTAACATGTCTATATATACACGTGAATAAATTAATTAGACAACAGTTCACAAATTCTTCTTGTAACGGTAGCAATCCATTGTGATGATATCGAAATAACAACCCTACAAATAAACAATAAAAAAACCCGACTGATTGAAATTACACAGCCATCTTTTAGCTATTTTTTTACTGTTTGATCATGAGTTGATGATGATGCTGATGGGCCTTTCTTTTATTATCAACATAAAGACATGGCATTGCATCACGCTTTTTACAGTACAGATCAGATAGACTGAAAGAAGAACATCTGTTGCCATGGGCAAAGATTCCGAGAAGGGGGTGAGGAGAAAGAATCAGAAAATATGAACATCTCATGTCTAACTAAAAAAAACAAAAAAACGTCACGTCTAATATAAAATAAAATTTAAAAACTAAAATATATAAAAAGAATTCATCTGTGCTGTGGCGGATTTAGAGTTGAAGAAAATGATAAGGAAGTGAGTACTTCTCTTCTTTCGACGAACACTTGAGTGTGAGTGTGTGATCACTTTCGTTTTTTTTTAAAACTGCGAGAGATTAGAGAAAAGGCGAAGAGAGAAGAGAGAGAGACAGGAGATATGCAAACAACCAGGAAAAAACGATGACATTGGAAGTGATAGTGGTGTGTGTGTGTGTGTTTGCAGACGCGCCGTGCGTGTTGTGTGGAGTGTGTTGTGCATGCGTGTTATGAAGCAGCAATAGGAGATCTTAATATTCATCATCTCTACTTATCATTATCATCATCATACAGTAGTTAGTGTAGTTAGTAATAGTAGTAAGCGCTGTGATTACAATGAACGAAAGAAAAGGGGAAAATAAATGCAATGGAATTTTATTTTTACAGACACGTGCATAGATACGAAAAAAAAAAAGGAAAGAAAAGCCTAGGATTTTTCTTGTGGTGGCTTATTGGTACATTTATTCTCCTATGTCTGACGATTGTAACAAATTCTATTTATTTATTATTATCATCATACATCATCATATCATTTCAGTGTAGTGGGGCATTGGTGGAGAATTATTTTGTTATGAATGGGTGAAGAATCATGAATGAACAAATTCCGTGTTGCAGTGCGTGACTCGAAAATATGTGCGAACATGTGGAAATTCGGAGTGCAAAACACAATGATTTTTTTACAACATTTTTTGGATAGATTTCTTAAAGAAAATATGTTTTTGTTTTCTGTTTTAAATCTATATTTATATAAATAAATTTAAAAAAAAAAAAAAAGGAAAATGTCATTTTCGTTAAGAAACTTATCCAAAAAATGTTTTAAAAAAATCATGTGTTTCTGCATCCGAATTTCCACATTTCGACAATATTTTTCAGTCACGCACTGCACAGGATGTTTTATTTGATTCTTCACCATTCTACAATAATTTCCACCAATGCCACTACACTGGAATGATGATGACTGTGATGATGATAATATAATACAATAGATTGTTACAATGTCAGAGATAGGAGGAATAATTTAAATAAGCCACCAAAGAAAAAATCTGGCTTTTCTTTCCTTTTTTTTTTTGTATCTATGCAGCGTGTGTAAAAATAAAATTCGCATTGGCATTTATTTTCCCCTCTTTCTTTCGTTCATGTAATCACACGCTACTACTATTACTACTACTACTTAACTAGCTGTGATGATGATGATATGATAGTAGAGTGATGATATTAAGACTCCTATTGCCGCTTCTACACGCATGCACACACAACCACACGCACGCGGTGCAAACAACACACAGCACACACACACTTTCCAATGTCATCGTTTATTTCACTGTCTTGTTTTGCTATATCTTCTTGTCCTCTCTTCTTTCTTCTCTCTTTCGCCTTTTCTCTACATCTGCTCGCAGTTTTAAAACAGAAAGTGGATCACACACTCACACTCAAGTGTTTCGTCGAAGAAAGAAGTCTTACTTCATTTTCGCTTATCATTTTATCTTCAACTCTAAATCCGCACAGCCAGATGATCTTTTTAACTATATTTTTTTTTAATTTTATTTTATTCATTAGCGTTACGTTTTTTTTTTTTTTTAAGTTAGACATTGAGATGTTCATATTTTCTTGATCTTCTCCTCACCCCCTTTCGAATCTGTTGGCATGGCAACAGAATGTTCTTCTTTCAGGTCTCTCTGATCTGTACTGTAAAAAGCGTGATGCAATGCCATGTCTTATGTTATAATAAAGAAAGGCCCATCAGCATCATCATCAACATCATTATCAAACAGTAAAAATATAGTAAAAGATGGCTGTGTATTTCAATCAGTCGTGTTTTTTTTATTGTTTATTTGTAGGGTTGTATTTCAATATCATCACAATGGATGTACCTTTACAAAAGAATTTGTTGAACTGTTTGTCTAATTAATTTTATGAATCACGTGTATATATGTAGACATGTTAAATTGCATTGTAGAGTCTTCTTCCAGTTTTATTTGTTGACAAAATTGTGCTTTTTTATCAGTTTTTTTTAATATATTTAAATTTTATTTTTCATTTTTTTACTCTATCTTCATTACCATTATCTTTTTTCTTGCTGTTTTTTTTTTTGTTGTATTTCTTCCTTTTAAGTGGATATTATTATTGATATAAAATATTCAGTCGTAGAATATTATTTTTACTACTGAATATTTTGATTATTATTTATCTATTTTCCTTTTATATATTTATTCTTATAATCAACATTTAAAGAAAATTTCGTGTGGTACAAAGGTTAGTGAACTAGGTTTAGCAGACCAGACCATTCTGGTTCGATTCTCACTGGATGTCCCATACCTTTGGCCTTGTGCCATACACAATAAACGAAGCTTAATAAATAAGTAATTGTTTATCGAGATAGGATGGCAGACCATGTGAGTTGGATTCTCACTTGATGTCCCCTACTTCTGACCTTGTGCCATACATAACTAAACGTCAAACGAAGCTTAAATTATTGTTAGCGAGATAGGTGACAGACCATTTGACAAATGGTTTGTAGTGAGTTCGATTCTCACTGGATGTCCCATGCACCTGCCTTGTGCCACCCGCAAAGCGAGATAGAGTAGTAGACAATTTGTTGTGAGTTCGATTAAAATTGGGTGTCCATACTTCTGGCCTTTTGCCGATTTAAGCTTAGTAAATAACTACATTTTGAATGTGTAGTGTAAGTGCTTCCATTTTCACATGAGCAGAGAGGATGATGGGTGAATTTTGCCCTTTTATTTTAATTTTAACAAACTACTATCACTACTGATTTATTTGAAACACAACCTCTTTACCCTGGCCTACATACAACCTTATAAACTTTCTTTCCTTAACCGTAAATAATAAATAAATAAATAAATTTTAAAAAGATGGAAGTTAATTTGGCAATTTAACAATTTTGAACACGTAATAAACGTGCAATGTAGTTAACCGCTTACCTGTAAAAACCAAGAAATTTAAATCGCTTGGAATAATACGCACTTCATTTTTTTATTTAAACGAACAGTAACACGATGATTGTTTTTCTCTCCTCTTTTCTTGGGATTTGTAACATCAAATAAAAATAACCTAAAAATCCCCCCTGTTACACAGAAACCACTAATTTACTCGAATTACACACACTAACCCCGACTTTCACAACCACCCCCTGAACACTTGTCATTTTTTTTTAACAACCGGTAGAACAACTGCCACAAAAAACATTTGCGTTAACAACTGTATATTTCATTTTAGACAAAATCAATGAAAAGCGGAAGTTCTTTTAAATTCGGATAAAACTCCACCGAAGATATATTTAAAAAAACAAACATTCTACCTGCACATGATTTTATTAAAAATTATTATTTAATAAAAAAAACAAAAAAACAACAACTTTATTTTACTTAAAGTTGTCAGTGGATTCTATCTATAAAGAATAACATACCCATTTATTTTTGTAATAAAGCTGAGTTGAGTAGTATACTCACTTTTTCGCATTGTTAAAAATTTAGTCTGTTGCATAGGTGTCTCTTCTGTACTCTATCCCAATAAAACTACCATTGTATTATTCATAACTTGAAGTAGTTAGGAGTGTCAAAATGTTGTTTCATTTTCATTTTAAAGACGAATTATTAGATTATTATTTGATAATTAAATTATTATTTGATCAGTTAAAATCGATTATTTAAGGTCAGATTTTTGTCTAAATCGAAAAGTAGTAACATAATGTAACAAAAGCAAAATAATATTACACATGTAATTTATTTTAAACTATTATTTTCGGTCAATTTTTGCCCAAATATATTGCAAAGATGGCAGTATTTGCGGATTAAAAAAAAACAAAACATCATTTAGGATTTAAGGCTTATCACAGTTTCTTAGAAATTAAAAAATAAATAAAAAAAATTTACACTCATTACAGAAGAATTGATGATTTCTAAAGAAATATCTTTTTGTTTTTGGTCTAAACCTAAGAACTAATAATATTAGTTTCTGATGCTCTAGCATGCAAAGGATGCAGAGTGAGGTTTTCAGCTCCACTCTTGGTGTAGGTTGCATCTATCCGGCAGGCAAGGGAAAGGGTTAACCGTTTTTATAGACACTGTTGAAAGCTTTAAAGACAGATAATTATTTCATAATATGGAGATTTCATGGGTTAAATTAAAAAAAAAAGAAGCAAAATAAAAATAATTACGCACACAGACAATCAACACACAAAACACCTATGGGTATTCTATGGAAGCTACGATTTGAATAATTTTCTAATTGTTCATGGGGAAATTAAAATTATTGATAAAATTTAGAAGATCATATTCCTTAATTATTGAAATGGTGCTTCTCTAGAAAGTCCACTTATTTTGTTACTTAACCATTTGAATCCTTTTTAAAAGATTTATATAAAAGAAAATCTATCTATTTTAGTATCTATCTATCTATCTATCTATCTAATCATATCTATTCTGTATATATATCTAAGTCTCTATCCACATCTAAGTCTATTCATATCTATCTTATCTATCTAATCACATGTATCTATTCAAATCTCTCTCTCTCTCTTTCTCTCTCTCTATTCACATCTCTCTTTCTCTCTCTATTACATCTGTATATATATCAATCTATTTTAGTCCTTTTCATATGTAATTCTACTCACATCTATCTATAAATCAGTATATTGATTGATTGATTGATTGAGAGAGAGAGAGAGAGAGAGAGAGAGAGAGAGAGAGAGAGAGAGAGCGAGCTATGAGTTTGTTGTTTTTAAAAACGGCACATCAGAGCAAGATTTTTATAAGAGCCAGAAGAGAATAATGCAAATTCCAGTCGAATTTGTTACTGAATAATATTTCTGTGGCTCTGTATCTGCGCTGGACGTCATAATCATCAACATTCTCGATACAGAGATAAACTGAAAAGGAATCGTTCACTCTTTCCTACATAAGTAAGTAGAAACATCGTTATGGATCCAACGTTTTCACAGATCATCTAGTTTTAGGTATCAACAGAATGTGCGACGATTTTCCTATTAAAAACGAATTAAAATTAATTAAATCGATTATTTAAGGTCAATTTTTTGTTTAAGCCGTAAAGTAGTAACATAATAAGCATCAGTAAAAAAAAAAAAAAAAAAAAAAAATTAAAAAAGGTGTGTGTGTGGGGGGTAGAGCGTCTGACTAGAAACCACAATGTTCCTGGTTCAATACTGGGCCTCGCCAACACAGCGTATGAGTAGCCAGAAATCTGTGTTGTAAAGTGAGGAGCTAATGGTAGGCGTGGCACATCACCTCAGACGTAAAAAAATGGTATTATGAACTTTTGTCTAGTAAATTAGGGTGTTCCAGAAAAAACAGAACCCACAAATTTTGTAATAAAACTGTTAATTTTAACTAGGGGGTTTAGGGTTTAGGGTATAGTTGGGTTAGGGTTATTTATTTATTTTTCCCATTAAACTAACCCTAACCCAACCCTAAACCCAACCCAAATCCCAACCCTAACCCTAAATCCCAACCCTAACCCTAAATCCCAACCCTAACCCTAACCATAAACCCCCTAGTTAAAATTAACAGTTTTACAAAATTTGTGGGTCCTATTTTTTCTGAAACACCTTAATTTACTAAACAAAAGTTCATAATTACCAAAAAATCTCCTTGGTCTAGCACTAGTGAAAAGGGGATAGACCTCCTCGCTGTCTGGTTGATACCGACTTTAGGCCACCCCGACGACTTTACTTTTTAAAAAAAATAGTATTTAATACATTTTAAACATTAAATTCTGCCAAAAATTTGACGAAAACGGGCGCTTTGTGTGAAGTGAATTACGTACTAAAACAAACACGTTAGTAAGATTTTAAAACACTTATAACAGTTTCTTCTTAGAAATCAATAACATAAACATTAAATACACTATGTACAGAAAATTACTAACTTGTTGATATTCATTTTAAATGAAAGATCTTTTTTTGGTCCAAACACACAGAAAACTAAGAGTGCAAATAAATAAATAAATGAAATAAATAAATAAATCTTGCGTTTTTTGTTTACAAACGTCAGCGAGAAAAATGTTTAAAAGTACCGTGGCCGATATTGACAAACAAAAAATTACCAAAAATCAAGGAATTATCTGATTTTAATAAAATTTTCAGTGTTGACTTATTAATCAATGAATTCTTTCTTTTAAATTTCTGAATCGTTTCAATTAAACTCAATGGGAATAAATAGAAATTCTTTAAAATGAATATTACTGTTCGCACCATCCATATGCGCTTTGAGAGCAACAATTAATATACCTAATTGATATATAAAATTCATTTAAAATATATATGGCTTGATTTTAAGGTTTAACTTTCATATTTTTAGATTCTAAAAACAAATATTATTTAATAACAAGCTTACCTTAGTATGATATCTAATATTTTTTTGACATAACTCAATTGAAAAGTTAGGCCCCATCCGTCTAAACAGAACACATATCGTGTATAATTTTTTCTCTGATAATATACAACAGAGTAAAAAGAATCACTAATTTTTTTTTCTCTTTACATTTAATTTTCAGATTTTCGGTACTTATTTTCTACCAAAATCGCTCCTTTAATTTTTTATTCTATTCACATCCTTGGTCTTTTGTCTTTTTTATTTATACTGCAATTAGTTTCAATTTTATATAACCCCACTGATATTTTGAGCCCCCAAATAAGGGGGAGGGGGCCAAAGTTAAGTGACCTGAAAAAAATCAGAAAGTTTTTAAATAAAATAACTGTTGCATTATAAAATTCATTTATTGATAAATCACAGTGAAATTTCATTAAAATCAGATAATTCCCTGATTTTTGATAATTTTTTTCAATCAAGGGTATTGAATTGATTTTGTAAAATACGTCTATGACGTCATCTTTGTTGATACCTATCTAGTTTATATTTGAAATTAACAGTGTTTTCATATAGATTAATATAATTTTGATTAGATCTAAAAAAAAGTTATATGGGTGGACTACTTTCATATACTGGGATTTTTTGATAACTAAAAAAAATCCACACCTTTTTTGTTGTAAGGATACAACGACGTTTATCAGTTGATAGAACGTATTTTTAGAGTACGCTAACTGCATTAGTGGTGAGGCTCCTGTTCTGGTGAGTATGGAGCATCGCTTCATTGTTATTACAGATAGTACCTGTCAGAGTCTCATCTATGGATCAAATAGATTTGTTTGAAAATGATTAGTATTGGAACACATGGCACCCTATAACTGTATGCAAATTATTTGTATTATATATGAATGAATACTTGAAACCATATAACTGTATGCAAATTATTTGTATTATATATGAATGAATACTTGAAACCATATAACTGTATGCAAATTATATGAAAACCATATAACATGCAAATTATTTGTAATATATGAATGAATAGGATTATATATGAATGAATGAATATGAAACCATATAACTGTATGCAAATTATTTGTATTATATATGAATGAATACTTGAAACCATATAACTGTTGCAAATTATTTGTATTATATATGAATGATACTTGAAACCATATAACTATATGCAAATTATTTGTATCATATATGAATGAATACTTGAAACCATATAACTGTATACAAATTATGTGTTTGAATAGGCATATTTTAAAGTCATACAATGTGTGCAAACTTAGCAAGCACATGATTATTGTAGATATTGTCTAAGATAGACAAATACAAAAAGTGCGATTTAAGATAGATGATTGCAATGGACGTTGAAAATATGATAGTTATAATCAAACGTTTACAAATGAATCGAATTTGGGCATTAAAAACTTATAAAGGGTTGATATGCCGTTACCAAAACAAACCAAACCAAACCATTCCGTAAGAAAATAAGAATAAATGCTTCTAACGTCGTCTTCTGAGTGAAACGAAAAGGCGTGCGGTGGACTTGATAAGAAGCTGGGGAGTTAATTCCTGAGGGATGGATATATATAAAGATAGATATGAATAGACTAAGGTGGGTAGATATGTAATCAGATTGAGAGAGGGGGCATAGAGAGAGAGAGAGAGAGAGAGAGAGAGAGAGAGAGAGAGAGAGAGAGAGAGAAGAGAGAGAGATGCGATAAAGATGTGTTAGAGGAAAGGGTCCTGGGGCTGCTGGCTACATCATTTTCTCGCCTGCATTGCTGTAGCAAATGTGTGGGGATGGGCTTAGGCGAGAGGCTTCGGCTTAGCCGCCTTTTGCGCAGCAATGGGTCTCATTTTTATTTGTTCAGTGGGATGATTTAGAGATAAGTTAATATTTATCTACTTATTGCACAGCCCAAAGATAACCGAATTGAAACCTTTCCGCCCCTAATCTTCAATTTGTTCAGTATTTAAAACATATCAATTTATGATTTATCAAATAAAAACTAAATGGATATATCACTAACATTTATTACCATCACTGTCAGTATTAGTTATTGCAAAATATTGCTGCATCCATCTATCTGCTAGAGCTTTTTTTGAAACGAAGAAATAATCTTTTTTTTTTTAAATTGATAAGTTTAATGTAGGTTTGGCCAACATTTAATGTGTTTTTAAACCCATCCTGAATTTAAAAAAAATCAACAAAACTCAAAAAAAGAAAAAAAAAAAAAAAAGAATGAAACTTAACGTAATTTTGTTGTAAGAGGAAAGGATTTTAAAAAATCACATTAAAAATTATTTGCTTTAGACTCTTTAAAACAGAGAAATTTTGAATTGAATCTGTACCTTTCAAAAATGGCATATTTTTGGTGATTTTTTTCTCTCTTGAAGATGTGCTCTTTTAAGGTGATTTATTTTATTGTTTATATTAGGAATTTCATAATTTTAATATATAAGTTTAGGCTATGTTCTTGAGGATAAAAAAAGTGACAATTTATGATTTTAATTTTTTTAATGAAAGTTTAAACTTTCATGTCGTACAAAAAAAATTGGGCATACCTATGTTTAATGTTGGCTGACGTTGTGTAGATGTTAATACTAAAAAAAAAAAAAAAAAAAAAAAAGAGAAGGAAAAAAAAAGATATCCGAAATAACAAGTAATTAAAGGTTGAACAAGTCAAGTTAAAAAAATGAAATTTGTGCTACACAACACTAAAATCATTTGGTTCAGTAATAAATAATTTTTGCTTTTTACTTTCAAGAAATGTAATCATTCATTCATTCGTTCATTCATTCATTCTGCTTAGTTAACAAACAAAAGAAAACTGTTGCATAATAAAATAATCGCATAAACCACAAAAATAACGATCATTGTCATCTAAATAGTTAAGCCTCACTTTGCTTCTGGCACAAGGTCACTCTAATATATGTCCTTTAAAAAAGGGGCTGTTTTTTAGTATTTTTAGATTTTTAAATTTTTTTACTTAGTTAATTATTCTCGATACTGTATTCGTTAAAATAATAAATAGATTAAAAAGCAAACAGTACGCACAATTGTCAAAAAAAAAAAAAATAGAATAAATAAAAAGAAATAAAATAAATAAAACATCTAAATAATATCTAAATTATTTTGCTATATGACAAATTAAATTTTCGCAAGGAGCTTATTTTGAAAAATATTTTATAGTACTGGGGAAAAAAACAACAGATTTCTTTTTTTATTAAGAGTCTTAATAAAAAAAAAAAGAAAAAAAGAAAAGAAATCTGGGTTTGACAATTGATGTAGTTTATGACAAGTTAGGACATTTATGATCACTATATTTAGTTGGAAATCCATTAGCAGGAACTAATCACAAATCCAGGATATCAAAACAAGGAAAAGAAATTCTAAGAAATTTCCTATTTTTTAAAATATTTCTGAGAATTTTCTTAGAAAATTATGATTTGTGGATAATAATCAAGGAAATAATCACTTCCTATGTGTGCCTAAACCATTTAAGTTTCCTTAAATTTGTAGCAATAATAATAAAATAATTCATTTTTTTTTCACTGCTTTTTGTTTGCCCAATACTGTATGTAAAATAATACTTCCTCACATGATTAGGCTACAGACTTATTGATGTGTATATAATCTATGTGTTGTATTTTATTTTATTTATATACACTACATATGGTATACAATAATCTCTGAAAATTTATGTAAATCATATCAACTATAAATGCTTATCTTTTAGACAGTGAAAAAAAAAATCCATTTTGGAAAAGCCATTATTTCTCTTCTTCAGGCCACGTGCCTGAAAATTAAATTTGGCAGTCTTTCACACGCTTGTTTTTCCTTCTTTCTTTCTAAATAAAACTACTTTACTGCATAATGCTGTTAGATGGTGAACGGGCTAGTCCAGTGAGTTTGATTCTCACTGGGTGCCCTTTTATTTTTGGCCTTGTGCCAAATTTAACTTAGCTTAATTCCTTATAAAATGGCTAACGACAGTTGTTAGTTTGGATTTTTTATTGTCCCCAAGTCAGCTAAGATGAAAGAAAGGACCCCCCCTACAAAAAAGCGGTTATAATTTTCGGGACACTAGAAAAATAAAAGCTAATGTCTCTGTAAGAGTTAGGGGGACAAGTCTGTATGTGTATGGGGTGGGGTGAATTGTACAGATTCTACAAGGTTTTTCGTCTCTGCAACAGCGCACTGAAAAGCAATTAAAAAGGAGACATCAATACAACGAATAATCGAAAATGCTTCTTTTAAAAATTTTTTTATTACATTTCTTAATGATTCGACCAAAAAGAATAAAGAAAATATATTTCTATTATATGTTATTTAATAAGCTTAGCTGTGACACAAGGCCCGAAGTATGGGGGGCCCAATGAGAATCGAACTCACAATGGTCTGTGAATCTAGCTTGCTAATTATTACACCACGTGAGTTTTTTTTTATAGTTATTTACTAAGCTTAGATGTGGCACAAGGCCAGAAAGTATGGGGGCGCCCAATGAGAATCGAACTCAACGAACAATGGTGTGGCGAAATCTAGCTTGCTAACCATATACCACGCGAGAAGTTCTCTTTATATAGTTATTTACTAAGCTTAGATGTGGCAAAGGCCAGAAAGTGTGGGGCGCCCAATGAGAATCGAACTCACAACAATGGTCTTGCGAATCTAGCCTACCATGTGAGGAGTTATATACATGATCCTGGTCACAATTATTGGCATCCGTGAAATTTCAGCAAATCTCTGAAAAAAATTTTAAAAATAAAATAAATAAATAATAAAAAATTAGTGAAACTAATGTCTATTGACAACTCTTGGTGATAAAGAACACCAAATGATAAAATAAGTTATTTTCCGTTTATTATTGAAGGGATATAGCAAAAAGAAAAAGGAAGAAAAAAAAAGAGAAAAACGGAAAAAATTAAAGGGCTCAATACCAGTGATCATCACTATCTCGCCTTAGCTTAATTTGAAAAAAAAATTTTTATTAAGATTTTTTTGAGAGCTGTTGCGTATGGGAGGGGTCCTAATTTCAATGTTTCGGGTTTTATAGACATTTTTGTAATATCAGGCTTCTGTTCGCTTCCCTTTTCCATTATTCAATATCCAATATTGACAACAAAATTATTATTAATTAATTTAATGCCATATGGAATGCCTCTTATATGTTAAGTTTTTATCTTATTTTGTTCCCACTTGTTAGCAAAGCCAAGGCTCCAGCATCCTTACTAATTGATAGCGAGTTCGATCCTGCTGTTGCCCATACATGCGATTGTGTTACATCTAGCGGGTTGACCCTATTCTGTCTTTTTAAAAGCGAGTGTGATAATCTTATATCTTGATTGGTCTTTCTTTAGTCTTATTTATAATAGATATTAACCTACTCCGTGGTATAGATAATTATGAATTATATTATTTACATTTAATTTTTCAAGGTATATGAAACTTTGTTTAAAGTAAATTAGGTGTGTCCGAAAACACCACAATTCTTTAATAAACTGTTAATTTTACCTGGAGGGTTTAAGGTTGGGGTTAGAGGTGACC
>CM042163.1:34811832-34894332 GCA_023376005.1 Doryteuthis pealeii
CTATGCGTTAGTGTGTTAATTATCAAAGATGCCTTAACATATTATTGCTGATGTTAAATGTTATTTTATTTTATGTTAGTTTTTTATTTTTCTGTTAATTGCTTCTTGGATTTATAGGCGTTTTTTATTGTTAATTTTTATAGGGATTTTAGTATTATTTAATGAGGATTTTCTATATATTGGCTGATGTCAATCAGTGCCCTATTTTATGGTTGTAGTTAAATGTTGTTTTATGGCACTAGTATTTAGAAGAGCGCTATATATAGTTAAGAGAAAGGAAATGAATCCGACAGTATGAGTATAGATAAAAGGATATGAAAACAACACAATATGCTGTTAAGTGCAAGATTTTATATCTATTCATAGCTATATTGAACAATTTTCAATTTATCAAAAATCATCATCAGAGGTGTTATACTCCAGCCTTATCATAGCGGAGACGAAAATAAATGAATTTAAAATGAAAACATTGATTGTTGCAAAAAAATATGCGGAAGTTTCAAATATAAGTAACGCCAACGGGCTTTTCTCGTTCAGCGACATTATGTATCTCTTATTGTAAATTTTCGCTTTTAAATTCATATTATTTCGTCTCCCGCTATTTGATAAGCAGGAGTATAAACAACTCTGAGGACTAGACCAGGGGGATTTGATATGCTGAGGCAAAGTGTCATACGTTTGTCAACTCCCAGATGCTTTATGCACAGATCAGATTACGCTGTGCTACTCATGCGGCTGAGTTGGCGAGGACCTGTATTGAACCTGGACCCTTTGCAATCCAAGCAAATGCCTCTACCGAACTATCATATTGTCATCTACTCTTACTTGGCCAGCCCGATCGTAAAAACAACTATTTTGAAAACAGATCCAGTTATTTGATAAAAAAGAAAACATGGTGAGTAAAAGTTTATAGTAAGACAAAAGATTTATTTACCCAATCACTCCCATGAATAAGATGCAACACATGGTAATTAAGTGGCAGTACAAACTGGGTTTTCTATTTATATCTTATGGACACTTTTTAATAAAAATGATTGATCAAAGCATGCAATACCAGAAGCCGACTTATCTTTGACACATTGAGACCTGCATCAGGGTCAGGCGTCCCTGGATGTTGTGGTTAACATGCTGAACTGCTGACATTGTAGTGAGTTCGAACTCCAATCGTGGCTATTGTCATGTTTGAATAATTGCTCTGGCCAAGGTATAAACCGCCTCATCCCCCGCTTAATGGATTAAAAGTATCACTACTGTTCTTATTCAACAAGGATGGTTTGGCTTAATTAACCAGTGAAGATTGAGATGGCATTAACAAAAGAAACACCTATTTTGGAAGTTTGTTAGGGTGTGGTTATTTACACAAATTACTTTCCAGCAAATGAGTTTGATGCCCCCCAAAAAACCAGGCTTTCCCCCTTCCCCGCCAAAACCAAAAAAAAAAAAAAAAAAAAAAAAAAAATTCCCATACCTCTGACCAGGTATTTAAACGTGAGGATTTTTGTTTTGAGGCATACATGAGGATGCGAAACGTCGTCTTTTCTGTGTAATGGATCAGTAGACTTAGCTTGCTAACTTTACACCGCAATGAGAATAGATGTATGTTCATGTCACATGATATCACATCCCCCCACCCCAACCCCACCCAATTCCCTTACCTTGACCAGCAATATTTTAAACAGTTGAACTCGTCTTTTCAGTAGTAATGGATCTGCGAGACTAGCTTGCCTAACCACTACACCACAATGAAATAGATGTGAATTCATTACATGATATACAGGTCCCCCCCCACCCACCAATTCCCTTACTCTGACCAGGTATTTTAAAACATTGAACTCTCTTCCAGTAAATGGATCTGCAAGACTAGCTTGCCTAACCACTTACACCACAATGAGAATAGATGTGGATGTTCATTCACATGATATCACAGACACCCCCACCCAACCCCAATCCCCTTACCTCTGACCAGGTTTTTAAACATTGAACGTCCTCTTTTCGGTAGTAAATGGATCTGTGAGACTAGCTTTGCCTAACCACAACACCATAATTGAGAATAGATGTGATGTTCATTCACATGATATCACAGTCCCCCCTTAACCCCCATTTCCCTTACCTACTGACCAGGTATTTTAAACAATTGCTCTTTTTCAGTAGTAATGGATCCTGCGAGACTAGCTTGCTAACCACAACACCACAATGAGAATAGATGTGATATTCATTCACATAATATCACAGCACCCCCCAACCCCCCATTTCCCTTACCTACTGACCAGGTATTTTTAAACATTGAACTCTCTTTTCGGGTAGTAATGATCTGCGAGACTAGCTTGCTAACCACTACACACAATGAGAATAGATGTGATATGCATTCACATGGATATCACAGGGTCCCCCCCCAATTCTTACCTCTGACCAGGTATTTTAAAAATTGAACTCTCTTTTCGGTAGTAATGGGATCTGTTTGAGACTAGGCTGCTAACCACAACACCACAATGAGAATAGATGTGCATGTTCATTCACATGATATCACACTGAACCCCACCAACCACAATTCCCCTTACCTCTGACCAGGTATTTTAAACATTGAACTCTTTCTTTTCAGTAGTAATGGATCTGCGAGACTAGCTGCAACCATTACACCACAATGAGATAGATTGATGTTCATTCACATATATTACAGCCCCCCCCCCAACCCCACCAATTCCCTAACCTCTGACCAGCTATTTTAAACATTGAACTCTCTTTTCGAGTAGAATGGATCTGTGAGACTATGCTTGCTAACCACTACACCACAATGAGAATAGATGTATGATGTTCATTCACATGATATCACAGCACCCCCCCAACCCCACCAATTCCCTTACCTCTGACCAGGTATTTTAAACATTGAACTCTCTTTTCAGTAGTTGGATCTGCGAGACTAGCTTACTAGACCATTATACCACAATGAGAATAGAGAAATCTGTATGTCATTTACTTAATGTCACAGGCCTCAACCCCCACCCCAATTCCCTTACCTCTGACCAGGTATTTTTTAAACATTGAACTCTTCTTTTCAGTAGTAATTGGATCTGCGAGACTAGCTTGCACCACTACACCACAATGAGAATAGATGTGATATCATTCACATGATATCACAGGGTCCCCCAACCCACCAATTCCGCTTACCTCTGACCAGCTATTAAACATTAACTCTCTTTTCAGTAGTAATGGATCTGCGAGACTAGTTTGCTAACCATTACACCACAATGAGAAATAAAAATTGTAATGTTTCATTTACTTAATGTCACAGCCCCCTGCCCTCTCAAACTTTTTATTGATTGACTTTAGTTATCGTCCATGAATTCAAAAAATGAACAACTGTTGCATCATCACAAATGTGTTTATTCACAGGGAAACAGATTTCCCATCTAATCATATTAAAAAACAAACTTCTAAAATTGGCCAACACAGAATTTCAGCTATGAAGTGATTGTCAGCGTAATTAATGATATCTTGATATCTGTATAATCTACCAGTGATGCTGATAACCTTTTAATTTAGGTCTGTCCCTCGGATGCCATCTATTTGATTCGAACGAGTTCTCCGGAAAATTGTTGGGTCCCAACTTAGTTTCTTAATAAATTGTATGAGTTTTATCTATGAACAACTTGTAATTAGTGCGAACTGGAGTTCATCTCCGCTTATTACAAATGTCAGTTAGCATGTTAGCATCACGCCATGGGGACTCTCTGAAATTTTCTGGAAGTCAATTCTCAGAAGGGCTAGAGAATTACAAGGATATCGTCAGCTGTATAATTAGATGGCTGATTAAATCAGAAAATTAAAAATGTTTCTGTTCTTTATTTATTTATTTATTTATTTATTTATTCAAGCCATCACAGACTGTGAATAAATAAAGATTATAAAATCAATAAAAATACCTGCTTAAAAAAAAAGAGAAAAGAATGAATTAAAAAATTTTTAAAAAGAAATAAAAAAAAGAAAAAAGAAAAGAATAAATTAAAAAGAATTAAATGAAAAAAAAAAGAATTAAAAAGATAAATAAAAAAAAGAAAGAATAAATTGAAAAAAAAGAATTAAAAAAGAATAAAGAAAAAAAAGAAAAAAAAAGGAATATATAATGAGAGTGGAAGACGAATATTTAAATGATGAGAACCAATGAAGAAAATTTCTGACTTAGAAAACGGTAACAATTGCACTGAATGCATGAATTTGGTGTGTAGTAGTAGTAGTAGTAGTAATGTGAGCAGGATTAATCGTAGTAGGGATTTTTCATCCATGGATTTGTCTGTGTTCAGTTACTGTAGGTCATGCATGATTCAACACCATTTATTAGGTTATTGCCTGGCTACAGCTTCATCGTACATGCATCAGTTAATAACCTGCTGGGGTAAATGTGTGTCGGAAGCAGGCACATTTTGCAAGATATAACCCCCTACCCACTGCCACCCTAGAGTTTTAATTTGAAACAAATGTTGAGAGAAGGAACATTTTGGATTTTAATGAGTATCTGATAGCTGGCAAAACAGTTATTATTAATACTCTTTCTTGCCCTTTATTAAAACAAAAGGGGATACGCCGTACCAATGCCCCCCTCCCCAATTGCCAAAACAACTATTATTAATGTTCTATCTTGCCCTTTATTTAAAAAAAACAAACAACAAGCATACATGTACCAATGCCCCCAATTGCAAAACGCTATTATTGATGCCATGGCCCCCCCACCAATTGCAAAACAACTTTATTAATGCTCTTTCTTGCCCCCTGTTAAAACAAAAGGCCGTTAATTTGAGGTGAGCCACATCGTGCACTCAATCCAAAATTTTTATTTATCTGAAGTGAAATACAATGAATTGTACACGACTCGCATATATAGCCGGAAGGTTTTAGGGTTGGGAGGAAAGGGTGTCGAAACTGTCATACTACTACATGGATCTATCTTAGCTAAGTCACTCGCTGACCGAATCCATTCAAAGATAATCTTGCATTCTCTCTTACCGCCTACATTCACCAAAATACCTCTTCGCTCTATGACATAACCTACTTAGAATCGTTAAGGCCATATGGGTAACTTATGCCCCCCCTGCCCCTTAAAACGTTTTGTTATAATAATTTATATTAATAATTGTCATCCTTAATTGACGACCGTTATCATCTTGCAACACCCTCTGGGAAAAAAGGAGAACCGTCCAAATTGTCCAAGAATGAAATACTAAAAATGGTAAAATCCTGATAATCTGGTGCTCTGAATTCTTATTCTTATGAGTGTTGTCACTCAAATAGATTAATGGACCATTTCATTTTTATTAAAGAAAGAAAGGAAGAAAAAAAAATTAGCATTGCTACACAAAAAAGAAGAAAGAGTGGGCGGAAGATAGAGTGCATGGAAGCAATAACAGTAATCTGTTTCAATCGAAATAAATTAAAAGCATGAAAAGTTTTAGATAAAAAAGAGTGAGAATGAGTTGAATCAAGATTATTATAATTTTACATATTGAACTATTTTACATAGCTCTTAAGTAAACATATCTAATGTTGTAATAATAATTATCATTACTGGGTATATCCACAGATGCCTTGCTAGTTATAAATAATTCTTTGGAATAACAATGATAGAACCCTTTTTATCATATGGATGCTAGAGTGGTGTCTGAGGTCTACATGCTTCTGGGAATGAGGTTAAAACTCTATCTGATGTGATGTCAGTTTGGAGTTTGGGGAATGTGGAGAACCCCTCAATCACTATTGCCGGCCTATGGTCCACTCTGACCCGGATGGTAGTACCTGTTAGGGTCCCATCTATGAGTTAAATAGAAAATGTATTTATTAAAAAAAAATGTGTATCCATAAGAATTTATTTATTTCAAAATTTTTATCGACATTAAATGACCACTGAGGGTTGCTATGCATAAAACAAAACGAAACAAACCAGCATATGATCCCCTCAAAGAAACATTTTACCGCTATAATAATGTTCTACAAGACAAAAGCATAGTTTGTCCATAATTGTACCACCCATTTCCATTCCATTAGAAGTCTAGTCGCAGATGTGATGACGACGTCCACTCCATGTTGTTCAACAAGTTTGTAGACCTTCGGTGGCCTAGTTATCCAATTCTGGACTTGCAGATGACGGTCACACACATGCATGAGAAATCCATCTGCATTTGGTGGTCAGGGACAACTAAGACATCGCCGCCTCTGCAGCCCTGTCATCGTTGTCTTGTGATGGACTTCTAAAAGGAGGAGGAAAGTTGCTGTCAGCACACCTGATGCTGAGATGCTTAACTCTTTAACATCCTAGTACCACCCATCTGGAGTACATTTGTTTCTTAATGCCTCCCAAACCGATAAGCTTTGTTTAAATTTGATTAAACATTATTTAGAAGTCTTTTAGGTTTAAGAGAAAATGAACAGGTGACTTTAACTTTAAACATCCTGTTGAGAATTTTCTAAATCCAGAGCATCCCTTATAAGGATATATGTAAAAAATGGCAAGAAATGACCCTTGCATCTAAAGTACCTGTTATTTCCGCTTAAATCAAGACTTGTAAATATGTTTAATATTACGATTTAAACAAATGATATCAATTTGGGGTAGATTAGGGAAAACAAATGAGACTTCAGGACCGGGTGGAATGAGGTGGTATAGGATATTAAGAGGTTAAAGGAAAAGGCATTTTAGCCATCTTTTAATAAAATCCTTATGGAATGGACTAGAAAATTTCAATAGGATATTAGATTAATATATCCTTCATGAAGAGATCTTTTGTTTAGCAACCTTCATGAAAATGATCTGCTTGTCTTTAAAGAACCTTACATTAAATGAGGAGAAAAATGTGACCTATCAAATTCTTACAAGTTCAGTATTATATTATTGCCAAACGTTTTATTGATAAATCAATACATTTGCTGAAAAACCTAAATGTTCTTTGCTTTTGATTGATTTTAATGTTTAATGTGGATTGAAAGAACGTTATTGATAACATTGTCTCTTTGCGCAAAAAAAAAAAAAAATGATTTCTTTAAAGAAAGGAATAAAGAAATAGAATTGTTTTTAATCTGGTTTAACCTATCCATCTACCCAACCCCTCTGCAAGTGTAGGATGTGACACCCAAGGATCAATTTTTTTAAGCGAGGTTAACAGGTTGAAGATCTGTTTCCTTCTAGACCAGTTGGCATATTGGCATATTTTAAGAGCACAGTCTGTCCTACTATACCATAGCTGGAGGGGAATAGTTGGATCATACCTATCAAGGGTATCAGGCATATTTGGTTTGATTTCTTTATCTAATGGCATGTATTAAACTTCATGGGTTATTTAATCCGAAAGCTATCCTGTTATAGAAAAAAAAAAAAAAAAAAAAAAAAAAAAAAAAAAAAAAAAAAAATAAAAAAAAAAAAAAAAAAAAAAAAAAAACGAACAGTAGTTGGTACTATTTAACCCATACCTGGGGTGTGCAGATATTAGCTTAAGTTTTGTTTGGTTTTTTTGTTTAATGACATGCCAACCTTTATGTTTATTTAATGCAAAGCCGTCCTTGTAGAAGAACAGTAGTGGTACTATTTTAACTCATAGCTGCAGTGGGGATAAAAGATTCATGCCTTCCTAAGGCTATTAGCACTATATTTGGTTTGGTTTCTTTGTTTAATAGCTTATCAACCTTTATGGTTATTTAATGCCTTGTAGGAAGAACAGTAGTAGTACTGTTAACCCATAGCTGGGGGGGGGGAATGAAAGAGTTTATACCTATACCAGGGTATTAAGGCTTGAAAGCGAATGTAATAGTATGGCTTGAGTTTGAAACTTGCTATGATGTCGCAGCCCAGCAGCGTTACTCACAATGGGGTATGTGAAAGCAAACACCGCTCATCCAGGAATTAACCTGGGTGCTGTGTCCATTTCCTATGCAATAACACCACCATAATCTTGTTTAACCTGTAGACGTTGAGATTTAATAAGATTTGATTTTTGGTAAAAAAATGAATTGAAACTGAAAAAAAAAAAATTTTTTTTTAATCAAATAAATAAATTCAATAATATTGCTTCATGTTTTATAAATTTTCTGTTTTGAGTTCAAGTTCGATTTATCACAAAAACTATTATCACCAACGTTACTTGAATAACGAAATGTGTAGACGCTTGAATAATTGCGTTAACCGTGCGTGTTGAATGGATTGGAGAGGCACTTGCATGTCAGATTGTGTTAAAAGGATTTCTTTGAAGGAAAACAAATGAAAAAAAGAAAAAGATGTTTCTATTCTCTTTGCTGTTGAGAAAATTTCACTACTGGAATGTTGAATTTGCTGAATATGTTTCAAGATTAAAAAAAAAATCTGGTTCTTCTTTGATTGAATATTCTCATATGTTTTAATATTGTGCAGATTATTGGTTTGTTACATTGGCCTGTTAGCTCAAGTGTGAGAGCATCCATTTCGAACCACTAGGTTCTGAGTTTGAACGATCCTCACCAACTCAGCACAAAGATAAGCTTAGACTATTTCTATTTGGGAGAGGAATTATGTCTTAAATCCTTGGAATTTATTTTCTTTTAAACAAAGAAGCCAAAAAATCTAAAAATATTTCATTCCATGCTTGTACTTACTTCTATTTCAACCCATACTTTGTTTTCTTCAGATTCATTCCATACTTCTTTTACTTCATATTTCATTCCTGCTTACATTTCATTCTATACTTCTTTTACTTCATATTTCATTCCTTGCTTTACATTCAATTCCATACTTTTTTTATTCTATTCATTCCGTACTTCTGTTTACTTCATATTTCATTCCATACTCTTTCTACTTCAGATTTTATTCTCTGCTATATGTTTACTTAGATTTCATTCCAACTTCTTTTTACTTCAGATTCATTCCTTGCTTTACATTTCATTCTATACTTCTTTTACTCATATATTCATTCCTTGCTTTACATTTCATTCTATACTTCTTTTTACTCAGATTTCATTCCTTGCTTTACATTTCATCTCATACTTCTTTTTACTTCATATTTCTCCTTGCTTTACATTTCATTCTACTTCTTTTACTTCAAGATTTCATTCCTTGCTTTACATTTCATTCTATACTTCTTTTTTACTTCATTATTCATTCTTGACTTTACATTCTTCTATACTTCTTTTTACTTCATATTTTATTCCCGCTTGTGTTTACTTCAAATTCATTCCATACTTTTTTCCTACTTCACATTCATTTCTGCTTGTATTTACTTTCACATTTCATTCCCTGCTCATTATTTGCTTCATATTTCTTCCTTGCTTCACATTTCATTCATACTGTTTTTACTCCACATTTCATTCCATGCTTCTATTTACTTGTTTTAATTTATATTTTTCTTTTTACAAACAAGTGCAACAAATATGCTTATAAAAATTTCCTTTTGTGTAATAACATGTTAACGCCTCTAGTATTTTAATTATATATTCTGTTAATTTCTGTATGAAATGATTAAGATCTGCATTTAGACTGCTCACCTGAAAAATGTTTAATGATTATACAGTGTCACTTTTACTCACAACAAAACAATACTCCAGGCTTTGTTGACAGAAGTCATCAGTGCTATTAATTAGTTTTAATAAGAAGTTTTATTGATATCTTATAAAGAACCACTATCAGAGCTGGGTGGGTGTGGCCAGCAACCCCACCCTGTAGATTAATTGCTATTGAAACCAATTGGCAACATTTACTGACATGTGACCCTGTGATCCTAGGATTCCACAAGTGGCTTTAGTAGGATACTAACGATGCATGGACAAGAAGTGAACAAGTAAAGTTGGCGGTACAGCAAACAGCAAAGTGAGTCTATCCCCTTTTGCTTACAGCTAGCCAGTGAGATTTTTTTTTTGCTGGATGGAGTGCCACACCTACCGTGTAGCTCCTCATTTTACTGCACAGATCAATCTTTGTGCTACTCATGCCACCAAGTTTGGCAAGGACCAGTATGAACCTAGAATCTGCAATTTCATAGGTGTTGCTCTACCAACTGAGCTGTTACATTGTCAAAAAATCAAAAAAAAATCAGAAAACATTTCTTTGACGGCAATTTTGTTCTTCCCACCTATGAGCTTCGGTTGTGGGTTGCCCACATTAAAACGAGGCCTTGTGCCCAGCCCATACAAGTGGTGTATGAGCAAATTACTCCCCTTATTCAAGAAAAAGATGAAAAATAGTTCAGCCTAGTAATCTTTATGGTGCTCTACCTCAGATGCGAATACTATCTCCCTGGTCTAACACAAGTGAAAAGAGTATAAGCGTTCCCTTGCTGTCCAGCTGATATTGAAAAATAGGCCACTCTCTCGACTTTACTATTCGGAATGGTAGAAATTCTGTCTTTAAATATACAAATTATAGCTGAAAACTATTTTTCATCTTTTTTCTTGAATAAGGGGAGTATTTGCCTCATACCCCACTTGTATGAGCATTGGCACAAGGCCTCGTTTTATGTGGGCCAACCACAGCCGAAAAGCTCATAGGTGGGAAAGAACAAAAATTGCGTCAAAGAAATGGTTTTCTTGATTTTTTTGATTTTTTCCAAATGTAAAGCTCAGTTGGTAGAGCAACCACCTATGAATTGCAATGATTCTAAGTTCAATACTGGTCCTTTGCAACTTGGTGCATGAGTAGCACAGATTGATCTGTGCAGTAAAATGAGGAGCCTACGGTAGCGATGTGGACTCCATCCAGCAAAAAAAAATCTCACTGTCTAGCTGTAGCAAAAAGGGGATAATCACTTGCTGTTTGGCTGGATACCGCCAACTTACTTTTCACTTTTCTTTCATGCATCGTTAATCCTTACTTAAAGTCCACTGTTGATCCTATGGATCACAGGGTCACAACTGTCAGTAAATGTGCATGGTTTCAATAGCAATTAGACTCTACAGGGTGGGGTTGCTGGCCAACACACCCAGCTCTGATAGTGGTTCTTTATATAGATATTCATAAAACTTCTAACTTAAAACTAATTATAAGCATGATGACTTCTGTCAACAAAGCCTGGAGTATTGTTTTGTTGTGAGTAAAGTGACACTGTATAATCATTAACATTTTTCAGGTGAGCAGTCTAAATGCAGATCTTACATTTCATACAGAAATTAACAAAGAATATATAATTAAAATACATGAGCGTTAACATGTTATTACACAAAAGGAAATTTTATAAAGCATATTTGTTGCCTTGTTTGTAAAAAGAAAAAATATAATTAAAAACAAGTAAATAGAAGCATGGAATGAAATGTGGAGTAAAAACAAGTATGGAATGAAATGTGAAGCAAGGAAAGAAATATGAAGCAAATAATGAGCAGGGAATGAATGTGAAGTAATACAAGCAGAGAAATGAAATGTGAAGTAGGAAAAAAGTATGGAATGAAATTTGAAGTAAAAACACAAGCGGGGAATAAATATGAAGTAAAAAGAAGTATAGAATGAAATGTAAGCAAGGAATGAAATATGAAGTAAAAAGAAGTATAGAATGAAATGTAAAGCAAGGATGAAATCTGAAGTAAAAAGAAGTATAGAATGAATGTAAAGCAAGGAATGAAATATGAAGTAAAAAGAAGTATAGAATGAAATGTAAAGCAAGGAATGAAATCTGAAGTAAAAAGAAGTATAGAATGAAATGTAAAGCAAGGAATGAAATATGAAGTAAAAAGAAGTATAGAATGAAATGTAAAGCAAGGAATGAAATCTGAAGTAAAAAGAAGTATGGAATGAAATCTGAAGTAAACATAAGCAGAGAATAAAATCTGAAGTAGAAAGAAGTATGGAATGAAATATGAAGTAAACAGAAGTACGGAATGAAATATGAAGTAAAAAGAAGTATGGAATGAAATGTAAAGCAAGGAATGAAATATGAAGTAAAAAGAAGTATAGAATGAAATGTAAAGCAAGGAATGAAATATGAAGTAAAAAGAAGTATGGAATGAAATCTGAAGTAAAACAAAGTATGGGTTGAAATAGAAGTAAGTACAAGCATGGAATGAAATATTTTTTTAGATTTTTGGCCTTCTTTGTTTAAAAGAAAATAATTCCAAGGATTTTTAAGACATAATCCTCTCCAAAAATAAAAATAGTCTAAGCTTACTCTTGTGCTGAGTTGGTGAGGATTCAGTTCCAAACTCAGAACCTAGTGGTTCCAAGATGGATGCTCTACCAACTGAGCTAAACAGGCCAATGTAACAAACAATAATCTGCACAATATTAAAAAATATGAGAATATTACAGATCAAAAGAGAACCAGTTTAATCTGAACAATACTTCAAGCAACATTCAACATTCCAGTAGTGAATTTTCTCAACCAGCAAAGAGAATAGAAACATCTTTTCTTTTTTTTCATTTTGTTTTTTTCCTTCAAAGAAATCCTTTTAACACACATCTGACATGCAGTGCCTCTCCAATCCATTCAAACACGCACGGTTAACAGCAATTATTCAAGCGTCTACACATTTAGTTATTCAAGTAAACGTTGGTGATAATAGATTTTTGTGATAATCGGAACTTGAACTCAAACAGAAATTTATAAAACATGAAGCATATTATTGAATTTAATTTATTTGATTAAAAAAAAATTTTTTTTTTTTCAGTTTCAATTCATTCTTTTTTACCAAAATCAAATCTTATTAAATCTCAACGTCTACAGGTTAAACAAGATTATGGTGGTGGTTATTGCCATAGGAAATGGACACAGCACCCAGAGTTCAATTCCTGGATGAGGGTGTTTGCATTTCACATACCACATTGTGAGTAACCTGCTGGGCTGCGACATCATAGCAAGTTCAAACTCAAGCCATACTATTACATTCGCTTTCAGCCTAATACCCTTGGTATAGGTATAAACTCTTTCATTCCCCCCCCCCAGCTATGGGTTAAACAGTACTACTACTGTTCTTCTACAAGGCATTAAATAACCCATAAAGGTTGATAAGCTATTAAACAAAGAAACCAAACCAAATATAGTGCTAATAGCCTTAGGAAAGGCATGAACTCTTTTATCCCCACTGCAGCTATGAGTTAAATAGTACCACTACTGTTCTTCTACAAGGACGGCTTTGGCATTAAATAAACCATAAAGGTTGGCATGTCATTAAACAAAGAAACCAAACAAAACTTAGAGCTAATATCTGCACCCCCCCAGGTATGGGTTAAATAGTACCACTACTGTTCTTCTATAAGGATAGCTTTGGCATTAAATAACCCATGAAGGTTTATATGCCATTAGATAAAGAAATCAAACCAAATATAGCTGATACCCTTGGGATAGGTATGAATCCAACTATTCTCCCTCCAGCTATGGGTAAATAGTAGGACAGACTGTGCTCTTTAAAATATGCAATATGCCAACTGGTCTAGAAGGAAAACAGATTTCAAACCTGTTAACCTCCGCTTAAAAAAATTGACCTTGTGTCACATCCTACACTTGCAGAGGGGTTGGGTAGATGGATAGAGGTTAAACCAGATTACAACAATTCTATTTCTTTATTCTTTCTTTAAAAGAAATCTTTGCGCCAAGAGACAATGTTATTCAATAACGTTCTTCAATCCACATTAAACATTTAAATCAAATCAAAAGCAAAGAAACATTTAGCTTTTCAGAAAATGTAATTTGATTATCAATAAACGTTCGGCAATAATATAATACTGACACTTCGTAGAATTTGATAGGTCACATTTTTCTCCTCATTTAATGACAGGTTTCTTTTAAAGACAAGCAGATCATTTTCATGAAGTGGTTGCTAAACAAAAGATCTCTTCATGAAGGATATATTAACTCTTAATATCCTATTGAAAATTTTCTAAGTCCATTCCTATAAGGATTTATTAAAAGATGGCTAAAAATTGCCTTTTCCTTTAACTCTTAATATCCTATACCACCTCATTCCACCCGGCCGGAAGTCTCATTTGTTTCCCTAATCTACCCCAAATGATTATCATTTGTTTAAATGTAATATTAAACATATTTACAAGTCTTTGATTTAAGGGAAATAACAGGTAACTTTAGATGCAGGGTCATTTTTAGCCATTTTTTAATATATCCTTATAGGGATGCTCTGGATTTAGAAAAATTCTCAACAGGATGTTAAGAGTTAAAGTCACCTGTTATTTCTCTTAAAATAAAGACTTCTAAATATGTTTAATATCAAATTTAAACAAAGGCTATCGTTTGGGGAGGATTAGGAAAACAAATGTACTTCCAGATGGGTGGTATAGGATGTTAAGAGTTAAGCATCTCAGCATCAGGTTGTGCTGACAGCAACTTTCCTTCCTCCTTTTAGAAGTCCATCACAGACAACGATGACAGGGCTGCAGAGCGGCTCTTAGTTGTCATGAACCACCAAATGCAGATGGGAATTTCTCATGCAATGTGTGTGACCTCATCTGCAAGTCCAGAATTGGACTAACTAGCCACCAGAAGGTCTACAACTGTTGAACAACATGGAGTGACGTCGTCATCATCATCTGCGACAGACTTCTAAATGGATGGAAATGGGTGGTACCATTAATGGACAAACTATTGCTTTTGTCTTTGTAGAACATTATTATAGCGGTAAATGTTTCTTTGAGGGGATCATATGCTGGTTTGTTTCGTTTTGTTTTATGGCATAGCAACCTCAGTGGGTCATTTAATGTCGATAAAATTTTGAAATAAATTAATTCTTAATGGATACACAATTTTTTTTTATAAATACATTTTTCTATTTAACTCATAGATGGGACCCTAACAGGTACTACCACTCCGGGTCAGAGTGGACCATGGCGCAATAGTGATGAAGGGGTTCTCCACATTCCCCAAACCTCCAAAACTGGAACCTCACCATCAGATAGAGTTTAACCTCATTCCCAGAACATGTAGACCCTCAGACACCACCTTCTAGCATCCATATGATAAAAAGGGTTCTTAATCATTGTTATTCCAAAGAAAATTATTTCATACTAGCAGCATCTGTGGATATACCACAGTATGATAATTTAATTATTACAACATTAGATATGTTTACTTAAGAGCTATGTAAAATAGTTCAATATGTAAAATTATAATAATCTTGATTCAACTCATTCTCACTCTTTTTTTATCTACCTTTTCATCTTTTATTTTCGATTGAAACAGATTACTGTTATTGCTTCCATGCACTCTATCTTTCCCCCACTCTTTCTTCTTTTTGTGTAGCATGCTCTTTTTTTTTCTCCCTTTCTTTCTTTATAATAAAAATGAAATGGTCCATTATCTATTTGAGGTGACAACACTCATAAGAAATAAGAATTCAGAGCACCAGATTATCAGGATTTACATTTTTAGTATTTCATCTTGGACAATTTGGACGTCTCCTTTTTCACCAGAGGGTGTTGCAAGATGATAACGGTCGTACAATTAAGGATCACAAATATTAATATATAAATTATTATAACAAAACGTTTTAAGGGGCAGGGGGGCATAAGTACACATATGGCCTTAACGATTCTAAGTAGGTTATGTCATAGAGCGAAAGAGGTATTTTGGTGAATGTAGGCTGTGTAAGAGAAGAATGCAAGATTTTATCTTTGAATGGATCGGTCAGCGAGTGAACTTAGCTAGATAGATCCATGTAGTAGTATGACCAGTTTCGACACCCTTCCTCCCAACCCTAAAACTTCCGGCTATATATGCCGAGTCGTGTACACATTCATTGTATTTCACTTCAAGATAAATAAAAATTTTGGATTGAGTGCACGAGTGTGCTCACCTCAAATAACGGCCTTTTGTTTTAACAGGGGGCAAGAAAGAGCATTAATAACAGTTGTTTTGCAATTGGGTGGGGGCATGCATCAATAATAGCAGTTTTGCAATTGGGCATTGGTACATGTATGCTTGTTGTTTTGTTTTTTTAAATAAAGGGCAAGATAGAACATTATAATAGTTGTTTTGCAATTGGGGAGGGGCATTGGTACGCGTATCCCCCTTTTTGTTTTAAAAAGGGCAAGAAAGAGTATTAATAATAACTGTTTTGCAGCTATCAGATACTCAAATTAAAAAATCCAAATGTTCCTTCTCTCCAACATTTGTTCAAATTAAACTCTAGGGTGCAGTGGGTAGGGGGTTAATATCTTGAAATGTGCCTGCTTCCACACACATTTACCACAGGTTATTAACTGATGCATGTACGATGAGCTGTAGCCAGGCACATACACTAATAAGGATGTTGAATCATGCATGACCTACAGTAACTGAACACAGACAAATCATGAATGAAAAATTCCCTCATACGATTAATCCTGCTCACATTACTACTACTACTACTACTACACACCAAATCATGCATTCAAGTCAATTGTTTACAGTTTTCTAGTCAGGAAATTTTCTTCATTGGTTCTCATCATTAAATATTCCGTCTTCCACTCTTCATTATATAATTCTTTTTTCTTTTTTTTTCTTTATTCTTTTTTAATTCTTTTTTTTTTCAATTTATTCTTTTCTTTTTTTTATTTATTCTTTTTTTAATTCTTTTTTTTTCAATTTATTCTTTTTTAATTTATTCTTTTCTTTTTTTTTCTTTTTTTTATTTCTTTTTAAAAAAATTTTTTTAAATTCATTCTTTCTCTTTTTTTTAAGGCAGGTATTTTTATTGATTTATATTATTATCTTTATTTATTCACAGTCTGTGATGAGCTTGAATAAATAAATAAATAAATAAATAAATAAAAAGACAGAAACATTTTTAATTTTCTGATTTAATCAGCCATCTAATTATACAGCTGACGATTCCTTGTAATTCTCTAGCCCTTCTGAAATTGACTTCCAGAAATTTCAGAGAGTCCCCATGGCGTGATGGCTAACATGCTAAACTGCAACATTGTAATAAGCGAGATTGAACTCCAGTCGCACTATTACAAGTTGTTCATAGATAAAAACTCTACAATTTATTAAGAAACTAAAGTTGGGACCCATCAAATTTCCCGGAGACTCGTTCGAATCAAATAGATGCATCCGAGGACAGACTAAATTAAAAGGTTATCAGCATCACTGGTAGATTATACAGATATCAAAGATATCATTAATTACCTGACAATCACTTCATAGGCTGAAATTCTGTGTTGCAATTTTAGAAGTTTGTTTTAATAATGATTAGATTGGAAATCTGTTCCCTGTGAATAAACACATTTGTGATGATGAACAACAGTTGTTCATAATTTTTGAATCATGACGACTAACATAAAGTCAATCAATAAAAAGTTTGAGAGGGCAGGGGGGCTGTGACATTAAGTAAATGAACATTACAATTTTTTATTCTCATTGTGGTGTAATGGTTAGCAAACTAGTCTCGCAGATCCATTACTACTGAAAAGAGAGTTCAATGTTTAAAATAGCTGGTCAGAGGTAAGGGAATTGGTGGGGTTGGGGGGGACCTGTGATATCATGTGAATGAATATCACATCTATTCTCATTGTGGTGTAGTGGTTAGCAAGCTAGTCTCGCAGATCCATTACTACTGAAAAGAGAGTTCAATGTTTAAAATACCTGGTCAGAGGTAAGGGAATTGGGTGGGGGGTTGAGGCCTGTGACATTAAGTAAATGAACATTACAATTTTCTATTCTCATTGTGGTATAATGGTTAGTAAGCTAGTCTCGCAGATCCATTACTACTGAAAAGAGAGTTCAATGTTTAAAATACCTGGTCAGAGGTAAGGGAATTGGTGGGGTTGGGGGTGCTGTGATATCATGTGAATGAACATCACATCTATTCTCATTGTGGTGTATGGTTAGCAAGCTAGTCTCACAGATCCATTACTACTGAAAAGAGAGTTCAATGTTTAAAATAGCTGGTCAGAGGTAAGGGAATTGGTGGGGTTGGGGGGGGCTGTAATATCATGTGAATGAACATCACATCTATTCTCATTGTGGTGTAATGGTTAGCAAGCTAGTCTCGCAGATCATTTACTACTGAAAAGAGGTTCAATGTTTAAAATACCTGGTCAGAGGTAAGGGGATTGGTGGGTTGGGTGGGGGGGTCATGTGATATCATGTGAATGAACATCACATCTATTCTCATTGTGGTGTTGTGGTTAGCAAGCTAGTCTCACAGATCCATTACTACCGAAAAGAGAGTTCAATTTTAAAATACCTGGTCAGAGGTAAGGGAATTTGGGGGGACCTGTGATATCATGTGAATGAATATCACATCTATTCTCATTGTGGTGTAGTGGTTAGCAAGCTAGTCTCGCAGATCCATTACTACCGAAAAGAGAGTTCAATGTTAAAATACCTGGTCAGAGGTAAGGGAATTGGGGGGGTGGGTGCTGTGATATTATGTGAATGAATATCACATCTATTCTCATTGTGTGTTGTGGTTAGCAAGCTAGTCTCGCAGATCCATTACTACTGAAAAGAGAGTTCAATGTTTAAAATACCTGGTCAGAGGTAAGGGAAATGGGGGGTTAAGGGGGGACCTGTGATATCATGTGAATGAACATCACATCTATTCTCATTATGGTGTTGTGGTTAGCAAGCTAGTCTCACAGATCCATTACTACCGAAAAGAGAGTTCAATGTTTAAAATACCTGGTCAGAGGTAAGGGGATTGGGGGGTTGGGTGGGGGTGTCTGTGATATCATGTGAATGAACATCACATCTATTCTCATTGTGGTGTAGTGGTTAGCAAGCTAGTCTTGCAGATCCATTACTACTGAAAAGAGAGTTCAATGTTTAAAATACCTGGTCAGAGGTAAGGGAATTGGTGGGTTGGGGGACCTGTGATATCATGTGAATGAATATCACATCTATTCTCATTGTGGTGTAGTGGTTAGCAAGCTAGTCTCGCAGATCCATTACTACTGAAAAGAGAGTTCAATGTTTAAAATAGCTGGTCAGAGGTAAGGGAATTGGTGGGGTTGGGGTGGGGGGGATGTGATATCATGTGAATGAACATCACATCTATTCTCATTGCGGTGTAAAGGTTAGCAAGCTAAGTCTCACTGATCCATTACAACAGAAAGAGAGTTTGATCCTCACTGTATGCCTCATAAAACAAAAAAATCCTCACGTTTAAAATACCTGGTCAGAGGTATGGGAATTTTTTTTTTTTTTTTTTTGCGGAGGAAGCTGTGGGGATCAAACTCATTTGTGGAAGTAAATTTGTGTAAATACCACACATACACAAACTTCCCAAAATAGGTGTTTCTTTGTTTAATGGCATATCAATCTTCATGGGTTAATTAATGCCAAAGCCATCCTTGTTGAATAAGAACAGTAGTGATACTATTTAATCCATTTAAGCTGGGGGGATGAGGCGGTTTATACCTTTGCCAAGAGCATTATTCCAAAAGTGAACAATAGCACGATTGGAGTTCGAACTCACTACAATGTCACAGTTCAGCATGTTAACCACAACATCACAGGGACCCTGACCCCTGATGCAGGTCTCAAATGTTGTCAAAGATAATGTCAGGCTTCTGGGTATTGCCATGCCTTTGATCAATCATTTATTAAAAAGTGTCCATTAAATATTAAATAGAAAACCCAGTTGTACTCCACTTAATTGACCATGTGTTGCATCTTATTCATGGGGGAGTGATTGGGTAAATAAATCTTTTGTCTTACTATAAACTTTTACTCACCATGTTTTTCCTTTTTCTATTAAATAATGATCTGTTTTCAAAATAGTTGTTTTAGATCGGGCTGGCCAAGTAGAGTAAGATGGACAATATGAATAAGTCGGTAGAGCATTTGCTTAGGAATTGCAAGGTTCCAGGTTCAATACAGGTCCTCGCCAACTCAGCGCATGAGTAGCACAGCTAATCTGATCTGTGCAGTAAAGCATCTGGGAGTTGACAATACGTATGACACTTTGCCTCAGCATATCAATCCCCCTGGTCTAGCATCCTCAGAGCTTGTTTATACTCCTGCCTTATCAATAGCGGAGACGAAAATAATATGAATTTAAAACGAAAACATGTTACAATAAGAGATACATAAATGTCGCTGACCGAGAAAAGCGTTGGCGGTTACTTATATTTGAAACTTCCGCATATCTTTTTTGCAACATCAATGTTTTCATTTTAAATTCATATTATTTTCGTCTCCGCTATTGATAAGGCTGGAGTATAAACAACCTCTGATGATGATTTTTATAAATTGAAATATTGTTCAATATTAGCTATGAATATGATATAAAATCTTTGCACTTTAACAGCATATTGTGTTGTTTTCATATCCTTTTATCTATACTCATACTGTCGGATTCATTTCCTTTCTCTTAACTATATATACCTCCTTCTAAATACTAGTGCCATAAAACAACATTTAACTACAAACCATAACAATAGCACTGATTGACATCAGCCAATATATAGAAAATCCTCATTAATAATACTAAAATCCTCTATAAAAATAACAATAAAAAACGCCTATAAATCCAAGAAGCAATTAACATGAAAAATAAAAAAACCTAACATAAATAAAATAACATTTAACATCAGCAATAATATGTTAAGCATCTTTGATAATTAACACACTAACCATAGCATCCTCACCTATAATAAACCCTCCTAACTAAAAAAACTGCAACCACAAAAACAAATCAAAAAAACAATAAAAACAATAAACCCTCCCATTTGAATAAACCTTGCACCACAAAAATAAACTACAACAAATAATCTCCCTGAAAATAATTATGGACGTGGTCGAAAACATTTGGGAAATAATATGGAACAGTTTCTGTACCACTTGGACCTATTAGGTCTCATCAGCAAGGTTATAGACATGGGAGACTTGCTGATGAGACATAATAGGTCGAAATGTACATTCAGGGATTGACATTTTATTGATTTGTTTAGCCATACATTTGAACATATATGCCCGCCTAAATTCATTAATTATTAACTAATTAATTTTCAAAATTAAGTATGACTTCAATTAAGCACATATCCTCCAAAAATTGTCGGCTAAAAGCCATATCAAATAAACACATTGTTTATTTACTTACTCTCATATATATATATTATATATATATATATATATATATATATAAGATTTTTGGATGTTTGTTTTTGTTTTTTTTTTAGAAGCAATGTTGAATAAATTATTATTTATATTTTTGCTTGAAGGCAATTATAAATGCATGTATCGTATAAAATTCGATAATTATAGAAAATAAACTTGACAAGTAAATCCCGCAAAGGATGGCTCGCCATGCAGAACACCGTACAGACTGTTTCGACTTTATTAAGTCTCTTCAGCGATGTATACTAACGACTCCCCTCCGACAGGAATCGAAACCGGGACTTCACAGGCATAGTCAGAGACCATATCCATTCGGCCGCCGGTACATAGCGAACAATCCCTGCGAAATGGCGAGCCATCCTTTGCGGGATTTACTTGTCAAGTTTATTTTCTATAATTATCGAATTTTATACGATACATGCATTTATAATTGCCTTCAAGCAAAAATATAAATAATAATTTATTCAACATTGCGGTACTCTATGAGGAAGTTCGTCCCGGTCCCCTGCCTCCAAATTTGCTGTTCGGTGACGTATCAAATACCAACCCCAACTATTACCGCTAGAGCGGTGTTACTTGAAAGAAAACAACCAACTCAAATAACAACCCCAACTATCGTATCGGCGCCTATTTGAGGGGGGGGGGCATTTTTGTCTTAATTCTTGTTTATTTATTTTTTTCCATTCGAAAGAAAAAAACATTAAACCGGTTTTTGTCGCAATTCTAATTTTTCTTTTTTTGTCGTAATTCTTATTATCGTAATTTGTCGTAATTCTTGTTTATTTATAGAAATTTGTCATATTTCTTGTTTAGATAGTTTTGAACAGACTGAGATAGATAGATATTTTCGACAGTAAATAGATAGATAGATAAACAAAACGATATAGATAGATAGATAGATAGATAGGTAGGTAAACAAAACGCAACGATATAGATAGATAGATAGATAAACACAACGATATAGATAGATAGATAGATAGGTAGGTAAACAAAACGCAACGATATAGATAGATAGATAGATAGATAAACACAACGATATAGATAGATAGATAGATAGATAGATAACACAACGATATAGATAGATAGATAGATAAACACAACGATATAGATAGATAGATAGATAGATAACACAACGATATAGATAGATAGATAGATAGTAACACAACGATATAGATAGATAGATAGATAGATAAATAGATAGATAGATAAACACAACGATATAGATAGATAGATAAACACAACCATATAGATAAATAATTAGATATCTATCTATCTATCTATCTATATCGTTGTGTTTTTATCTATCTATCTATTATCGTTGTGTTTATTTATCTATCTATCTATCTATATCGTTGTGTTTATTTTATCTATCTATTATCTATATCGTTGTGTTTATTTTCTATCTATCTATCTATCTATCTATATCGTTGTGTTTATCTATATCTATCTATCTATCTATATCGTTGTGTTTATCTATCTATCTATCTATCTATCTATCTATTATCGTTGTATCTATCTATCTATCTATCTATATCGTTGTGTTTATCTATCTATCTATCTATCTATCTATCTATATCTTGTGTTTATCTATCTATCTATCTATCTATCTATATCGTTGTTTATCTATCTATCTATCTATCTATCTATCTATCTATCTATCTATATCGTTGTGTTATCTATCTATCTATCATCTATCTATATCGTATCTATCTATCTATCTATCTATCTATCTATATCGTTGTGTTATCTATCTATCTATCTATCTATCTATATCGTTGTGTTATCTATCTATCTATCTATCTATCTATCTATCGTTGTGTTATCTTTCTATCTATCTATCTATCTATCTATATATCGTTGTGTTTATCTATCTATCTATATCGTTGCGTTTGTTTACCTATCTATCTATCTATCTATCTATCTATATCGTTGTGTTTATCTATCTATTCTATATCGTTGCGTTTTGTTTACTATTCTATCTATCTATCTATCTATCTATATCGTTTTGTTTATCTATCTATCTATTTACTGTCGAAAATATCTATCTATCTCAGTCTGTTCAAAACTATCTAAACAAGAAATATGACAAATTTCTATAAATAAACAAGAATTACGACAAATTACGATAATAAGAATTACGACAAAAAAAGAAAAATTAGAATTGCGACAAAAACCGGTTTAATGTTTTTTTTCTTTCGAGTGGAAAAAATAAATAAACAAGAATTAAGACAAAAATGCCCCCCCCCTCAAATAGGCGCCGATACGATAGTTGGGGTTGTTATTTGAGTTGGTTGTTTTCTTTCAAGTAACACCGCTCTAGCGGTAATAGTTGGGGTTGGTATTTGATACGTCACCGAACAGCAAATTTGGAGGCAGGGGACCGGGACGAACTTCCTCATAGAGTACCAACATTGCTTCTAAAAAAAAAAAAAACAAACATCCAAAAATCTTATTCACTTCGCCGAAGAGCTTAACGGCCGGTTTGTTTACTAAATAAACGTTCTACTTGCCTGCTATAGCAGGGGCGTGTAATAGTTTCCTTGACAAGGTTAATTTCGCAGGGATTGTTCGCTATGTACCTGCGGCCGAACGGATATGGTCTCTGACTATGCCTGTGAAGTCCCGGTTTCGATTCCTGTCGGAGGGGAGTCGTTAGTATACATCGCTGAAGAGCCTTAATAAAGTCGAAAGTCTGTACGGTGTTCTGGCATGGCGAGCCATCCTTTGCGGGATTTACTTGTCAAGTTTATTTTCTATAATTATCGAATTTTATACGATAATGCATTTATAATTGCCTTCAAGCAAAAATATTAAATAATATATATATATATATATATATATATATATATATATTTATATATATATATAATTCTATGAATGAAAATAACATACTTTTTTTATATTTATTACTCTTCAACAGAGAAAATTCTTAGCTCATTTAAAATTTCTAACCTAATCCATTCAGTCTTAGACGAATCAACATCACAAGCACATTGACAATAAAATATCCATTACTGCTACAGTCACATGCTACTTGGACCAGAAGGATAAAACCCAATGGTAGACAAGAAAACTGATGCCTGACAGATTTAAGGTCCTATTAACAGGTATTAAGTAATAATTTACTAAGCTTAGTTTGGTACAAGGCCAGAAATATGAGGCACTTAATAAGACCTCTTAATTTTTGTTCAATATAAGATTAAAATAAATAAACGCTTAAAAATAGAAACTTGATTTCTATATTCTAATAAACGTAAAAATTAAGACTAGCTCAATAACGTTAAACCATTACAGGTAAAGTTTTTTTTTTTTTTTTTTTGTTAGTTTGTTTTTTGTTTTGTTTTTTTGTTTGTTTTTAACTGATCTGATTTTTTTTTAATTTTTAAATCAATAAATTTAAAAAAAAAAAAAAAACGAAACACTGATGTTAAAAACCTTTCTTTGAGTGTTACTCGTATTAAAATTCACATGAACACATGGCAAAAAATCTGTCCGATCCGAAATAAAAAAATAAAAAAATCACATACGGTTAACCACTTGTAATGGGTTTTTTTTTTATTAAGTATTTTATCAAGTTCACATGAGGTCAATGTTTAATCAGAGTTTAGTCAGACAGCGAGGAATCTATCCCTTTTTCACTAGCGCTAGACCAGAGAGATTGTTTTTGCGTCTGAGGTGGAGGGCCATAACTACCATCAATTCCCTATCTTTACCGCACAGACTCCCGTGCTACTCATACTCTGAGTTGGCGAGGGCGGGTATTGAACCTGAAACCTTATGGTTCCGATCCAGATGCTGGTTGTAATACCAGTGTTAGAGCCCAGTTTGCTCTACTATTTTCCATAGCTGGAAAGGAATAGTTGGATTCATACAGAGATGCTGATAGGTACGCGTCCTGCGTCACTGACGCACAAAAATCTAAAAGAACGCAGTAAAATCGTATCCAATGCGTCCCAGTGTTTTTCTTTTTTCTTCCCTCACCAATTCTAGCTAACTGTAGATACATTTCAATAGTTTCTTAGAAACGAATTACACAGGATAGGTTACAAGGTAGGAGTTAAACGGCTTTAGTTGGGACCCATACATTTTCCAGGGGACTCATTCAAAGCGAATCAAAAAGCTATCAGCATCACTGTTCATACCTTTCCCCAAGAGTGTTAAAGCTATGTAAAAACCAACCTCATCCAGGATTTAAACTCGTGTCGCCGTGTCCATTTCCTATTACAACACGGGCACGTGACTTTTTTTTTTGTTTGTTTGTTTGTTTTTTGTAGTAGTGCACAAAACTAATGCGGCAATGACTTGAAGTCTTTGGTTTTATGTCGCATACAGTAAAAGCTTGTAATTTGCGACGTAGCATTTTTTTTTTAGTCTTAATTTCTTTTTTTTTTTTCTTTTTTTTTTTCTCTTTTTTGAGATAGTGTTAAATCAATTTTAAAAAAATATTTACACCCTGACAAAAAAAAAAAAACCCAACTCAAACAATCGTCCTTCTTATTTGAATGAATATTAAATAACTGCATCTATGAATTGATTTTGGCGAAATCTTAATTTTTCTGCAGTGCTAGTGTGAAAGGACCAATGACAAGCCAATTATGAGTGGACAAGTCTCATAACCTAGGTTCCCGGGGAGGTGTATCCTGGGGATATATTTAGTGAGTAAGATTCTCACTGGGTGCAACTTCTAGGCTAGAGTTGCAACTAAGCAAAGCTTAATAAATAGTACGTCGTTGGGGTCATAACAACCCGAGATGATTTCTTTTCGTTTATAGTATCTTTCAGACTGGTGGGGATAGGAGGGTGATTTGGCGATGCCCATCTCCTCTCCGGTTAACATGCGACAGGTGAAGACTACTGATTGTAATGGTCAGCTCAGTTGCAAAAAATTATTTTCTCCCAAAGAAAGTTGGAGGGCAGTTCTAAAAGGAGGGGGGGGGCAGAAAAATTCTCGGCTCGGCCAAGAAGAAATTAACTTGCCAAGGCAACGAGGAATATAACATGCTATATTCCACATATATTCATTGATCACTGAAGTTAAGCAGCGATGAGTCTCTTCAATACTTAGATGGGTGACCATTTAAGCAACAGCAGGTACTGTGTAAGCAAACTAATATCAAAATGACTTCATTCGGCATTAAATGACGCGAAGAGGGTTGATATATATTCACCCAGAGTTCAACGTCCCCTGGCACGTGGTTTCTCAGTTTCTTTGACTTTTTAATAATAATAATGATAACCGAAGAGACTTGTTGTCACTCAGCCTCCAGTGAATAATATTCTCAAGAAGAAGAATGAATGAATGAATGAATAAAATTATTTATTTATTTGTGTGTGTGGTGTGTGTGTGTGTGTGTGTGTGTGTGTGTGTGGATCTCTTCTTGGTCGGGCCAAGAACTTCGCAATAACCAACATAGAAATTGTAAAATATGTACTTGTCTTTCTTTCCCATTACAATTTTAAAGCAATTATTCACATTTTCTTAACCAGGCAGTTAAGACTTTGTTTTTAAAAAGCATTATTTGAAATAAATTTTCTGAAATTTCACGTAACAAAAATTTATTTGGTTAGTCAGTCGGTTATTATTCGTGAAAATAAAACACTTTCATTTTCAATTTCAAAAAAATATTTTTCTATGAAATGGAGCCCCCCCCCAAACAACACACACCAATACACACCTAGCCTAAAGAAACGGAAATAAAAATAAGAGATTCCTTGTTTTTTTTTTTCAAATATCTCTCTCTCTCTCTCTCTCTCTCTCTCTCTCTCTCTCTCTCTCTCTCTCTCTCTCTCTCTCATCCTTATTATCTATCTATATTTAAATCAGATCCCATCTATCGATCTGTCAGATCCTGTCTGTGTGTACGTGTGTGTGTGTTATGAGGTACATATATAGATAAATAGATATGAACTGACTGAGATCGATCGTCGCTTCATATCTATCTGTCTATCTACCACATAAAACACACACACACTTCACATTTTTACAAGAAAAAAAAAGGCAAGTAAAGTTTAACCCATATCTCAGAAGTAGAGACACAAAAAATGATAATAACTGTAAGAATACAATAAAGGCTGTTTCTGGAATTTGAACTTCTTTTTGTGCACTTTTTAAGGATTTGAAAGTCCAATGCAAGCAAGAGAAGCTTAAGGTAAAAGAAGGTAAGTAAAGAATAGGGTCGTGGTTTGGGGGGGGTCGTTTTTCTTAGGCCGTAGTATAGTAGCAGTCGCTCTAAGAAATTAGGGCTAAACTTGCAAATCGTCGTCAAAATTAAAACGGAAAATTTTGACGACGATTTGCAACACATCAAACTAAAGTCAGGTAAGTCAGGTTAGTAATTGTTTTATTTCATTCATTTAACGAATCTTGAAATATTTTCTAAACTGCACATAAATATTTTAGTTTAGAAAATATTTCAAGATTCGTTAAATAAATGAAATAAAACAATTAATAACCTGACTTACCAAAAAAAAAAATCAAGTATTTTAAATCGGATTTTTTAAATTAATTTTAATTTTAAAATTTAGTTTGATGTGTTGCAAATCGTTGTCAAAATTGTCCGTTTTAATTTTGACGACGATTTGCAAGTTTAGCCCAAATTAGATTTCAGTCCATTTGAATTGAAAAAACAAATCAATAAAAATAAAAGGACAGAAGAATAAACATTGTTAAAACATGCTAAATTAATTCAAATATTTTTAAGACGAGAAAATAAAGGCGGGACGGAATGTTATTGTTTGTATTGCAAAACCAGAGTAACCTAAAAAAAAATCAAATACGGTATGTATTGAGTATATCATGGCGATAGAGCAATGCATTTATTGTTTAATAATCTTTAAGAATAAAGCAATTTACAGTTCAATTTGCAAATAAATGAGAAATGGCACTAAACGTCATTTTGAACCTTCTAAATTATGAAATGCTAATTCTTCACTCCTTTCGAAATAGAAGCATCGATATTATTAAGGACTGCTGTTACAATGAGAACCCAATGGGGTCACGAGTCGTCTAGTGGTAAATAAGTAAAATGTTATGCAAAAACAAAACGGTAAGCATGGAAGGATGAAAGGAAGATTATTGGTTTACAGAGAAGAGGGGATCTATCTATAATATCAGCAAATGCCTAAATTGAATTTATTGTAATTGAATTTGTTTGAAATGAGGTTAATTTGATAAGAAATACAAGGGTAAACTCATTTAGGATCAATAGCAGACGAAACGTCTGCAGATAGAAGCAGTATTTATCGTGAGTAGTAGTATAGTAGTAAAGGCTATTTGAGCTTTTTTTTCTCATTCCTCCGGTCTATAAAGAGAATTTATTAGGGATGACGTTATTTTCAGAATGAATCTCTACTTCGAAACAGGAATGCGGAAAAGGCTCCTGAATGAAAATAAATTGTGAGTTAGGGAACTACAGGTTCCAGGTCCGATACCGACCCTCGCCAACTCAGCGCGATGTTCTAGGCATGCTTGATCTATGCTGTAATAGTGGGGAAGCTGAATGGTAGTGGTGGCTGCTCTGTTTCAGGACGCAAAAAACAATCTCTAGGGCCTTAGCCATGGTGAAAAGATTATAGGCTCCATCACTCTAGGGGTTGAATCCTATTTTGTAGTCGGTCTATGAACGTGGGTACTTTGGCAGTTAGAGAGAGAGAGAGAGAGAGAGAGGAGAGAGAGAGAGAGAGAGGAGAGGAGAGAGAGAAGAGAATGAGAGAGATAAGATTTTTTAGTATTGTTATGAGACGGCTCATCCAATGACTGTAATGGTTAAAACGCTAGATACGTAGTAAAGGCCATTCGTGATGAGACGGAGTTCTTCATGGTGTCCCCATACATTTGGCCTCTGTGCCCAATGCCAAGTCCTTACTAATATATACACTAACACGAGCCTATGAGCAGGCGAATAAAACAAGTCGATCTTAGTCCAATACATGACATTCTGGGAGCGGCCTATTTTTATTTATTTATTTTATTTATTATTGGACACGATTAATTTTCTAATTACTTTACTACCAGTATCCTGACTTTGTTTTGATTTTTTTATGAATGAAATTATTGGTAGTAAAAAAGAAATAAAAAATCCAGTCATTCCAACTTCTCTTCAGATTTGAGCCGCCATGTATTAGAACTGCAGTGTCATATCACATTACACATAACAACTCTGTTATAATATCTGATAAGAAAGAACAGCTACATTATTCTTATTGTAGTTTTGGTTATGTGTTTGTTTGTTGTGATTTTTTCGCCTTTTTTATGAATTTTTAAGTAACATAGGAACACTTAGAGGAGATGAAAATTATTTTTTAAATAGCACACGAGTTTTTGTTAAAAAAACGAAGAGAAAAGAAAGAAAAAGGGTAAAAAGAACAAAAAAAAAAACAAGAAAAAAAAATAGAGTAGATAAAAGAAATGATGATAACGATGAGACAAAACTAGGGTGGGCTGAAGAAGAAAAAAGAGGAAGATACAGGCGAAACACTTGTAAAATGAGTTTTACGTTAGCATAACCATAAGGAGAGGGAGGAGAGAGAGAGAGAGAGAGAGGAGAGAGAAGAGAGAGAGAAGAGAGAGAGACGGGAGTAATTTAAAACGATAAAGGTGAGTCGCACGAGAATAAGAGACAACCAAACACATCGGCGGACTTATGTTTCATGTTACGGTGGGGGGAGTGAATTCCATGAAATGGAGTGGGGATCCCGATAGTGAAAGTCAGGATATGGGGGGTGGGGTAGAAAAAAAAGGGGGAGGAAGAGATCACATTTCAGAACTTGTGCACCGGAACGATGCAAGGCAATTCCGTTGTTGTTGTTGTTGTTGTTTTGTCAATAGTAGTAGTGATAGTAGTAGATTGGTAGTGGTGGTGGTATAGTTAGGGTGATTTTTCGGCAGCACACCAGTCACACAGGGTTCATACCCTGCCTGCCAAGCACACTATCTAAAAATACAGCAGGTGTTCATTAAATGATTCAGTTGTTGTAATCTTGGGTCTTTTTTTAAACACTTGTATTCATTGATGAGGATGAGACATAATTTTATTCAAAGTCATTTTTAACGATAAACCCAAACATTGTCAACAAATATACAAAGAAAAAATTGATAGACATTCCGTTCCACTATTCTCTTCTTTTTATAGTAGTAGTAGTAGTAATAGTAATAAGGTGTAGTGGTTAGTAGTAGGCTACCAAAAGATGAGCAGAGAGAAAAATTGTGATTATATTTCACTATTTTCAGTGTAGTCAAGTCTGGCAGGTAAAAATGTTGAATAAATAAATAAATAAACGAACTGCAAAATCAATCCTTGATAATGTTTTTGTTTTCTTTTTTTTTGTGTGTTGTTGTTGTTTGTTTGTTTTTGTTAATACAAACGTAGATGTTGAAAAATGGTAATTATGAACTTTTGATTAGTAAATTAGGGTGTCCCCAGAAAAACAGAACCCACAAATTTTGTAATAAAACTGTTAATTTAAGGGGGTTTAGGGTTGGGGTTTGGATTTAGGTTAGTTTAATGGGAAAATAAATAATAAATTGGGTTCTGTTTTTTTTGGGGTCACCCTAACCCCAACCCTAAACCCTCCTAGTTAAAATTAACAGTTTTTATTAAAGAATTTGTGGGTTTCTGTTTTTTTCTGGGACACCCTAAATTTACTAAACAAAAGTTCATAATTACCTGAAAAATAAATGTAAATAATATAAATTCATAATGATCTATACCACGGCATAGGTTAATTCTACTAATAGTAAGACTAAGAAAGACCAATAAGATATAAGAATTATCACAACTCGCTTTAAAATAGACAGAAATAGAGGTTCAACCCGGGTAGGATGTAACACAAGGTCGCATGTATGGGGCATACAGCGAGGATCGAACTCGCTATTCAATAGTAATGGATCTGTGAGACTTGCTTGCTAACAAGTGGGACAGAAATAAAGATAAAAGAACTTAACTAGAGAGAGGGCATCCATATGGCGATTTAAATTAATTAAAATATAATTTTGTTGTCAGATATTGGATATTGAATAATGAAAAGGGGAAGGAAACAGAAGCGCTGATATATAACAAAAATGTCTATAAAACCGAAAACATTGAAAATTAGAACCCCCTCCCATACGCAACAGCTCTCAATAAAATCTTAATAAACATTTTTTTTTTCAAATTTAAGCTAAGCGAGATAGTGATGATCACTGGTATTGGAGCCCTTTTAATTTTTTCCGTTTTTCTTCTTTCTTTTTTTTTTTCTTCTTTTTTCTTTTTGCTATATCTTCCTTCAATAATAAACGGAAAATACTTATTTTATCATTTGTGTTCTTTATCAACCAAGAGTTGTCAAGACATTAGTTTTCACTAATTTATTTTATTTTATTATTATTTTATTTTTATTTTTTAAATTTTTTTTCAGGAGTTTGCTGAAATTCACGGATGCAATAATTGTGACCAGGATCATTGTATATAACTCTCACATGGTAGGCTAGATTCGCAGACCATTGTTTGTGAGGTTCGATTCTCATTGGGCGCCCCCACTTCTGGCCTTGTGCCACATCTAAGCTTAGTAAATATAATATATAAGAGAACTTCTCGCGTGGTATAATGGTTAGCAAGCTAGATTCGCACACCATTGTTCGTGAGTTCGATTCTCATTGGGCGCCCCATACTTCTGGCCTTGTGCCACATCTAAGCTTAGTAAATAACTATAAAAAAAAACTCACTGGGTAATAATTAGCAAGCTAGATTCACAGACCATTGTGAGTTCGATTCTCATTGGGCGCCCCCATACTTCTGGCCTTGTGTCACAGCTAAGCTTATTAAATAACTATATATAGAAATATATTTTCTTTATTCTTTTTTGGTCGAATCATTAAGAAATGTAATAAAAAAATTTTTTAAAAGAAGCATTTTTCGATTATTCGTTGTATTGATGTCTCCTTTTTAATTGCTTTTCAGTGCGCTGTTGCAGAGACGAAAACCTTGTAGAATCTGTACAATTCACCCCACCCCATACACATACAGACTTGTCCCCCTAACTCTTACAGAGACATTAGCTTTTATTTTTCTAGTGTCCCGAAATTATAACCGCTTTTTGGGGTGTGTAGGAGGGGGTCCTTTCTTTCATCTTAGCTGACTTTGGGGACAATAAAAATCCAAACTAACACTGTCGTTAGCCATTTTAATAAGGAATTAAGCTAAGTTAAATTTGGCACAAGGCCAGAAATAAAAGGGGCACCCAGTGAGAATCAAACTCACTGACTAGCCCGTTCACATTCTAACAGGCATTATGCAGTAAAGTAGTTTTATTTAGAAAGAAAGAAAGGAAAGAAACAAGCGTGTGAAAGACTGCCAAATTTAATTTTCAGGCACGTGGCCTGAAGAAGAGAAATAATGGCTTTTTCCAAAAATTTTTTTTTTTCACTGTCTAAAGATAAGCATTTATAGTTGATATGATTATCATAAATTTCAGAGATTATTGTATACCATATGTAGTGTATATAAATAAATAAAAATACAACACATAGATTATATACACATCAATAAGTCTGTAGCCTAATCATGTGGAGGAAGTATTTATTTTACATACAGTATTGGGCAAACAAAAAGCAGTGAAAAAAAAAATGAATTATTTTTTATATATTATTGCTACAAATTTTAAGGAAACTTAAATGGTTTAGGCACACATAGGAAGTGATTATTTCCTTGATTATATCCACAAATCATAATTTTCTAAGAAAATTCTCAGAAATATTTTTAAAAAATAGGAAATTTCTTAGAATTTTCTTTTCCTTGTTTGGATATATCCTGGATTTGTGATTAGTTCCTTGCTAATGGATTCCAACTAAATATTGAGTGATCATAAATTGTCCTAACTTGTCATAAACTACATCAATTGTCAAACCCAGATTTCTTTTCTTTTTTTCTTTTTTTTTTATTAAGACTTCTTAATAAAAAAAAATCTGTTGTTTTTTTTCCCCAGTACTATAAAAATTTTTTCAAAATAAGCTCCTTGCTGAAAATTTAATTTGTCATATAGCAAAATAATTTAGATATTATTTAGATGTTTTATTTTTTATTTTATTTCTTTTTTTATTTATTTTTTTTTTTTTTTTTTTGACAATTTGTGCGTACTGTTTGCTTTTTAATCTATTTATTTATTTAACGAATACAGTATCGAGAATAATTAACTAAGTAAAAAAATTTAAAAATCTAAAAATACTAAAAACAGCCCCTTTTTTTTAAGGACATATATTAGAGTGACCTTGTGCCAGAGCAAAGTGAGGCTTAACTATTTAGATGACAATGATCGTTATTTTTGTGGTTTATGCGATTATTTTATTATGCAACAGTTTTCTTTTGTTTGTTAACTAAGCAGAATGAATGAATGAACGAATGAATGAATGATTACATTTCTTGAAAGTAAAAAGCAAAAATTATTTATTACTGAACAAATGATTTTAGTGTTGTGTAGCACAAATTTCATTTTTTTAACTTGACTTGTTCAACCTTTAATTACTTTGTTTTATTTCGGATATCTTTTTTTTTCCTTTTCTCTTTTTTTTTTTTTTTTTTTTTTTTTTATATATTTTAACATCTACACAACGTCAGCCAACATTAAACATAGGTAATGCCCAATTTTTTTTTGTACGACATGAAAGTTTAAACTTCATTAAAAAATTAAAATCATAAATTGTCACTTTTTTATCCTCAAGAATACATAGCCTAACTTATATATTAAAAATTATGAAATTCCTAATATAACAATAAATAAATCACCTTAAAAAGAGCACATCTTCAAGAGAGAAAAAAATCACCAAAAAATATGCCATTTTTGAAAGGTACAGATTCAATTCATAAAATTCTCTTGTTTTAAGAGTCTAAAGCAAAAATTTTTAATGTGATTTTTTTAAAAATCCTTCCTCTTACAAAAAATTACGTTAAGTTTCATTCTTTTTTTTTCTTTTTTTTTCTTTTTTTGAGTTTTGTTGATTTTTTTAAAATTCAGGATGGGTTTAAAACACATTAAATGTTGGCCAAACCTACATTAAACTTATCAATTTAAAAAAAAAAAATTATTTTCTTCGTTTCAAAAAAAGCTCTAGCAGATAGATGGATGCAGCAATATTTTGCAATAACTAATACTGACAGTGATGGTAATAAATGTTAGTGATATATCCATTTAGTTTTTATTTGATAAATCATAAATTGATATGTTTTAAATACTGAACAAATTGAAGATTAGGGGCGGAAAGGTTTCAATTCGGTTATCTTTGTGGCTGTGCAATAAGTAGATAAATATTAACTTATCTCTAAATCATCCCACTGAACAAATAAAAATGAGACCCATTGCTGCGCAAAAGGCGGCCTAAGCCGAAGCCTCTCGCCTAAGCCCATCCCCACACATTTGCTACAGCAATGCAGGGCGAGAAAATGATGTAGCCAGCAGCCCAGGACCCTTTTTCCTCTAACACATCTTTATCCGCATCTTCTCTCTCTCTCTCTCTCTCTCTCTCTCTCTCTCTCTCTCTCTCTCTCTCTCTCTTCTCTTTCTATGCCCCCTCTCTCAATCTGTATACATATCTACCCACCTTAGTCTATTCATATCTATCTTTTATATATATCCATCCCTCAGGAATTAACTACCCAGCTTCTTATCAAGTCCACCGCACGCCTTTTCGTTTCACTCAGAAGACGACGTTAGAAGCATTTTATTCTTATTTTCTTACGGAATGGTTTGGTTTGGTTTGTTTAACGGTTGGTTAACGGCATATCAACCCTTTATAAGTTATTTAATGCCCAAATTCGATTCATTTGTAAACGTTTGATTATAACTATTCATATTTTCAACGTCCATTGCAATCATCTATCTTAAATCGCACTTTTTGTATTTGTCTATCTTAGACAATATCTACAATAATCATGTGCTTGCTAAGTTTGCACACATTGTATGACTTTAAAATATGCCTATTCAAACACATAATTTGTATACAGTTATATGGTTTCAAGTATTCATTCATATATGATACAAATAATTTGCATATAGTTATATGGTTTCAGTAGCATATTCATTCATATATAATACAAATATTTTGCATACAGTTTATATATTCATGCATACAGTTATATGTATTCATTCATGTATTAATTTGCATAAGTTATATGGTTTCAAGTATTCATTCATATATATAATCAAATAATTTGCATACAGTATATGATTCACATAATTTGCTTTTCAAGTATCAATATAATACAAATAATTGCATACAGTTTCATATGCCATGTGTTCCAATAGATCCATTAGATGAGACTCTGACAGTACTATCTGTAATAACAATGAAGCGATGCTCCATACTCACCAGAACAGGAGCCTCACCACTAATGCAGTTAGCGTACTCTAAAATACGTTCTATCAACTGATAAACGTCGTTGTATCCTTACAACAAAAAAGGTGTGGATTTTTTTTAGTTATCAAAAAATCCCAGTATATGAAAGTAGTCCACCCATATAACTTTTTTTTAGATCTAATCAAAATTATATTAATCTATATGAAAACACTGTTAATTTCAAATATAAACTAGATAGGTATCAACAAAGATGACGTCATAGACGTATTTTACAAAATCAATTCAATACCCTTGATTGAAAAAAATTATCAAAAATCAGGGAATTATCTGATTTTAATGAAATTTTCACTGTTGATTTATCAATAAATGAATTTTATAATGCAACAGTTATTTTATTTAAAAACTTTCTGATTTTTTTCAGGTCACTTAACTTTGGCCCCCTCCCCCTTATTTGGGGGCTCAAAATATCAGTGGGGTTATATAAAATTGAAACTAATTGCAGTATAAATAAAAAAGACAAAAGACCAAGGATGTGAATAGAATAAAAAATTAAAGGAGCGATTTTGGTAGAAAATAAGTACCGAAAATCTGAAAATTAAATGTAAAGAGAAAAAAAAAATTAGTGATTCTTTTTACTCTGTTGTATATTATCAGAGAAAAAATTATCATCGATATGTGTTCTGTTTAGACGGATGGGGGCCTAACTTTTCAATTGAGTTATGTCAAAAAAATATTAGATATCATACTAAGGTAAGCTTGTTATTAATATAATATTTGTTTTAGAATCTAAAAATATGAAAGTTAAACCTTAAAATCAAGCCATATATATTTTAAATGAATTTTATATATCAATTAGGTATATTAATTGTTGCTCTCAAAGCGCATATGGATGGTGCGAACAGTAATATTCATTTTAAAGAATTTCTATTTATTCCCATTGAGTTTAATTGAAACGATTCAGAAATTTAAAAGAAAGAATTCATTGATTAATAAGTCAACACTGAAAATTTTATTAAAATCAGATAATTCCTTGATTTTTGGTAATTTTTTGTTTGTCAATATCGGCCACGGTACTTTTAAACATTTTTCTCGCTGACGTTTGTAAACAAAAAACGCAAGATTTATTTATTTATTTATTTATTTATTTATTTGCACTCTTAGTTTTTCTGTGTGTTTGGACCCAAAAAAAAGATCTTTCATTTAAAATGAAATATCAACAAGTTAGTAATTTTCTGTACATAGTGTATTTAATGTTTTATGTTATTGATTTCTAAGAAGAAACTGTTATAAGTGTTTTAAAATCTTACTAACGTGTTTGTTTTAGTACGTAATTCACTTCACACAAAACGCCCGTTTTCGTCAAATTTTTGGCAGAATTTAATGTTTAAAATGTATTAAATACTATTTTTTTTAAAAAGTAAAGTCGTCGGGGTGGCCTAAAGTCGGTATCAACCAGACAGCGAGGAGGTCTATCCCCTTTTCACTAGTGCTAGACCAAGGAGATTTTTTGTAATTATGAACTTTTGTTTAGTAAATTAAGGTGTTTCAGAAAAAATAGAACCCACAAATTTTGTAATTAAACTGTTAATTTTAACTAGGGGTTTAAGGTTAGGGTTAGGGTTTAGGGTTTAGGAGTTGGGTTAGGGTTTTTAGGGTTTTAGGGTTGGGTTTTAGGGTTGGGTTTAGGGGTTAGTTTAATGGAAAATAAATAAATAACCCTAACCCCAACTATAACCCTAAACCCTAAACCCCTAGTTAAAATTAACAGTTTTATTACAAAATTTGTGGGTTCTGTTTTTTCTGGAACACCCTAATTTACTAGACAAAAGTTCATAATTACCATTTTTTTACGTCTGAGGTGATGTGCCACGCCTACCATTAGCTCCTCACTTTACAACACAGATTTCTGTGCTACTCATACGCTGTGTTGGCGAGGCCCAGTATTGAACCAGGAACATTGTGGTTTCTAGTCAGACGCTCTACCCCCCCACACACACACCTTTTTTAATTTTTTTTTTTTTTTTTTTTTTTTACTGATGCTTATTATGTTACTACTTTACGGCTTAAACAAAAAATTGACCTTAAATAATCGATTTAATTAATTTTAATTCGTTTTTAATAGGAAAATCGTCGCACATTCTGTTGATACCTAAAACTAGATGATCTGTGAAAACGTTGGATCCATAACGATGTTTCTACTTACTTATGTAGGAAAGAGTGAACGATTCCTTTTCATAGTTATCTCTGTATCGAGAATGTTGATGATTATGACGTCCAGCGCAGATACAGAGCCCACAGAAATATTATTCAGTAACAAATTCGACTGGAATTTGCATTATTCTCTTCTGGCTCTTATAAAAATCTTGCTCTGATGTGCCGTTTTTAAAAACAAAAACTCATAGCTCGCTCTCTCTCTCTCTCTCTCTCTCTCTCTCTCTCTCTCTCTCTCTCTCAATCAATCAATCAATCAATATACTGATTTATAGATAGATGTGAGTAGAATTACATATGAAAAGGACTAAAATAGATTGATATATATACAGATGTGAATAGAGAGAGAAAGAGAGATGTGAATAGAGAGAGAGAAGAGAGAGAGAGAGATTTGAATAGATACATGTGATTAGATAGATAGATAGATATGAATAGACTTAGATGTGGATAGAGACTTAGATATATATACAGAATAGATATGATTAGATAGATAGATAGATAGATAGATAGATACTAAAATAGATAGATTTTCTTTTATATAAATCTTTTAAAAAGGATTCAAATGGTTAAGTAACAAAATAAGTGGACTTTCTAGAGAAGCACCATTTCCAATAATTAAGGAATATGATCTTCTAAATTTTATCAATAATTTTAATTTCCCCATGAACAATTTAGGAAATTATTCAAATCGTAGCTTCCATAGAATACCCATAGGTGTTTTGTGTGTTGATTGTCTGTGTGCGTAATTATTTTTATTTTGCTTTCTTTTTTTTTTAATTTTTAACCCATGAAATCTCCATATTATGAAATAATTATATGTCTTTAAAGCTTTCAACAGTGTCTATAAAAACGGTTAACCCTTTCCCTTGCCTGCCGGATAGATGCAACCCTACAACCAAGAGTGGAGGCTGAAAACCTCACTCTGCATCCTTTGCATGCTAGAGCATCAGAAACTAATATTATTAGTTCTTAGGTTTAGACCAAAAACAAAAAGATATTTCCTTTAGAAATCATCAATTCTTCTGTAATTGAGTGTAAATTTTTTTATTTATTTTTTAATTTCTAAGAAACTGTGATAAGCCTTAAAATCCTAAATGATGTTTGTTTTTTTTTTTAATCCGCAAATACTGCCATCTTTGCAATATATTTGGGCAAAATTGACCGAAAATAATAGTTTAAAATAAATTACATGTGTAATATTATTTTGCTTTTGTTTACATTATGTTACTACTTTTCGATTTAGACAAAAATCTGACCTTAAATAATCGATTTAACTGATCAAATAATAATTTAATTAATCAAATAATAATCTAATAATTCGTCTTTAAAATGAAAATGAAACAACATTTTGACACTTCCTAACTACTTCAAGTTATGAATAATACAATGGTAGTTTTATTGGGGTAGAGTACAGAAGAGACACCTATGCAACAGACTAATCTTTCAACAATGCGAAAAAGTGAGTATACTACTCAACTCAGCTTTATTACAAAAATAAATGGGTATGTTATTCTTTATAGATAGAATCACTGACAACTTTAAAGTAAAATAAAGTTGTTTTTTTGTTTTTTTTATTTAAATAATAATTTTTAATAAAATCATGTGCAGGTAGAATGTTTGTTTTTTTAATATATCTTCGGTGGAGTTTTATCCGAATTTAAAAGAACTTCCGCTTTTCATTGATTTTGTCTAAAATGAAATATACAGTTGTTAACGCAAATGTTTTTTGTGGCAGTTGTTCTACCGGTTGTTAAAAAAAAATGACAAGTGTTCAGGGGGGTGGTTGTGAAAGTCGGGGTGTGTAGTGTGTGTAATTCGAGTAAATTAGTGGTTTCTGTGTACAGAGGGTGGATTTTTAGGTTATTTTTATTTGATGTTTACAAATCCCAAGAAAAGAGGAGAGAAAAACAATCATCGTGTTACTGTTCGTTTAAATAAAAAAAATGAAGTGCGTATTATTCCAAGCGATTTAAAATTTCTTTGGTTTTTACAGGTAAGCGGTTAACTACATTGCACGTTTATTACGTGTTCAAAATTGTTAAATTGCCAAATTAACTTCCATCTTTTTAAATTTATTTATTTATTTATTTATTTACGGTTAAGGAAAGAAAGTTATAAGGTTGTATGTAGGCCCAGGGTAAATGAGGTTGTGTTTCAAATAAATCAGTAGTGATAGTAGTTTGTTAAAATAAAATTAAAAGGGCAAAATTCACCATCATCCTCTCTGCTCATGTGAAAATGGAAGCACTTACACTACACATTCAAATGTAGTTATTTACTAAGCTTAAATCGGCAAAAGGCCAGAAGTATGGGACACCCAATTTTTAATCGAACTCACAACAAATTGTCTACTACTCTATCTCGCTTTGCGGGTGGCACAAGGCCAGGTGCATGGGACATCCAGTGAGAATCGAACTCACTACAAACCATTTGTCAAATGGTCTGTCACCCTATCTCGCTAACAATAATTTAAGCTTCGTTTGACGTTTAGTTATGTATGGCACAAGGTCAGAAGTATGGGACATCAAGTGAGAATCCAACTCACATGGTCTGCCATCCTATCTCGATAACAATTACTTATTTATTAAGCTTCGTTTAGTTGTGTATGGCACAAGGCCAAAGGTATGGGACATCCAGTGAGAATCGAACCAGAATGGTCTGGTCTGCTAACCTAGTTCACTAACCTTTGTACCACACGAAATTTTCTTTAAATGTTGATTATAAGAATAAATACTATAGAAAGGAAAATAGATAAATAAATAATCAAAATATTCAGTAGTAAAATAATATTCTACGACTGAATATTTTAATATCAATAATAATATCCACTTAAAAGGAAGAAATACAACAAAAAAAAAACAGCAAGAAAAAAGATAATGGTAATGAAGGATAGAGTTAAAAATAATGAAAATAAAATTTAAATATATTAAAAAAAACTGATAAAAAGCACAATTTTGTCAACAAATAAAACTGGAAGAAGACTTCTACAATGCAATTTAACATGTCTACATATATACACGTGATCATAAATTAATTAGACAACAGTTCAACAAATTCTTTTTTAAAGGTACAATCCATTGTGATGATATTGAAATACAACCCTACAAATAAACAATAAAAAAAACACGACTGATTGAAATTACACAGCCATCTTTTACTATATTTTTTACTGTTTGATAATGATGTTGATGATGATGCTGATGGCCTTTCTTTTATTATCAACATAAGACATGGCATTGCATCACGCTTTTTACAGTACAGATCAGATAGACTGAAAGAAGAACATCTGTTGCCATGCCAACAGATTCGAGAAGGGGGTGAGGAGAAGATCAAGAAAAATATGAACATCTCAATGTCTAACTAAAAAAAACAAAAAAAAACGTAACGCTAATAATAAAATAAAAATTTAAAAATAAAATATATAAAAAGATCATCTGTGCTGTGCGGATTTAGAGTTGAAGAAAAATGATAAGGAAAAGTGAGTAGCTTCTCTTCTTCGACGAAACACTTGAGTGTGAGTGTGTGATCCACTTTCGTTTTTAAAACTGCGAGAGATTAGAGAAAAGGCGAAAGAGAGAAGAAAGAAGAGAGACAAGGAAGATATAGCAAAACAACCAGGAAATAAACGATGACATTGGAAAGTGTGTGTGTGTGTGTGTGTGTTTGCACGCGCGTGCGTGTGTGTGTGTGTGTGTGCATGCGTGTTATGAAGCAGCAATAGGAGTCTTAATATCATCATCTCTACTATCATTATCATCATCATCACAGTAGTTAAGTAGTAGTAGTAATAGTAGTAGCGTGTGATTACATGAACGAAAGAAAAAGGGGAAAATAAATGCAATGGAATTTTATTTTTACACACGTGCATAGATACAAAAAAAAAAGAAAGAAAAGCCTAGATTTTTCTTTGGTGGCTTATTGTAAAATTTATTCCTCCTATCTCTGACATTGTAACAATTCTATTTATTTATTATTATCATCATCATCATCATCATTTCCAGTGTAGTGGGCATTGGTGGAAATTATTTTGTATGAATGGGTGAAGAATCAATGAATGAACATTCCGTGTTGCAGTGCGTGACTGAAAAATATGTGCGAAATGTGGAAATTCGGAGTGCAAAACACATGATTTTTTTTAAAAAACATTTTTTGGATAATTTATTAAAGAAAATATGTTTTTGTTTTCTGTTTTTAAATCTATAATTTATATATATATAAAAAAGGAAATGTCATTTTCGTGTTACTATTTTAAAAACCCGTGTCAAAACTAGGATTTTAAAATGATTAAGAACTGGCTTCATATTCGCAGAAAAATTCCAAAACAGATTTTGTTTAAAATCTAAAGTCGAAAATGTAGGATTAAAAAGAAATCAATGCGTTACATGTGTGTAATCATGGGGAAGAGGTAAACATCAGTTTGTAGTAGAAAGAAAGAAAGAAATAGAATAAATATTATGCTCGATTTTTGGTGCCTAGATGCACAAAAATGTGCAGCAGCTGAGAATGCACAACAAACATGCATGCATGTGGTGTGAATATAAATCATGTACCTGTGGATGAACGGGTGCAGCAATGTAGGTAATGATAATAATGACAATGTTATTAAGTACTAGACGATCCGTAAGGCTATTGGGTTCCCGTTGTAACAGCACAGTCCATGATTATATTGATGCTTCTGGCTTTTATATAAGAGTAAAGGATTCTAATGAATTGGCATTTCATGATAATCTGTTATCTTGAGAATTTGAATGAATAAGAAATGATGCTAAGCACGAATCAAGACACCACAAAATTATTATTCAGTTGCAAATTGAACTGGAAATTTGTTTATTCTAAGTTAGGGCACCTGAAGCGTATTGCTCTAATAAAGACTCCGCTATGGTGTTCCGTTTTTTGTTTTTTTTTGTTTTGTTTTTTGGTGGGTTTTAGTTGTACTTCATTTACAAATGATGAGAATTGATAATAGATTAGGTAACAAAACAATTTGTAACAATAAAACATAACAACAGTCTTAAATGGCTCAGTGGCAGAGTCAAGGTTTCACTTTCAACAGCCGAGTTAGTGAGACTCGTTAACACTCTTCAAAAATAAAAGGGGAAGGTTTAGGTCATTATTAGACTATAGAAAGGTATAATATAGATTGTTGTTTAATGTTTATTATCTAAAGCAAGTTTGAGTAGAATCTGGGTATGATGTTTTAAGTAAGAGATAACCGACACACCTTCTTTTCTATATATGAAACGGACAAAAATGAGTAGTGGCTACAATTTCAGAAAAAGAAATAAGAAGCAAAAAAAAAAGGTATATGTGTAGGAGGTTGACTGATGCAAATAAAATGTTTTTTTTTCTTTTTCTAAGAGTACAGAATAAGTGAGGAGTAAGTAGTGTCTGTGTGATGCACCTCCTTGGATTTGCAAAAATAAATAAATAAAATAAAAAGCATCAAATAACAAATATACAAGATGAAAAAAAAAGAGAGAAATATTGAAACGTTTTTTTTTTTGTCTTAATTTTTTCCGTGTTTAAAACAACAGCCACGTGACAATTAATAAGAAACTTATTTTATTTATTAAATATTAATAATAATTAATAAACATGAAAGCTTTTTTGTTTTGTTTAAAAGATGAAGCTAAAAAAGAAAGTCCTTTTTTTTATTTCTTATTTATTCATGCTTTTACTTTGTCTTATAATTCTATCTTTGATTTAAACCATGAATTAAATTATGTCATTTTAAAAATTATTATTTAAATAAAAACATTGTTATGTATTTATTCAAATAATATAAACCACAGAATCTAACATATTTATTATCAGGTGTGAGTGACTATCTGTATTTGCTGAAACAGAACGAATTTATAAAAGTGTCATGATAACTATGTATTCTCATTCAAAATTGTATCAACTTATGAATGTCTAATTCGTCATACCTTCAAAAATTAAAATTGATATTTTAATTCAAAAATAAATGAACAATTATACAATATTTCATTTAAAAGAAGACACTTCGTTTTTTTTTTGTTATAAGTCACAAAAAAAATCATGCTTTTTTACTCGTTATTTTCCATGAAACGTGAAATATAACCGGTTTTTTGCAAAAAAAATCATCTATGTATTTTTCATACCAACAAAATAGAGACAAACAATTATTTTTCTTTTTTAATATTTCATAGAGAAAAAAATAAATAAACTGTCGTTATTTTTATCAATCAATCGATAACATTTAACTCTTAGGTCGAAACATGAACGTACGTTTTCTATGGAAATAGATAACATACTATCATACCTATATTATAAAATAATATAAAAAATGAATGTTTAAATGGAATAATAATTAATTAAGCCTTCTAATTATCTTTTAAATAATTTCAAACAACCTGACACTTATTTTTGTTGTTTTTTCACCCCAATCATGAAGGTAAATCGATTATTGATCTGACTTGTTGGTTAAAAAAATAATAACTTACCACCACCAGTCACGGACGTTTTTGTTTTTTTAATAAGAGACAATTTGTCTCTTTTTGCTTTCTTTTTTTTCTTCAAGAATGGCAATATTTGTTGATATTAAATATAATTCCGCAAATATGAGTGTTTTTTGTTGTTGTTGGTTAGGCCAAGGAAGAAGGAAAGGAGGACGTCTTCTCCTATGTTGTTATATATATATATATGTATATATATTTGAATATACCTCTCTCCTCATCAAGCAAAATGTAATAGTAAAAGAGGACGATGACGCGCGCTGTTTTTTTCCTTTTTTCTTTTTTTTTCCTTTATGGTAAAAGGGCCTGTTACTAACAAACAATGTATAGTAGACTGTAGTATACTGTTTTTCTTTTTCTTTTTTCTTTTTTTAAATTTAAAACATACACACGCCTGTCACAGCGGCAACAATTTATCGTCTCCCTTCTTCTTCTCTTCTTAGCACCTCGGTCGTCTGCGTGGGGGAAAAGAAGAAAAACTGCTGTCACGTGACAACGGATCGACCAATCAGAAAGCGAGGAACAAGCGTGCAGCCGAAGCGGTCGAGGAACGGCCGCCGCATCTTACTCAGAAAAAGAGCAGCCGATTTTTTTGTTCTGTTTTACATCGCTCCGCTCGCTATTCGACATCTTCTTTAATATTTAATAATATTTTCGCTTAATTTCTTTTAGTTTTATCTACTTACCTCTCATACACCATTATCAATGTGTTTACTCGGTTTCATATTGTGTTCATCACGAATACGAGACTACTGTGTTACACTGTTACACGCACAGTAAAATTAAATAGTGTCTTTTACATACTAAATTTAGCTTAGTTTGGCACAAGGCTAGAAAGTATGGGTCACCCAGTGAGAATTGAAGTCACTAACAAGTCTGCTAGCCTAGCTCGATAGTTTCTAACAATTACACTACGCGGGATACGATATATCGGAGATTTTATGCTAATCCAAATCTCCCTTAAGACTAGTTTTATTTTACGGTTTATACCGTAAAAAAACTGTCATATGTATAAAATATACATAGATTATCTGTGAATAGAAAACCGGCAACTATATTTAAATCACCTTTTCATAGACAATTTCATTCAATTTTATTTATTTATATGAAACTGCTTGCTGCACAGTGCGTAACAAACTGTCTATTTATCCCTCAATTTTTTTATTTTCACTTAATTCCGTGCACATTCATCTGATATATCTACCAAGTAACGTTGTATTTATTTTTTATACGTTGTCTACTAAATCCACGTAAGTATCTTAAAAGTCAGAAATTTTAGTCAGGAACTGATGGTTCCCAGGACAAATTTAAGGGGGGGGGGGCTCTTGGAAGCAGTGTGACTAAAAATATTTCTGAATGAATTCTGATTGACACCAGTTTTGGCGCCTAGGATACGCACTCCGCCTGCCCGGCCCTGTTACGCGGCTGCTGCTGTTGCAAGTAATGCATTTTCGTCAATTACAAACACCTCTTACTAATTACTTTTATATTAATTTTGATTCATCAATTAAATTATCTATTTATTTAGCTATCTAACTCAGTCTATTGAGATCTATCTATCTAGCTGAGTATTATTCAGATATATTTATCTCAGTCTGTTTAGATCTATCTATCTAACTGTCTGTTTAGATCTATCTATCTATCTCGGTCTGTTTAGATCTATCTATCTATCTATCTCGGTCTATTCAGATTTATCTATCTATCTATCTATCTATCTATCTATCTATCTCGGTCTATTCAGATTTATCTATCTATCTATCTCAGTCTGTTCAGATCTATCTATCTACCTATCTATCTCGGTCTATTCAGATCTATCTACTACATATCTATCTCAGTCTATCCAGTTCTACCTATCTACCTCTCTATCTCAGTATATTCTGATCTATCTATCAGAGAAGAAAAGTAAGAACAAGAAATAGTTTTTCCACATTGTCAAAACATTTGTAAGTGTATGCTTATTTTTAGAGCAAGAAGAATATATTTATTCTATGAGTAAATAACACAAAACATTTTAATTTTAGCCAAAGAGAGAGGGAGGGAGAGGGATATTTTTGCATTGCATATTGATCGATCCTTTTTTATACAACCAATTACTATTTATTGTGAGGATATTTTAAGATTTTCAATTGAAATATCACAGTTTTAGCCAAGAGCAATTTACTGAAGCTGAACCCATTGAAATTCTATGGTTTAACTTTAATTAGTATATGAATAAAAGATGAGAAACGTCTTTATTTATTATGAATGAAATACAAAATTTGAGCACTATAAGATTTTACCTTAAAAGGTACTCTTCTGCCAAACTCTTCAAGAAGCATAAAATTACAAAAGGAAGCAAAAAGAACCAAAAACAAGAATTACTAAAAATAAACAAGAATCCATCAAAATAATTATAGATTGGCAGAATAAAAGGTAGAGTGGCCTATTGTTGGTATCAGCTGGACAACCCCCTCCTCGAACTTGGGAACCTTCTTGTCATATCAGGAGCCTTCACAGAACTTCAAGCCTAACCCTTATTCAATCCACGGGGTTAGACTGTTCTCATTCCGTTAACCATGACTGGGTACAAGTGTTAATCTGTGTTATTAATTCTAAGTGAGAATAATCTATAGGCTGCAGATTCAAGGGTGACAGTAACATAGAATAATTAACACAGCTTAATACTTGTACCCAATCGTGGTTAATGTAATGAGAACAGTCAATCCCAGTGGATTGAAAAAAAGGGTTAGGTTCGAAATTCTATGAAGGGTCCCAGGACCAAGTAACTAATAAGCACCCTAGCTGAGACCTAGATTCAAAAGGACATGTTTTGCTTTTCACCGTCAAATTCCGATTGTTTGTTAACAGACGATTTTTAGACGCACTTTTCTTTTTTGTTATTTCATGTTGAAGTTGTTACTTCAGTAGCAATTTTTTTTAAATTATAAAACTATAACCAAAAGACACGTTTTTCTGTTAAAGACACATTTTTTGGTACCATTATAGTATGTGGCCTACCTTTGAATGTAGCCTACGAAATCATGTCTCTCTTATAGTATGTGGCCTACCATAAAAGTATCTAAGGTTATAATAATAACTGCTAACCCTAACCCCTAACCCTAACCCCTAACCTTATTTCAGAATTTTAGAATTACAATTTGATAGCAAAATCTTTTTATTGGCTGTTGATTTTGTTTACTAACAACCGGTGAAAAGCAAAATTCAGTTCCTTTCAAAACTGATCTTGGCTAGGATGCCTATTAGTGACTTGGTCCGGGTCCCGATGATGACAAGAAGGTTTCCAAGTTCGAGGAAGATGTTCCAAGTTCAAGAACATTCCTGAATCCACAAAAAAAAATACCTGAAGAAGGCCGGAGGGCACATCAGCCGAAACGTTGTGCAGATAACAATAAAGATGAGGACAATAGTCTGAATAATCCAAATAATACAAACAAGAATCCGTCAAAATAATTATAGATTGGCAGAGTAAAAGGCAGCAGTCTCCTATTGTCAGTATCAGCTGGACAGCGAGAAAGTCTACCCCCTTTTTTCGCTTGCGCTAGACCAGGGAGATTGTTTTTATGTCTGAGGTGGAGTGCTACGCCTATCATCAGCTCCACACTTTATCACACAGATCAAAGCTGTGCTACTCATTATTGAAGTCAGTTAGCCTACTGTTGGTTTTAATAACAGCAGCTAAGTAGCTTCAATATGGCGCTGCGAACGGGATTTGAACCTGTGAGGGAATATCCCATTGGATTTCGAATCCAATGCCTTAACCACTCGGCCATCACAGCTGAATCAGGGTGATTTGGGTCATTCCATTCCTTGAGTTCTGATTGGTTGTTTGACTGGTTGATTTGCATGACACTGTGGAGTCTTATATATACTTGGTCATTTTGCAGTGGACTTTGTGGCATTTCGAGTTTGTATTGAGTTACAATCGCATGCTACCTTGTCTTCCCAGTAATACCAAATACAAACTTCAGAATATATCCCTTAACCCGGATATATCAAGATCTTACCTTAAAAGGGATTCTTCTGTCAAACTCTTCAAAAATCATAAAATTACAAAAGGAAGCAAAAAGACACAAAAACAAGAATTACTTAAACAAGAAATAATGAAAATGATAGTAAAAGTAAAGTTGTCAGTATCAACAGGACTGCGAGGAAGTCTATCCCTTTTTCACTAGCAAATGTCTGAGGAAATTGTTTTTATGTCAAAGGTTAAGCGCTACGCCTACCATACTTTACCACTCAGATCAGATTACCGACACTGTGCTACTCATGTGCTGAGTTGGGGAGGACCAGTATCGAACCTGGAACCTTCTGATTCCTAGAAGACAAGGAAGATGTTCTACTAACTGAGCTAAGTCAGAACCTTAAGTCTTTATTCATCTTTATTTTGTTATATACTTCTCTTCTGTCCGGCTTTGGTTCTTCTATCATCTATCTTCTATCTTGGTCTGGTCTTGTCGTGGTGTTTCTTGGGGACTCCGGGTCTGGTTCTGTTGGGGGATCATTTCTTATCAGAAGCCTTGTGTCATTAATAGCTTTTAGTAATAACAACAAGACTTCAATTTACTTTTGATGTTACTTTATTCGTAGAACCCCAGACCAGACAATCACGCAGTGAGCTCACATCTTGCTAGCTTCGCTTCTAAGTCCTAACTCCAACTGACTGCTTACTCCTTAAACCGGAAGGGCTTCTATTGCCTTCCGTTCTCACGTTCCATCCCCAGAACGCAAGGTGAGAGTGAGGTCAAACGCTGTCACTCACTCTCAAGGCCATCAGCTGTACTGATCGCCATAAGGATTTCTATACTACCTTAAAAAGATATTAGGGATCCATAATTATGTAACAATTTGTTATAAATGAATTATAGAATTTAAGTCCTTTAAGATCTGATATAATGAATATTATAGTGCCCCCTCACTATAATCTGATTGGACAGTGTCATTTATAAATAGTCGACACTGTGTTGGTACAGGCACCTTATGCCTCACCCGTTCAGGCGGGGGTCCAGTGAGCTTCGGCCACTGGACCGGTGAGATGGTAAATTAATAGCATCGATCCCAGTGGGCCATCCCTCCAGGCAATACCTGCCCCCTTGACTTAAAGGGGCAGGGCTGGATTTATTGCCCAGCGCCTGAGGCGCCCCCCTTGAGGGGGAATGCCAACGGGATCGACGCAATTTTTCCACCTGCCAACCATGAGTCTCGGCTCGTGGGTGGTCCCACGTAAATAGGGCCATCGTGCCTGACCCGGTACGAGTGGGGTACTGGGAAAATAAAACCTTATGCCTCACCCGCTCAGGCGGGGGTCCAGTGAGCTTCGGCCACTGGACCTGTGAGATGGTAAATTAATAGCGTCGATCCCAGTGGGCCATCCTTCCAGGCAATACCTGCCCCCTTGACTTAAAGGGGCAGGGCTGGGTTTATTGCCCAGCGCCCTCTTTGAGGGGGAATGTCGACGGGATCGACGCAATTTTTCCACCTGCCACCCATGAGTCTCAGCTTGTAAATAGGGCCTTCGTGCCTGACCCATTACGAGTGGGGTACTGGGAAAATAAAACCTTATGCTTACCAGCTTACTCGCTAGACGACACCACGACAGACGGATTACTATTGATGTACCAATTACTACTGTGATAATATACCAAATACAAACTTCAGAATATATCCCTTAACCTGGATATATCAAGATCTTACCTTAAAAGGGATTCTTCTGTCAAACTCTTCAAAAATCATAAAATTACAAAAGGAAGCAAAAAGAAACAAAAACAAGAATTACTTAAACAAGAAATAATGAAAATGATAGTAAAAGTAAAGTTGTCAGTATCAACAGGACTGCGAGGAAGTCTATCCCTTTTTCACTAGCAAATGTCTGAGGAGATTGTTTTTATGTCAAAGGTTAAGCGCTACGCCTACCATACTTTACCACTCAGATCAGATTACTGACACTGTGCTACTCATGCGCTGAGTTGGGGAGGACCAGTATCGAACCTGGAACCTTCTGATTCCTAGGTGGATGCTCTACTGACTGAGCTAAAAAAATAATAGCAAAGTAATAAAGTTTATTTTGCTGTATATATATATATATATATATATATATATATATATATATATATTGTTTTCATATCTTTTTATATATACTCATATATATATATATATTATATATATATATATATTTACCAACTCCTCCGCATGAGCAGGATGTGACACAAGGTCAATTTATAAAGCGAAGTTTAACAGGTTTGAATTCAAAGTTTTCCTTCTCCTAGACTGATTGTCAAACAAAGCTTAAAGAGCCCATTCTGCCCTACTATTTACCCATAGCTGGAGGGAGAGTAGAATTCATACCTTTTCCAAGGGTATTAGCGCTAAGTGAAATGCAATTACCACATCCAGGATTTGAACTCGGGGCGACAAGTCCCTTTCCTATGACTTTAACCATTACACCATGCTGTATATAAGTAAAGTAAGTAATGTTGGCAGAGCGGACTATTGTCAGTATCAAAAAAAAGCGACAGAATCTATCCCCTTTTTGCTGGCACTAGACCAAGGAGATTGTTTTTGCTGGGGTGGAATGCCACATCTACCATCAGTTCCCCACTTTACCACACAGATCAGATTACCAAATCTGTGCTACTCATGTATTGAGTTGGCTGGGACCTTTTTTATTACCTAGGCAGATGCTCAACCAATTGAGCTAAGTGATAAGACAAACAGGAATATTTCTTTTTATGTTATTTATTTTCTAATTGATCTCCAGTTGTTTTGACCTTAGGTCAGTAACAGGAGAGAAAAAAATTGTGAAAGAAAATTGTTTTTAGCAAGATTTAAAACAAGTTTTCAAAGTTTTTGATAAGACATCTACCATATTCTGAACGTCTCGCAGCCCTGGGAATGGATTCGCTGAAACTTCGGCGTCTGGCAACTGACCTGGTAAACGCTCATAAGGTCATTAATCATCTTAACAACAGCAACCTTGAGCACCTTTTTGATCTCCATCTTTCGTGGACATGCCTACAAAGTCAGAAAGCAGCACTGCTCACATGACTTTCGGAAACATTTTTTCACGCTCAGAATTGCGGAGACATGGAATAAACTGCCCGCGTCTGTTGTAGGCTGCCAAAGCACTGAGTCTTTCAAAGCCTCCATGCTTCCTGTGGTCCGCCGATACTATACTGATGGCTCTCCACACATATGCACACGCGCGCATACATACATGCATATTATACTGTAAACTGTTCATGTTCCTGACACTACATTATTCTGTGTACTTGACATGAGACTTTGATGAGTTGTGGTGCACCTGAGCACTGTACACAATAAATTTCATTATTATCATAGAAAGGATAGAAAATGTACTAGTGAAATGGCATATCCATTTGTTGAGAGAAAACCATCTGGTTAAATTCTCTTATATTGCTTTTTTTTATAGATACATGTCTCTGTGATGAAGGCACCTGGCTAATGAGTTTTTTTTTATTAGGTTAGGGAGTGGTTAGTTTATATTAGATTGAGTGACCAGAGGCAGATGTATTTATTTATATAGGTGTTAATGACACCCACATTTTATGACTAGGCCCAGGTAATTAAGTTTTATATTAAGTCCTAATGGATAAAGTCATCTGGGTGGCCTAAAGTCTGCATCAGCCAATCAGCAAGGGAGTTTATCTCCTTTTCACTAGTGCTAAACCAAGGAAATTGTTTTTGCATCTGAGACGGAGTGCAACACCTACCATAAGCTCCTTACTTTACTGCACAGATCCCTGTGCTACTCATATACTGAATTGGCAAGGGTCCAAATGGATTATAGCTTTTTATTTTGTTTATCCATTTGTTTTCCTGTTTTTCAATTACTGATTTTGTGTTGATGTCTTTTTCGATTCTTTCAATGATTGTAAGTAAATAAAGTCATCAGGATGGCCTAATGTCAGTATCAGCCAGACAGCGAGGGAGTCTATCCCTTTTTCATTAGCACTAGACCAAGGAGATTATTTAGGCATCTGAGGTGGAGTACCATCAGCTCCTCACTTTATTGCACAGATCATTGTGCTACTCATATGCTGAATTGGCAATTTTTGTCCAGGATTTGAACCTTGTGCTCTCTAGTTGGACGCTCTACTGACTGAGCTAAACTGGCCTTCAATGATTGGGAATTCAGCATGTTAAAATCATGACCATTTGAGCTAAATTGTTGCTCTACAGATATTAATTTCATGTAATTCATAGATTGGATTCTGTGTTTATAGTTGTTTAGTCTAAAATAAAATAGCCTTTCTGATTTCTGACATATTGTTTTTGGCAGCGTGTGCAATCCAGTAAATAAATTACATTTTTGCTTCTGCAATTTGAATCATGGTAAATTATAAAAGTGTTTTTTTTTTTTGTTGTTAGAGCTAGTGAATGAGTTGGTTGATTTTAGGTGTTTTCTTAAAATTACATGGTTGGTAAAATTTTGTAGATTTAATTAAGGGCTTTTTATTGATTACTTTATCTAGTGCTAGTGAAAAAGGGATAGACTCCTTTGCTCTCCAGCAGAAACCAACACTCCACTGACTTTACTTTTAATGGTTGGTGGTTAGCTAAATTGGTAGAGCATCCACCTGGGTACCACAAGGTTCTGGGTTTGATAATGACCCTTACCAACTCAGTGCATGAGTAGCACAGCTTGGGTAATCTGATCTGTGTGGTAAAGTATGGAGTTGATGGTAGGTGTAGCGCTTAACTTAGATATAAAAACAATCTCCCCAGTTTAGTGCTAGCGAAAAGGGAATAGACTCCCTTGCTGTCCAGCTGATACTGACAATAGGCCACTCTGACGATTTTACAGTAGGTGCAGTAAAGTAGGTGTGGTGCACCAACCTCAGACAGGAAAACAATCTCTCTGGTCTAGCACTAGTGAAAAGGGGATAGACTCCTTTTCAGTCCAGCTGATAGTACTCATGAGGTGCAGAAATACAGACATCTCAAATGATATCAGTTTTTCTGAAGCCCCCTTTAGATTTCAAATGATATCAATTTCTGAAACCCCCTTTACATCTCAAATGATATCAATTTTTCTACAACCCCCAGTAGATTTCAAATGATAACATTTTTTTCTTACCTCCCACCCTTGGAAATCTCAAAATATATCAATTTTTCTGAAACCCCTATATAATAGCACATATTTTCAAATATAACTGTTCTCAGATTGAGATCTTATGTAAACTAGCAAATATATGCACCCTCCGGGTGCAAGTAATTTAGTTAAATTTTATAATAAAATATCATATTAAATTAGAAAGGCTAATGAAACTAAATAAGAATGTAGATAAAAAGATTTTGAACAGGGGGGGTATGATTGAAAAATAGAACAACTTTGAAACTAACTCTTCCATCATTTTCCGTTACTCCCGTCTTTCATTGGTAAATTTTCCTAATTAAATTGTTTAGTTAAAATAGGAAGTAAAGAATAATATTACAGTTATTTCTTCTTGTTAAGGGATTTCTTTTAAGATTTATTGAAGAGATTTTTGCTCATATTCAATAAGATAAAACCAAACAATTAGAAATCAATAATACTAAGCATATATTTATTAAAATCAATTTTTTAAGATCAATATGCAAATTAGCCTTCCCATTCATACTGTAAACCTCTATTTTGTTGTATATATAAATACAATTGCATGTTATTTGTATGTAGATATGGTCAACAGTGTAAGTAATGTAAAACAAATTTATTAATAATTGAGGTTTAAATAAAAATAAAATCATGGAGAATATGATGTAAATAACTAAAGGAATTGTGACTTGTATAGTAATATAGTTTCGGTTACAGACAGACAAACCCACAATCTCCATTATAATAAGAGAGATGTATAAAAAAGAACAAACAAAACAAAAACAAAAAACTGTAATCTGTATAAACATTATAATTATCAAGGGAGATAACTGTTCATGTAAAAGTTTAAGAAAGTATCATGTAACCCTTTTGCAGGCAGATAAATTTTTTTATCCTTGTAGAGTAGGTAAATTATTTTCAGAAAATTTTCAAAATAAAGGGAATGTTCAATAAGTCAATTAATCATACTAGCAAAAAAAAAGACACCCTCCGGGCGATGTAAAAATAATTATTTGAAAGATATTGCCTAAAGGGATGGGAGCTGAAAATTCAATATCATAGAGTGTGTACCATAAGTATGTAAAATCGTCAAATTTATTAAAGGAGTAAAAAAAGAAAGAAAGAAAGACAATTTGAAATGGAAACAGTTCCGATAACTTTAAATATTATATTAGAATAAAACAATCTATATATAAATATATAACGCTGGGCATCTATTTATTGAAACAATGAGGATTGTCTAACGTTGCATGCTCACATTTTGAGTATATTTATTCTATGTTATGACATTGGATTATGTGTTGAATAATGTGACATAAGCAGTGACATGATTTTTGTTACAGACAAAAACTGGAAGCGAATCTCCATTATTAATAGAAATTTTTTAAAAATCAAAAATATGATAATTTGATCAGCAATTGGTTATTATAGTACAATAGCATGAAAACCATAAAACATTCAGTTTTAATTATGATATTTTGTATAACAATCTTTGTACTATCCTACACCACAGTGGGACTTCCTAGTGATGTTTCTATACATCAATATTGAATTGGTCAACAAATAGCCAATAGGAAAATGTCCTAAATAATGAGAATGGAATTGTCTGTTTTTCCTATAAATAACGTCTCTCTCTCTCTCTCTCTCTCTCTTTCTCTCTCTCTCTCTCACACACACACACACACACACACTCTGTCTCTGTATCTCTCACTTCCACTATATCTCTGTCTGCCTGTCTGTCTGTCTGTCTCTCTCTCTCTCTCTCTCTGGCTAATTATCTCTCACGGTCTCTCATACTCTGTCTCTGTATGTCTGTGTATCTCTCACTTCCGCTATATCTCTGTCTGTCTGTCTGTCTGTCTGTCTCTCTCTCTCTGGCTAATTTTCTCTCACGGTCTCTCACACTCTGTCTCTATGTCTATGTATTTCTGTCTCTCTCTCACATCCACTATGTCCCTGTCTCTCTCTCTCTCTCTCTCTCTCTCTCTCACACACACACGCGTGCGTGCATACACACTATATCTCTGTCTTACTCTCACTATGTCCATCTCTCTCTCTCTCTCTCTCTCTCTCTCTCTCTCTCTCTCTCTCTCTCTCACACACACACACACATAACAGAGAAGAGCGACAATGAGATTTCATGGGACTTGTTAATTCAACTGAGCAATAGCTAATTACTCTGTTCACCTTGTATCTTTGATTAGTAAACCTTTTTCCTTAAATTCAATATTCATTGTGTTTCTTATTATCATTTCTCTGTTAACTCTGATACTTGATTTACAACAGTCTTACATTGAGCTAATACAAAAACAACAAAAATGTAGCTCTGCCTGTGTGTATCTTTGCCAGCAAAATGTTACTCTGCCTGCAAAAAGTTTTTCAAATATTTTTTTTTTTAAATCCATTCAATAATGTAATTTATTTACTGGACTGCACATGCTGCCAAAAACAATATGTCAGAAAATCAAAATGGCCATGCATTTAGGAATATTATTGCCTCTGTATAAATTTTGCTGCACATCCTTCTATTTCACCCCCATTTGTTGGCATTAAATGACCCACTAAGGTTGATATGCCATAAAACAAAACAAACCAAACCAAATTATTCTCCTTCTAGGTATAGGTAAATAGTAGGACAAATTGGTCTCTAACCTTGGTTAGGCAACTAGTCTTGGAGAAAGAAAACTGAATTAAAACCTGTTAAACTCCACTTAAGAAATTGACCTTGTGTCACATCCTACACATGGGGAGGGGTTGGTAGATATGTGACAGTTTAAAATGTGGGAGGTATTTTTGCCACACCCTGTACTTTTGTGACCTTTCCAAAACAATACATTAAAACAAAAATGGGGAATGTTTTCATGTTTAAAGGCCATGTTGAAATCTATCATCTTTTAATAAAGCTGCAGTCAGTAAATTCTATTATCTCTACTACAAAATCTGAAGTTTTAAATATTTAATAGATTTAATTGATATTTCTTTATTCTATGTCATCATATATTTTTCATTTCCTTTATCTCTTTCAATGGCCTTATTTATCTTTGTTTCTTTCTTTCTATGGCATTATCTATCTTCGTTTCTTTATGTACCGTTGTGGTATATTTTCACGATACCAAAATGATATAAGTAACGTTGTCCTTTTTTCCGGTGTACTAAAACAATAACCATAAGACGGCGGCGGTGTATATTGTATAGCGGGTCTCGTCCACATGCCTCCAAATTCACAGTGCTAAAATGTGTTGATAGAAATTATAACACGAGAAATATGTCGTCACAACTGCTAGCCTTTATTTCCAGGATAGGTTCGTCTCGTGTGCTGTATCGGAGAGTAGGAAAGGCAGAGAGAAAGAGAGAGAGAACACTACTTGATTACTGGGACCCCATACTAGCCACTCAAGGCCCGATCCGTATCCTACGACGGCGGAAGGTAAAAAGAGACCGATACATTTCTTCGTTGTTCCACATCACCACGTGACTTCCGGTCAACACCCGACTTCCGGTTGCGGTCAACACCTGACTTCCGGTTGCCACTCAATTCTCAGTTCGGAGTCACGCTACGTCAAATCATCGTTCATCCTGTTTTGGCTCATCACTATTTTTTAAACCTTCATCATCTCTTATTTATTTATTTCTTCCTCCCCTTCCATTAGTAGTCCTAGCTCACAAAAGTCAGGATAATATACCCATCTTGCATCATTTAATTCTTATCCTCCTTTCTTTCTTTGGCATTATTGCTTAAAAGAAATGAAACACTTTACTAACTTTTTTAATTGTTTTTGATGAGAAACCATTGAGACATCAGATAAGGGAATTTTAATTGATCTTTCAACAAAACTGTTTGGTTTGGCTTGGTTTTTATTTTTAATGGCATATCAACAGTCATTGGTTATTTAATGCCAAAGTCATCCTTGTAAAGAAGAGTAGTGGTATTATCTAACCCATATCAGAGTGGAATAAGAGAGATAGATAGATAGATAGATAGAGAGAGAGAGAGAGAGAGAGAGAGAGAGAGAGAGTGTATCATAATCTTAAGGGACATGACACATAGAGATAGATAGATAGATAGAATCATATTCTGAAGTGATATAGCTCATAGAATCATAGACATCCTTGTATAAGAATAGTAGTGGTACTATTTAACCCATATGAGAAAGAGAGGAGGAGAAGGAACAATAAAGTATTACAATCTGAAAGGACATGGCACATAGATAGATAGATAGATAGATAGATTAAGAGAGAGGGGGAGAGAGAGAATTATATCCTGAAGTGACATAGCACATAGAATGATAGCATGTAGCACATAGGTTAAATAGTACTAATACTGTTCTTCTAAAAGTATAAAAATAAAAATCATTAAATAACCAACAAAGGTTTATATGCCATTAAACAAAGAAACCAAACAAAACCAATCAATTTTTGCTCTTCTCTTCGAAATTACAAATTGCCCTTCAAGATATAAAAATTTCCCCTCCTCCTGTGGGGCATGCACTCCCCATTAAGAACCACAGATTTATATACTTCAATATATATCTATAAGTGACGATGGCAAGCCCGACTAATGATAAATCTATCGGGTTTCTATCTCAGCTATAGGTAGCTTACAAATGTCTAGCCATACGGAAGAGACGTGATATGTTGAAACATGGTGTCTCTGGATGACTATATATGCTCCCCATCCCCCAGGTGGTTGAGTACTTTGGAGGGATTTCGCTGATGACTGCCAACTAAAGTGTGAATGCAGTGCTCTCAACAAAAAAAAGGATGGAGCACTCTATGGCAGATTTTAAATACATACAGATGTGGGTTTTACCAGTTAAAATCCCTTTCCCATTCTGTAGGTGATGGTTAAGCAGCCCGACTGATGATGAATCAATCGGGTTTCTATCCCAGCTGAAGGTAGCTTACAAATATCTAGCCACACTGAAGAGACATGATACGTCGAAATATGGTGTCTGTGGATGACCATATATATATATATATATATATATATATATATATATAAACTAAAAGTAAAGTTGATGGGGTGACCAAATGTTGTTATCAGCTAGACAGCAAGGGAATCTATCCCTTTTCACTAGCGCTTGACCAAGGAGACGGTTTTTGCATCTGGAGTGGAGCGCCACACCTACCATCAGCTCATAACTCACTCACTTTACCACACAGATCCCTGTGCTATTCATATGCTGAGTTGGCATCGAACCAGGAACCTTGCGATTCCTAGGCAAGTCCTCTACTGACTGAGCTATATATATATATATATGTTTACGCTTCACATTTAAACAGATATATTCGCCTAATTCATTAATTATCAACTAATTAATTTTCAAATTAGGTATGACTTCAATTAAGCACATATTCTCGCAAAAATTGTTGGCATAACCATATCGAACAAACTGTTTGCGTACTTTCATATATATATATATATATATATATTTTCTTTTTTTTGAATGGAGAAAAAAAAATGGAGACAAAAGCTTTATTTGACTTTTTATGATTATTGGAGTTAATTCAATTTTTTTTTTTCTGATGAACTTGTGACTTTTTGCTCAGTGTTTTCTTTCTTTTCTTTTAGCTTAACTGTGGCAAAATGCCCATTCAACAAAAAAAAGAATCTCTCAGTTTCCAAGTGATATATTATTCACTAATGTGATCAGTACAAATATAGCATGCAGTTTGCAGTTATTTGTGACAAATTCTTACATCTTTTAAAGGAATCGATGTGCCTAAGCGTACACCGATCCGGCAAAGTTAATTTCTCGCATGTTCCTTGTAATTATCTCAGCAAATATAATCATTCATGACAGATGTTAAATTAACAACACTGTTAATTAAATAGTACTGAGGCGTCTGTGGTGTAATGGTTATCAATGAAGAAACTAGGCTCATTGAGCGTTGTTCAATTTCTGGACGATGTTGTTTGCATTTGACTTTGCGCTAATGCCCTTGGGAAAGGCATGAATCCATTTCTCCTCACAGCTATGGGTAAGTACTAAGGTAGACTGAAGTCTCTAGCCTTGGAAGGGCAACCAATCCAGGAGAAGGAAAGGCTGAATTCAAAACCTAAAAAGTATTCAATTTCTGGACAATTTTGTTTGCATTTCATTTGTGCTAATGCCCTTGGGAAAGGCATGAATCCATTTCTTTACAGTTTGAGCTATTTGTAAGTACTAGGGTAGAATACACTGACTACACCTCTGCAGAGGGGTAAGGCATCCCCAGTGGGGCCATCTATTGGCAGTAGGTGGCGATCAGTGATGCTTAAGGATGGAACCCAGGTAGCTGAGCTGTCCATGACATGCAACACTCCACTTTGGCCCCTACTGAGGCTAGACTGGTTGTTGGAGAGACCTCCTCTAGTCAATTGGCTGGTCACGTCAAGCCCTAGCACCTATATGATTGCCCCAATACTATTGCCTTTATGATAAACACCAACCCTTTTTATTATATGATAGAAGGCGGTGGCTGAGGGTCATCGTGCCCTGGGAATGACGTTAAACCCTATTTGATGGTGAGGTTCCAGTTTTGGAGGTTTGGAGAATGAGGAGCACCCTTCATCACCATTGCTCCCTGGTCCACTCTGACCCGGAGTGGTAGTACCTGTTAGGGTTCCATCTATTGGTCAAATAGAAAAATGTGTTTATAAACAAAAATTGAGTATCCATTAAGAATTAATTTATTCTAAAACTTTGCCAACATTAAATGATCCACCAAGGTTGATATGCCGTAAAACAAACCAAACCAAACTAGAGTAGACTGAATTCTCTAGCCTTGGAAGGGCAACCGATCTGGGAAAAGGAGAGATTGAATTCAAAACCTAAAAAGTGTTTAATTTCTGGATGATGTTGTTAGCATTTCACTTCGTGCTAATGCCCTTGAGGAAGGCATAAATCAATTTCTTCTCGCAGTTATGGATTAATACTGGGTTGACAGAACTCTCTAACCCTAAGCGTTATTTTGATTTTTCAGACTGTTGCTCTCATCTTTATTGGGAAATATATATGCACATTTCAACCGATGTACCCTCTGGCCTTCTTCAGGTGTTCCTTGTAATCCATTGAGGCAGACTGCTCTCACTCCACTACAAGTGAGAAGACTTTATCTATCCGAGCATCGCAATGTTTCAACTTAGGAAATAGTTTTTTAATAGTTTGACTGTTGCGCAAACAAAGTGATGAAGAATATAGAGCATACTGTAGAATGTAGACATTGATCTAATGGTTATCATCGTAAGAAGTGACAAATGTTCAAATCCTGGACAAGGCTGTTTGCATTTCACATAGTGCTAATACCCTTGAGAAAAGTATGCATCCAAGTATTCTCCCTCCAGCTATGGGTAAATAGCAGGGCTCTTTAACCTTGGTTTAGCAGCCATTTATTTGGACTTTCAAGAGAGTTGAAAATGCTGAGAACGTGAAAGTGACAATGATACCTATGGTAGTCAGAGCCCTTGGAAAAGTCCCCAAGAACCTGGAAACGAGACTGGAGATTATAGAAAGAATTGAAACCATCCAGACCACAGCACTGCTAAAATTGGCTAGGATTCTTAGAATCAAGTTGGTAATCCTAGTCAGTAGGTTTTGTAAATGTGTAAGTCCAAGTCTATTGTGAGTTGGGGTTCAGTTGTTCTCTAGGTTTCCTCTGGTGTTAATCCAAACGATAGGTCTTCTTGAAAAGTTCAACTCAGCAATTAATTTAAGGATAGTCACAATCGATCTTAAATGCTTTCTGTCTTTGTTTCTCATTGGCCAAATTTTACTGGAAGTGTCTTCCAATGTTGGGAAAGTTCATAAATAGAAGTGACAATTTTGTGTACATCCTATACAAGGATAAATCCAACAAAACATGCAGGTGACGGTCACACCAATTGTAGTTGGTGCCCTTGGAATGGTCCCCAAGAACCTTAAAGAGAGGCTCAATAAACTTGAGATTAGAAAAATAATTGAAACCATCCAGACCACAGCACTGCTAAAATAGGCTTGGATAATTACAGATTAGCAATGATCCTCATTATACCAAGGGGTAAGGAACATGCAAGCTTAAAGCCTGTTGGATTATTTTCTTCTATAAGATGTACTGAAGATCAGAACTTGTATTTATAAACTGTTCCAAAGCAGCTGAATCGGCCTGTAGCGTTAGTTTCGTATTTGCCTGGGAGAGTTGTCTGCCCGGTTTAGTTTGCTGGTGCCCGCTAGGGGGCTATAGTATTTAAGCGCCGGGTTCAAACCCTTTCGGCCTCTTTTCCTGTTCCAGTACCCACGAGACACATGAGCTAGATACTGTCTATCCCTTCTCATTGGGGCTTTTGGCCCCACTTACATTACTGTATGTTCTTCACAGCATGGACTATCCCTAGTCTCATGTCTGTACTTTTGTATATCTTGTACCATTCATGAATGTGTGTTTATCTGTCTACATGTAACTTTGTTTTACCCATGTACTTTGTATCTCGTCATATCCATGTGCTGTATTATATTAAATGTTTTGTCTGTTAACCTTCGTCGGAGTTTTGTATTCAAAGTATATAACTTTGCACCTTTCTTACAGGCCAATCAAAAACACCCAAAAATGTATTTAATTTACTATTTAAAGGCGTTGATAAATTGTCTTACAATTGCTCGCTGGATGCACAGACCAATAGACAAGGATTATACAACTCTCTAAGCACGGATCAGCGGACAAGGATTAAAACTGATACAAACATCTTTCTATTTCAAGAAAGGATCGAACTTTATGCTACAAGGGATCTCAGCTGTAAAAACTACTTTCAACTACAGCCCCAAAATGGCGACACGAATCGTAACAAAGCTAAATATGGCCTTCTAAGCTATCAAGTGTGGCCACCCACAGTCTTGTTGAAAGGTCAATTAAAATTAAGAGGAATTACGGGGTCGTAGGGAGCTCTTGTTCCCCCGGTGGTCGACTATTGTTCCGACCGAAAGAAGAAAAACAACACAAATGAAAATTACACACATATATTAACAAAGGTACAAAATTGTTGCAAATTTTGATGGCATTTGCTACAAGACTTATCTGAGAGGTGAAATTACAGTTCGTAGGTGAATTAGCGCCAGAAAAGGATTCTACTCGCTGTGGTTGTAAAGTGCTGTAGAGACGCGTCCGTCTTGGTCGGTTCTCGTCCGATAAGTAAAGTGTTGGGGAGTGCTTTTTTTGAGCGACTCTCCTAGTTAACTGCCCTTTTAAGTGGCATTGGATGGAGCCCTTGTTAGGTGACTATTCAGGTCGACAGCCTTCAGATTAGTATATTGTTGAGACACCTCCGTCCCGGTCGACAGCCTTCAGATAAATATGCTGTTGAGACGCCTCCGTCCTGGTCGACAGCCTTCAGACAAGTGATGGGGTTTGGTATTTCCGCCAACATCGTATGTTGGTGATTCGCCCCCTAGCGGCAGGGGGAAATAATTCTCTATTGGTTTTTCCGATAAAATCGCACACATCTACTTTAGAATCTGATATCAAAATGTTTTCTTAGGAAAAAAAGTCCTACAAATGTTAAATAGAGTCCTGTAGACGAAAACTTGCTATACTGGTTTTATTGTGCTTCTGTATCTGTCGAAGTTTCCACTGGAAATGATAATGTACAAACGGAAATAGAAATTTCCGGTTGAATTAAACAGAGGGGGGACGACAAAGGTGACAAAGGACTTTTTCCTGGTGGGAGCGAACAAAGAAAATGCGTAGGCGTTTGAGATATATAAAAGGGGGTCAGTAGTGAACAGACCCCAGAGAGACAGCGAACGGCAAAGAGAACGGAGTGACCGGCACTCACGGTCAGAGCCGATGGGCTGTGAACTATCACGTAGCCACCTCCCGCCTTCCCAACGCTATTCATCCCAACAGCAGCAGTAGTTCTCATTGTCAACGCTCGCCACTCACACGCACCACGAGGGAATGAAAGAAATAAAAAGTTCAATCTCCTACTAGATACAGATGGCTTGTATCCTCGTTAAGCGACCCCTACATATATCGTCTAAGGGTTAGATACCCGCAGTATACTATTGAAAGTCAGTTAGCCTACAGCAGCTAAGTAGAACTTTTTCTTCACAATGGTGAGTATCATTGTTTCTACATCTCCCCTCTCCTCCCCCGCGTGCAGGCAAGGCTCTACGAGGAGTGAGCTGTTCTTTAAGGCCTGTCCTGTTATGCGGGAATAACCTGGACAAGGCTCGAGGGATTTTCGATGGACGAAGGCAGGTTGATGTATCAGTGCTCACTGTGGGGTGTCGAATTGCTGTATGCGCATCATTTCTGGGAGATGTTGGGAGATTGGAATGCATAGATGAAGTATTGCTTGCAGGGCTTGTAAATTCAGGCATTGCACTTGGCATTGGAGTGGGTTTTGCTTTGGCCTCCAACTTCCTCAAGAAACGGCGATTCCTGAGGGTGACTCTTCCTGATCCATCGACCCTGATTTGGTACTGACGATCTGGAAGGACAGTAACGATCCTGCCAGTAGTGTTCCACCGGCGATTAAGTGGATTCTGAATGGTTACTGTATCGCCAGCTTGTAGTGGGCAAAGGGGGTGGGTATGTCTATTGTACCGTTTGATCATTTTGGCATTGCGGTGGTGAAGGATTTCCTCACGGCGTTGTGCTGCTGCTATCCATTCAGGGTGTGGCCTGTAGAGGATAGGTTGTGAAGGAATGGAATCACGAAGTCGGCGGTGGAGTAGGAGTTGTGCAGGGGATAGGCCAATACCTTGGATGGGGGTATTTCGGTATTGCAGGATGGCCCGTGCCACATTGTCGTTATCCAACGAACCCTGGGGGCCTGTGTTACCATGTATTATTCTCTTTGCAGTTTTTACTGCAAGTTCTGCCCGGCCATTAGATTGAGGATATCCAACTGAGGACAGTCTGTGCTTCACACCCCATGTCTCAAGGAACTGCTGGAATGTGTTAGCAGTAAACGGCGGGCCACCATCGCTACTGAGTTCATCTGGGGTGCCATATGTATGGAATAGTTTTCGACAAATGGACATTAACTTAGGAGTGGTGGCATGACCTGGTTTTAAATGGTACAAAATAAGCCAGCCCGTGAGTCTATCAGCGCAGGCGAGGTATGCAACGTGTCCGACATGGAATAGGTCCATCACTATTTGTTGGAAAGGCCATTCCGGGGATGGGGTTATGATGATTGGTTCTCGTGGCTGACTTGGGGCAATGCTTATACAGACTGAGCAATTTGCTCTGAAGTTTCGTATAGATGCATTCATACCAGGCCAATATACAGAATCATTAGCACGAGCCCTCATGCCATCCACACCTTGGTGAGCCGAGTGCAAACAGCGTAGCACTTTTCCCCTGAGAGATTTTGGTACTACGATCCTCCCATCCATTAATACTAGGCCTCTCTCAGTGCTAAGTCGGTGCCGTACCTCCCAGAAGTCGCGGATGTCAGGTTCTGTAAAAGAACGTTTGGAAGGAAATCCCTGGTTGATTGTTTTTATCAGAGTTGTGTAACTCTGGTCGTTTCGGCCCGATGCGCGGATGTTGTCAGGTGACATGGCAATTTTCTCATCATTGGAATTTGTTATTGCTTGAATGGTTGCCAATTCCGTTGCAGCATCTATATTGTCCGAGAGGTGGACATCTTTGGAAGAGGGTTGTGTTGGGCATAGACTCAGAAGAGCTTCTACTGTGGCCACTGGGTTGCGAGAGATAGCATCAGCACCTTTATGCCACTTGCCTGGGCAATGTTGGATGGTGAAGAAATACCTGAGTGATTTCTCTTTAAGTTTAAAGAGGCGTGGGTTGTGTATATTACTAAGGTCTCTGTCCCCAAATATTCCTGTTAGTGGCTGATGATCTGTTACTACTATTACGTTTGGGCAACCCATAATGAATATGCGGCATTTTTCTAGTGCCCATGCGATTGCAGCTGCTTCGCCTTCAATGGGGGCATATCGGCGCTCTGCATCGGTGCAAAACCTGCTGCCTGCAAATACAATGCGCCATCCATCAGGGCAGCACACTGGGGCCTTCTCCGTGGGGCATGCGCAGTGCCTCTGTAATAGCAAGAAGCCCATACCTTCTTTGCTCCAGTCTGGAGCCAGGCACGTCACTCTGTTGGTGTCAAAAGTGGTAACACCCTTTTTCACTAAATCCACAATGATTTGCTTGGATTGGTGAAATGCTTTCTCAAGATTTTCATTCCAAGAAAAGTGTGTATTTTGTTTTACAAGGTCTCGGAATGGTAGCATTATTGGGCTTAAGGAATATGCCCAAGCTACTTGGTTCACTAGCCCAAACCAAGACCTTGCATCGGTGATATTCTTTGGGATCGGGAAGCTGGAAATTGCATTCAGCAAAGTTTCAGAAGGGGTCACTCCTGATGGTGTTATTTGGAGGCCCCCAAACTGAACAGTATCCTGGCAAAATTGGAATTTATCTTTGTTAATGACAATTCCATTTTTCTCACATAGTGATAAATAATCAAGGGTATGGTAGAATGCCTCCTCTATGTTTTTGTCAAAGAGTAAAGTGTCGTCGACCACTTTTACTTTACGAGGAATGTCTCGGATTATTTCGTCGTACCTACGTGTGTAGGCGTCGCCGGAGGCTAAGTATCCTTGGGGCATCCTGAGATACATAAAACGACCCCACTCTGTGATGAAGGTCGTAAGTGGTTGTGATTCATCATCCAGGAGGATTGAATGGTAACCATCCACGGCATCCAGGACAGTCTTTTTTGTGTTTGGCGGTACCTGTAATGCAAGTTGGAACGGCGAGCTAGTGTGGTGTGTCTCTCGTTTGCATTGGGAGTTTAGATGCTGGTAGTCTACTGTCCTTCTTGGTCTACCATTTTTTTTAGCGGTGATAACCATAGTGCTACACCAATCGGTAGGGGTACCAATTGGTACTGGGATAATGATGCCTCTTTTGACATCTTCCCAAAGGGCTTGTCGTACTTGCTCCTTATAGTGGTATGGTACCGGAATGGGGTTATGTCTGGCTTTGGGGGTTGAACCTTCCTTGAGGTGAATGTGGGCTGGAGGGCCAGACATTGCAGGAAACTCTCCGCTATTGTTGAACACTGTTGTGGCGAATCGGTCTAACAGCCATTTTTCGAGTTTTTCTACATTTTCACTGGTTGGTGAAAATGGAAGGGCCTTAGGATAATCCGATTGTATTTTATGGGCCGGTAGGTTTGATTTGTGATGTCGAGGGTCTGGGAGTACATTTTCGCACGTTACTGAATTGATTGCAGGGTATGGTGGTATTGTCATGGGTTTGGGAAAGTATTGGGGTAATATACCCACATCAATGCAGGCTGTTTTGCTGAAATATATCACCTGTATTTTTTTGCAAATGTACAGTGCCTGTTTTGTGGTCCTTGCCCCAATCGTGAATTTGACGGGCAGCCAACCTTCACACACCAATGAAAAACCCCCTACTGCACGCACCTTTTTGTTCGAAGGGATTAAGTTCCTCTCTGAGAGTCCCATGTGCCATAAGTGTTTTGGCCCACCAAGGCATATTGATGCACCACTGTCAGGGTAGATTTTGAGCCTGGTTGAGCGAGTGGCAGGAATGTTCCTGGCTTGTCTTGGATCCGGGCATGGGGAGAACGGGGTCAATGTTGCTTCCACTTCTTCGCGGTCGTTATTGTTGCACAGCTCATAGGTGTCATTAGCTGGGTCAAACATCACATGTGCAATGAGAGCGTCCATAGTGGCTCCTTCATCATTGAAACACCTTACGGCACCTCGTTCATTTTCACCCTTTGACTGGCAAACCTTTGCGAAGTGGTTTTGCTTGCCACATGCGTTACATGTTTGACCCCATGCAGCACATCTTTGCGGTCGGTCGCCTATTCCAGCTCCACCATGCTGGTAGCTACCACAACCTCGGCACGCATTACGTTGCATACCTATGGTCTTTCCGCCTTGATTGCGGCTGGCGTCCGAACGGGCTGTATTTTGGGCCTGCCTCTGACGGCGATAAGCTGATGTTCGCAGTCTTGCTACATCCGTGACACCGGACATTTTATTCTGGTCTCGCATGGCCATTTCAAATGCTCTTGCATGGCTTACATTATCGTCTAATGTCTTCAGCGATCCTGCCTTAGCCAGCATGTCCGTTTGTAGCACATCATTGGCTATACCCCGGATAAACTGATCCTTGATGTATGTACTGGATAGGTCATGATCGCAGTTGGGGCATATGAAGTTGCAGTCCTGTGCTCCTGACCGTAGCCGGATCAAATAATCCTGTATGGATTCGTCTTCATTCTGCAGAATGGTTGAGAATGATATTCGGTGTACCATAGGATTCGCTCTTTGTGTGACCAATGTCTCTACTATCTCTAGCAGCTGGTCTGGGTCGGTGGTGAAGAATTTGGGGTGGGTGTTGATTATAGCATTCTGGACAGACTCGTCCGCACAATTGTACAACTGGATGCTGGTCTGAGATGTCGGCATATCTGTCATCTTCCTGAACACTTCCCAATCAATTCGGAATTTCCTGAATTGTTGAGGGGTCATCTCAAAGTGAAGTTGGGGAAGCTTGGCTGGCGGTACCTTCGCATAAGCCGTCTGGGTAGAGGTCTCCTTAGCCTGCTTAAGGATAGACAGGGCTTCTCCCATTGCCGTGATTCCCAACTCTTTAAGCATGGCCCGATCCATCATCTTGAGGTTCTCTCTTGTCAGCTTCTCGCTTGCGAATGTTGTAGCATATCTCCTAGCTGAGTCGGGAGAGATCCCTGCTTGGACAAAATATTCTTCCCAATCTTCAGTTTTAGATCCTGTTCGCAGCGCCATATTGAAGTCAGTTAGCCTACAGCAGCTAAGTAGAACTTTTTCTTCACAATGGTGAGTATCATTGTTTCTACAGCAACGTAAACGATTCAGAGTAGCGAAGAAGGCGCTACGCAACAGAAATTAATAGGAGTGCTTAGTAATGACTTTGTAAGAAAGGTTCAAAGTTATATTTACTTGAATACAAGACTCCGACAAAGGTTGACAGACAAAACATTTAATACGTATACAGCACATGGATATAACAAGATACATAATACATAGGTAAAACAAAGTTACATGTAGAAAGATAAATACACATTCATGAATGGTACAAGATATACAAAAGCCACAGACATGAGACTAGGGATAGTCCATGCTGTGTGACTAACTTACAGTAATGTAAGGGGGGTGGCAAAGCCCCAACGAGAAGGGAATAGACCAGAATCTAACCCATGTGTCTCGTGGTTACTGGAACAGGAAAAGAGACAGAAGGGTTTGAACCCGGCGCTTAAATACTATAGCCCCTAGCGGGCACCAGCAAACTAAACGGGCAGACAACTCAACGGGAAGATAATCCCTTCAACTTGCTTCTGACATCATGGGGCAACATAAAATAAGAAACATTTTAGGAAACGACCTGTTCATAAGTTGCTAGAGGACATGCATAACTAATGGTGGTGACTATATAGTAAATCGTCTTCTATAGCTGAAAAGTTGCTCTATTTGTGTTATTATGCTTCCCGTGTCTGTTGAAGTTTCTATTGAAAATGAATAGGAGGCATTACTTTTGGAACAACCTGTGTATATAGGAAAATGTAATAACTTTTTCTGCTAGTAGAATGAGAGTGGGAGAGAGAGAGGGGTGGAGGGAGATAGTGGAAGAGAGAGGGGGTGGAGGGAGAGAGAGAAAAAAAGAGCATTATCCAGGATGTACAGAATAGTAACACGTTATGAAATTAATAAACATGACAGGTTAAGGGAAATAGGAGCGTTACTTGAACTTTGAACCTAACCCTTTATTCAATCGACGGGGGTATCCTGTTCTCATTCCGCTAACCATAGCTGGGGTACAAGTGTTAAGCTGTGTTAATTACTATTCTATGTTACTGTCCCCATTGACCAGGACTGAGCCTGCAGCCTAGAGATAACTGTCGCTTAGAACTGTCTTAACCCAACGCCTTTATCTAATATGCTATGTGTCCAATTGACTCACTCTATTTGTGTTATTATGCTTCCTCCTGTGTCTGTTGAAGTTTCTATTGAAAATGAATAGGAGGCATTACTTTTGGAACAACCTGTGTATATAATTTACCAATGTATTGAAGGATGAATTAAATAATAAACATATCACAAGGAAGAAATGATTTTACTTAATTTTGTAGTCACTGGTGGATATCAAATTTGATTCTTACCAACAAAGTTGAATGTACACAACTACCAATAATTACGTAAATTATATATCACCACCGATGAATTATGCATATACGATAGAGAGAAAATGTAATAACTTTTTCTGCTGGTAGAGAGAGAGAGAGAGAGGAGAGAGAGAGAGAGAGAGAGAGAGAGAGAGAGGAAGTGGAAGAGAGATAGAGAGTGAGAGTGGAAGAGAGAGAGTGAGAGTGAGAGTGGAAGTGGAAGAGAGAGAGAGAGAGAGTGGAAGTGGAAGAGAGAGAGAGAGAGAGAGGAAGAGAGAGAGTGGGAGAGAGAGAGAGAGTGGAAGAGAGATGAGAGAGTGGGTGATAGAGGGAGAAGAGGGAGAGAGAGAGAGTGGAAGAGAGAGAGGAGAGAGAGAGTGGAGAGAGATGAGAGAGTGGAAGAGAGAGAAGAGAGAGTGGAAAGAGAGATGAGAGAGTGGTGATAGAGGGAGAAGAGGGAGAGAGAGAGAGTGGAAGAGAGAGAGAGGAGAGAGAGAGAGAGTGGAAGAGAGATGAGAGAGTGGGTGATAGAGGGAGAAGAGGAGAGAGAGAGAGTGGAGAGAGAGAGAGTGGAAGAGAGATGGAGAGAGTGGTGAAGAGGGAGAGAGGGAGAGAGAGAGAGTGGAAGAGAGAGAGAGAGAGAGAGTGGAGGAGAGAGAAGAGAGAGTGGAAGAGAGAGATGGAGAGAGAAGAGAGATGGAGAGAGGTGAGAGAGAGGGAGAGAGAGAGAGGAAGAGAGAGAGAGAGTGGAGAGAGTGAGAGAGAGGGAGAGAGGAGAGAGGAGAGAGAGGAGAGAGAGAGAGAGAGAGGAGAGAGGAGATAGAGGAGGGAGACGAAGGAGAGAGGGAGAGGGAGGGGGGAGAGAGCATTATCCAGAATATACAGAATGGTAACACATTATGAAATTAATAAACATTTTAGTTTATATTAAACATATTAGGAGAAATAGGAGGGTTACTTGGTGGCACCCATCTCTTCTCCAGGTAACATGCAACAAGTTCTACTGGGTTACATGGTATCAGTAGCCAGAAAAAAATTCACCCAACAGGTACGAATTCGCACAAGGTCACAAGTATGGGTCATCCACTGAAATGGAGTGAAAGTAGGAGAGAAGAGAGAGGGGGAGAGAGTAGAGTGAGGGGGAGGGAAAGAGAGGGGAGTGATGAGATGAAGAGAGCAGAGGAGAAAGAGCAGAGGCAACCTTGTGTCACATCCTTCCTGTAGCGAAGGTGTTGGGTAAATAATGAGTACCATCGTGATGTAATGGTTTGCAAGCTAGTCTCACAAAATCCACTAGTATTGAATAGCGACTGGAACCTTACCATCAGATAGAGTTTAACGTCATACCCAGGACAAGAAGACCCTCAGCCACCACCTTCTAGCACATATATGTTAAAAAGGGCTGAGGCTTGCCATAAGAGCAATAGGATTGGGACAATCATATAGGTACTAAGGTTTGACGTTACCAGCCGATTGATCGAGAGGGGCCTCTCCGACCGCCCATCTAGCCTAGGTAAGGACCAAAGTGGAGTTGCATATTATGGACTGTTCAGCCACCAGGAATCCATCCTTAAACATCACGGTGCGCCACCCACAGCCAACATGTGGCCCCGTTGGGGGGTATATCTCTCTGCAGAGGTGCAGTCGGTGTGTTCTCAAGTCCCAGCTAACAGGGCTCAGTATGTTCGTAAACCAAATAGCGTACAGTTAGTTTGGAATAAAATGAGTTCCGCTAAGCTTTGCTGGATCAATTCCTTTCTCACGCATATCTACCCCTCTTCACTCAGTAGGTATTTTAATAATCCCCTACTCAAGGGTGGTTCTGCTATAAAACTAATGAAGCTTAAGTTTCAAGGCCCCTAATCCCAGAGGAGCCCCAGAAGTCATTTTCCGCCACATAACTTAAAAGTTTGGGTCTACTGTAAGAGAAAGAGTGTTTAGAAAATGTCATTAATACAATAATATTCATTTTAATGGGAAAAAAAATTAAGATAGAAATAAAAAGATTATTAAAGATGCGTACCTTCCCATAACAGCTCAAGCTTCGGGGACCACTAAAATATACGTCCACCACTGTCTGTACTCACGTCGTTTCTCGTCAATTCTCGGGCTGGTCTACTGAGTAGGCGATAAGACCAACAAAAATAAACTCTGGTTTCAAACCAGGTAAAATCCACAAAGCCATTGTACAAACAGACGCGCGTACTGTGAAAAAAAAAGCATAATTAAATAAAATAGAAAAAAATACCGCCTTTTTTTTCAAGAGAGGGGGAGAGAGAGAGAGACAGACAGACAGACAGACCAGGTTTCAAAGATCAAATCAAATTTGATATCTTGATCCAGATGTACGCACGCGTGTTTGTTGTATGACGTTGGACAGTTTAAAATAAGTTGCAACGGGACGACAATCACGTTAAGAATTCTAAATGGTTAATCTAGGAGCTGTAACTGATCTATTTATCCACTTCAACTTGGATGCAGTTTAGAATGAAGTAGAGGGCGCTGTTTCATTTGTAAAGGGAGTTTATTTTTGGATTGGTCTCTTTCAAAGGACTACCTAGACTACGTTGTTTGGTAATGTTTGTAAAAGGAAATTGATAGGGGCATCTTTAAACTCAATGCCAAGAAAACAAGTTTAGGTATATAAACAAAAAAAAATAAAACAAAAACAAACAAAAAACGATTTCTTGTTTTAACAAGCGTGTTACAAATTTTTGAAACTATATAAGAGTTTCTTTTTTGGACATCAAAGCGAAGGCATGAACATTTTTTTCTTGAACAAATAATGTTAAGATTAATTTGAAGATAGGAGTGAGCGGGTAGTGGCATAGCTACCGTGTGCCAGTAGTGGACTAGCTCTTCCTAGAACCCTCCTCTCCAATTGACATAAAAGGAGATTTTTTGCTGGAACGGGCGGTAAAAAAGTTTGCCAAAAACAGATTTTCTTTCTCCAGCCGTCAGAGCTAGCACAAGTTATGTCTCTGTCTTTTCCGGCCACAGACATTCTGTGGCCCCGTTACACGGGTCTTTCTACATCCTCTAGTTTCACAGAGGCCTCTTAAAAGTAATGATTCTTATTTAATGTTTTCACATAAAAAGTTTAACATTTGCTTAAAATCGGATAATTCCTTGGTTTTTGGTAAAAAAAATTATCAGGGTTAGTGAATTGGTACTGTAAAAATATTGTATTTCGGGTTACAATAGTCGTCGGGAAAAAATTAAAGAATTAAAAGATTTGTATTTGTGAAAAGGCGGGGTTGTTTTTCTGCGTGTTTTGAACAAAAAAAAAAAAAAAAAAAAAAAAAAGGATTTACAAGGATAAAATATAAACATGCGAGTAATTTTTTCTGCATATAGTGTACTTAATGCTTTTTGTTATTGATTTCTCGGAAGAAATTTTTATAAGTGTTTAACAAAACTCGCAAGTCAAAGTACCACGATAAATAATAATGAGAACAGGATACCCCCGTGGACTGAATAAAGGGTTAGGTTCAAAGTTCCGTGATGGCTCCCGATTACGACAAGAAGGTTCCCGATTACGACAAGAAAGTACCCGAGTCCGATAAGAAGGTTCCCGAGTCCAAGAAGGTTCCCGAGTCCGACAAGAAATACTTGAAGAAAGCCGGAGAGCATATCGGCCGAAACGTTGTACAGATAACAATGAAGATGAAGACAATAGTCCGAATAACACAGATAATACTAAATGTAATATTGTAAATGAGTGGTTGTGGGGTGCGAATAGATAAGGTATATAAAAAGCCGTTCCCACGTATTTTCACGGACTCAGTAACTGAACGAAGAGAACAGAAATTCATGCATTTGAAGCGAGTTGTGTTTAGGTGTTTCCCCTCACACGCTAGATGATCACCATCACCGACATAGTAATCAGTGACTGTTACACAAAATCAACAACCGGAATTCGAATTTTGGTTGAAGCTGCTTGTGTTCCTTTAGCACTGTAGGGATACAACAAATAATTATCTTAGATAATTTACATATCCATCGGGGGCTCGTAGGGTGTCACTTGTCAGTTCAGGAATGCCTTCTCGACCTCTTTTTACTTCTGTTCTTTGAACAGTAGAGACGTTGTTTCTGACCCTGTCAGCGAACAGTAAAGCCACGTGAGGATAATTTTATACACTCATCAAGTAAGACTTTTCCCTTTTTTGTACCCGTTCCACATACTGCTTGTTCAGGAAACAATGTGTGTATATCTTTATCTGTTTGGTCACATTTGTGTACATATTTATTTTTAATGCCACTCGTATGTATATTATGTTTATTAAACGTTAGATGTTCTTGTATATACACGTGTTTTATTTTGTCTTTTCTAATATTAGTCCTTGGGCAGTGGGGACTCGACTAGAATAGTTTTCCTACCACCAAACATTTCAGTAGTAAAAATACCGTAGGGAATGTTAAGAATCTGCATTCATAGCGTCTGACGTATTGTGGAAAAATATTTGAGGTGGGCCCTCTACTTACATGGATGGCATCGGCTGGAGTGGCAGTGTCCAATATGAAATATCGAAGGCGAGATCTGCGCCTGACGGGAATTTATACCTTTCTACCGGGATATGCGCAGGTCTGCCTTTCGTATAAATAGCCTCCAAATGACAGAGGGAGAGCACTTGATCGTTTGATGTTGTACTGATCATATTGTTACCTGAACAGTCTTCTAGGATCACTCGATATTGTATACCGATCACAGTGTTACCCGAACATATGATATACTGAAAGATACTTTGTTACCCTTGAAAGGATTGTTAATAGACCCCTTGATAGTACCAGAGAATCGCGAAACGGGCACTGTTTCGCAAGAGCTAGGATATTTAACCACAGACTGTATGCCCTTGTTTCTTTTTATTTTTATTGCCAAATTTCTTGACAAAAACGTTTCGTTACTGGGATGCCACCATAACTGACAGAAAACTCCCATGATAACTACCTTATTGCTTTACTGGGAAAAAAAAAACATTGTTGATTTATGATTGATTAATTGATTTTAACGGGATGTCAACCCGTATGGGGTTATTTTGAGTCACGTTCATTGTAAATTCAAATTTACATTTTTTTGTGTACAATATATCCTCGCGTATCATGCGTCTTTCCCAGGCCTACATTTTTGCCTGATATTAGAAGGTAGCGAGATACAAACTAGGGCCGGTTTAGCTCAGTCGGTAGACCGTCCGCCTAGGAATCCCAAGGTACCTGGTTTGATACCGGCCCACACCAACTCAGCATATGAGTAGGACAGAGATGTGCGGTAAAGTAAGAAGCTGATGGTAGGTGTTGAGCTCCATCTCAAACGCAAAAATAATCTCCTTGGTCAAGCGCAAGTGAAAAGAGGATAAACTCCCTCGCAGTCTGGCCGATACCGACTTTAGGCCAGCTCGACGACTTTACTTACTTTTTATACTATTTATCATAAGACTAACAACAACAAATAAATGAATTGAAACTTAGTTCAATTCTAACGGTTTAATGACTAACAATATAAACGTCCTTCGTATATACTGAGTCAAGTTTGAGGGACCTGCAAGTCTGATGGAGGGGGAAATTGAGGATATCAGGTATCTTCTATTTCTGTCAATCCTCTCAGATAATTTCTGGTTGACTGGTGGTGGAACCTGTCCGAAGGTATCTATTGAATATGGGCACCAAAACTTCTGGGCGCGTCACGTGATTGCTAAGCCCAACAGAAAGGCTCTCCCTCACTTAACTCCATACACTAGGTATACCAAAAATTCGATTGCTTTTCATTTTAAAAACGAATTAAAATTAATTAAAACGATTATTTAAGATCAATTTTTGTTTAAGTCGAAGAGTAATAACATAATGAGTATCAGTAAAAAAAAAAAAAAAAGCAAAAAAAAAGCAAAATAATATTACACAAGTAATTTATTTTTAATACATTTAAAATTATTTTTTCGGTCAATTTCGATCGCGTATGGCCTGAAACGCTGTCTAAAGATGGCTTAAATTAAAAGTAACATGTGCGATTGAAAAAAAAATTACCAAAAATCAGGGAATTATCGATTTTAAAGAAATTTTCAGTAAATTTTTTCAGATAATTCCCTGATTATTGGTAAAGTTTTTTTTACAAACGGGTGTGGTTAAATTTGTTTTGTAAAAACACGGATTTTTCGACAATTGGGTATACCTACCATACACAGAAACGTACTTTACTGACCCAACATGGCTTAGCCTTGGCCAACTATTTACACACAAAGTTTGTATCTCGCCTATCGTGCGACCTCCTGATATTAGACCAAAGTTTTTGTCAAAGAAATTCGAATGATGCGCAAGTATATACGGTAATTATTTCTTAAGAGTTCTTTTTGTTCACACGGTCCTATCGAATACGAATGATTTTTAAACAGATCAATTTGACCCATACTTGGAATCTTAACAGAGTGGGCCTGGGAGTAATGGCAAATAAGGGGTTGGTTGGTTGGTTGGTTTTTTGTTTTACGGTATATAAACATTTGCGGTCATTTAATGCCCAACCTACGGTATATAAAACATTTGCGGGTCATTTAATGCCCAACCAAGTCATTTTTTATTGTAGCGATTGTCCGCCCCTGTTGGGATGGACATGAGTCCTATAGGGTTATCTTCTCTTGTCGCAGGTTTTCGCCGATAGATGGCTGCTGTATTTAAAACAATAGCCCGGGAGAAATATCTCTTTCTCTGGGTCCGGTAACCACTGCACATGAGTTAGGCGCTTGGTGCCTCTGTCCCTTAAGTGGATGGCTTTGCCCCCTAGCAAACTATCAGTAAGTGACTAATTTCTACATGTAACTCTGTATTACCTCTTTAGGACTTAGTCCTACAATTCTTACGTATATTTATGTATCTATTCCATATATCTCACTGTACCTTGTCATGAGTATGTGTATACCTGTCATGTATATATTTCTCCACGTGCTCACCAAATAAAGTCTATGTTTGTTATTATATATAACTTCTTTGTCAGATTATCTCATGTACATATATATACCCACGTTGGTGGGTTACTTTGAACCTTCTAACATATTATAGGGACATTTTCGTCTTATATGATAAACAAAGAACACAGATTACTTACAGTACCAGTCGTTGCTTAAGTAGTTACCGCAATCAAGGAGTACTCAACGATCCCCCATATCTCAAAAACCGGAGCATCGCCATCAGATTGTTTAGTGTCATACCCAAGACTCCTATTTCTTTTTAGGGGGAGCTTGCCCCTCTATAGAGGATGTAGTCTACGTATTCTAAACCTCGCCAACACGGTGAGTTGATATTTGTAGGGGTTGATTTGATAACAAAATTACGGTATATAAACTCTTTTCGGGTCATTTAATGCCGAACCAAGTCATCTTTGATAAACAAAGAACGCGGATTGTATGCAGTACCAGCTGTTGCTTAAGTAGACACAACAATGAAGGAGAACTCAACGATCCTCAGATCTCCAAAACTGGAGCCTTACCATCAGATAGTTTAGTGTCATACCCAAGATTCCATTTTTTTAGGGGGAGCTTACCCCTCTATAGAGGATGCAGTCTACGTATTCTAAACCCCGCCAACACGGTGAGTTGATATTTGTAGGGGTTGATTTTTACAGGAGTAATAAAAAAAAAGAAAGAAAGAAAAATGGAAGTGTGTAAAGACGAGTGATGAATTGAGTAATTGTAAAGACATTTTTTTCCACTCCCACATAAATGCCCCAGCCGATCAGTCTCTGCGCAATAACGCTACCCAAAAATAAACTTATTCAAACGCACGCGAATCGAACGCTACTTCTGTTGTGTTAATTGTTTGCTTTCTCGAACAGACGACAAAAGAACGTCAGTGTGGCATCATCTTACTCAGCCAACATATAAATCTTCAGTGTCACCAGAAAAAAAAAGAAAAAAAAGAAGAAAAGCGCGAGATAGAATACGACAGTCATTCTTTTAATCGATTATAATTATGACACAATTTTTTTTTGTTCGTTTTCTTTTCAGCGCCCATTAAATAATATTCCAGCTCGTTTTTCTATCCCCCAATATATCCCATTCTTTGCATTTCATTTTTCTTTTTTTTTTTTTTTTTTTTCTTTTTAACTACGCAGATATTCTGAGGTTATTTACTATAAATCTAACATAAACAAAGGGGAACCACTCTTGGCTGATGAATTATTTATTTATTTATTGATCTACTAGGAAAAAGAAGACGGAGTTAGGGTTAGGGTTAGGGTTAGGGTTAGTCTAATGGGGAAATAAATAAATAATTTATCAGTCAAGAGTGGCTCCCCTTTGTTTATGTTAGACTTATAGGAAATAACCGATTCTGATCTATTCCGAAAATGAGCAAAGGTCTAACCGACCGAGTCAACACTAAATATTGTATAAGTGTTTATATTTGCTAATATAAAAGAAATGGGATGATTGAAAAAGGAAAACTCACTAGCAGACCACGAAAGACATCAAAGCAGCAGTATATATATATATATATATATATATATATATATATATATATATATATATATATATAGGGTTAGTCTAGTTCTCAGTGTGAATGGAGAGGACAGTGGTGATAACCTGTCCCACATTCCGGCAGCCAGCCATAGCACCACGAGAAAAGAGGTCATCCAATCATCAATGACACCTCAACCCCATCTAACCAAGGCTACAGACAACCAGCAATCCCAGCTATAAAGGTGCCAAAAGCCACATAAAACAGTCAGTCTAGATTATCTTGATAAAGGAAGATCATGCTTCCGAAATATCGAAATATTGAATTAAATAAAATGAAACTTTACACTTAACATCCAACGGAGTTTCTTATTTATTTCTCATCTTATGTTTCTCACAAAATCCATATATATATATATATATATATATATATATATATATATATATGTTCACACTGAGAACTAGACTCACCAGATATACCAACAAAGAAGCATACGTGGACTTCACAACGAAAACTAATATATATATATATATATATATATATATATATATATATATATATATATATATATATACTAAAGCTGAGTGAATAAATTATTTGTTTGCCAAAGGCTTTTTTCCTATTCAGTTTAATGATACAAAATACATCCTCAAATATTCCTTAGTTTTAGGATTAAATTATGTTTTAAAAATCACATTTTAATCGGCTCTAGTTAGTAAAAAAACAGATCTGTCTCTTATTCACATTCTGCCTGTCACTTTCCACCTCTCTCTCTATATATATCTTTATTAACTACTCCTTATATATGTTAGTTTTCTCCGTGAGATTAAAAAGAGATTGGAGAGTGTGAGATTTACCTTCCCACCTTATTTGTATGTTAATTTTCAGTAGCTAACGGCTGGCTTATGTATAAAGTGGGAAGGTAAATCAACCTCTCACACTCTCCAATCTCTCTCTTTACAATCACAGAGAAGACTAACAATTATAAGTAGTTAATCAATATATATATAGAGAGGGGGAAAGTGACTGACAGAATGTGGAGTAAAAGACGGGTCAGTTTTTGACTTAATAGCAAATTTTAGCAAAATGTTTTTAAAAAAGAAATTTTATTCTTCGTCCGTATTCATTCTTTTTCAATCTAATTCGCTTTGTAAACTAACTTTCTTCTTGATCACAATTATCTACCTAGAGCTCAATGGATGACCCAACAGATCACGTTTTTCAAATATATATATATATATATATATATATATATATATATATATATATTTGTGTGTGTGTGTGTGTGTGTGTGTGTGTGTAAGCAAGTCTTGTTAAAGACTACGGAATATTTCTTTATGATTTTCAGGTATGGATGTTCAAGTCTTTCTTATTGTTTTTCGTACATCCATGGTAAGAAAATGTTTAATATTTTTAACAATTTTTCAACAATTCCGTTGAGGACGACCAGCAAAATGGTTTAAAGCGCTTGGCTAAAAAACATGGAACATTTTCTCTACCATCAAGACCTCAATACACGAAAAACAAGAATTGAACGTTTACACCTGAAAATCATAAAGAAGAAATATTCCATAACAAAACTGTTTAAATAATATATTAATATATATATATATATATATATATATATATATATGTGTGTGTGTGTGTGTGTGTGTGTGTGTGAATTTGATATATTGAAAAAACAAATGATGTTTACAAATGCTTGGGATTATCAGGAGAGAATGTGCACCGTTTCGGGGCCTTCCTCTCAACGGTTTTAACTGCACATCGCCCCCTTCACTGTTGTGAGGTCCCTCGGAATATCTGTATCGACCGTATGTAATAGATCGGTCTTCAACAAGAACGGGATGAAATGACCGTTAGAAGAAGAATGCGCAAACAGAACGCTGTTAGTCAAAGTTGGAATTTTTCAAAAAATGCGTTATCTGTATTAAAAATAAAATTAATTTTATTTAAAAATAAAATGAATTTGATTTTTGATTTTTAAAAATCAGAAGCATTACAGTTTATAATAAGACTCAAAAGAGCCTGATGTAAAATTGTTTAAAAAAGTGTATAATTGTATACAAGTGTATATATATATTTGTGTGTCTGTGTGTGTGTTTTGTTGAACTCAATGGACTATTCCTACCTGATGAGTTTTTTTTTCAATCCTTTCTAAATATCTAAACATCTTGTTAATATCCGGGTGGAATTGGTGTATGAACGCACTAAAGGTTTTAACACGAGTACTTTCTACACTACTTAGTGCCATCATCAGGTGTGAAACTGGTGATTCCCCATAACATTTTTATAAACTTGTGAGCCCTCCTTCTACTTGTTCCTACTGCAACTGTTTGTTTAAAAAGAAACAATGGAAACATCTCAACAGTTTCACACCTGGTGATGACACTAAGTAGTTAAAACCTTAGGTGGATTCATACACCAATTTCACCCAGATATTAGAAAGATGGCCAGACAATTAGAAAGGATTGAAAAAAAAAACTCGTCAGACAAGAATTGTCCGTTGAGTTCAACAAAAATATTTAAAATAAAAATGCGGCTAATATATATATATAGGGGCCGGTTAGCTCAGTCGGTAGAGCGTTCGGCTATAAACCACAAGGTAGTTCGATACCGGTCCTCAGCGTATGAGTAGCACAGGGATCTGTGCGGTAAAGTAAGGAGCTGATGGTAGGTGTGGCGCTCCACCTCAGATGCTAAAACAATCTCCTTGGTCTAGCGCTATTGAAAAGGGATAGACTCCCTCGCTGACTGGCTGATACCGACTTTAGGCCGCCCGTCGACTTTACTTTACTTATATATATATATATATATATATATATATATATATATATATATATATATAGCATATATATTTAAGTTAGTGTAGCGAAAACATAAAGTCAACGGCGCTTAGTGACTGTCAGTTTTTTGCCTATGCTATTTTCAACAAAAGTGACCTGAGAATTCCAAGTACAAATTGAAATTAAAATATTACTGTGTATGCAATTTTCAAAGCAAGACTTGGTTTGAAAATAGCATAGAAGAGAAACTATCAGTTACCAAGCGCCGTTGACTTCATGTTTTCGCTACCTTAACTTTGATACATGTCCTTTCAATAATATTGAACACTCTTTACCAATAAATATAGCAAACTATATATATATATATATGAAAAGTTTCTTAGCAGTACAAAATTTTATTAGGACACGTAAAAGCGTATTGAACTTCTGCCATTGGACAACACTTATTAAGTAACCCCACATGCGCTCGGGCATACCACCCAACCATGTTTTCCATCCTCAGCGGTTCTAACAGCGAACTTCAGCTACAAGTACTTGAGTCTCTTTATAATTCCCGTATCCAACCAGTCTGTGTATACAAAAACAGTTCCACAAATTGCTTCTCTTTGACACCTCAAGCCTCAACCTTTCGTGTGGTGGAACCAGAAATTTCCGAACCCCCCCGCACGCTTCGTAATTTCTCTTAATTTCTCGTTCCTATTGAAAAAAGGGGGAAAATAACCTGCTATCAATGAATTTCTCTGAAATGAATTAACCGAAAAAAGAATATTTATTTTAGATTATACATCTAATTATAAGGGTACCCTAACTTTCATTTTAGAAATTTTTTTCCATCGATTTCAAGATGAATACGCTTTTACGTGTCCTAATATATATATATAAAGTCGTCGGGGTGGCCTAAAGTCGATATCAGCCAGACTGCGATGGAGTCTATCCCCTTTTCACTAGCGCTAGACTAAGGAGATTGTTTCTTAGCGTCTAAGGTGGAGCCCCACACCTACCATCAGCTCCTCACTTTACCGCACAGTTCACTGTGCTGCTCATACGCTGAGTTGGCGAACCAAGAACCTTGAGATTCTTAGGCGGACACTCTACCGATTGAGCTAAACCGGCCCAAGTTTGTATCTCGCGTATAGTGTTACCTACTAATATCAGGCTAAAATTAGGTCTCGCATGATACGCGAGTATATATTTAGTTGGCGAGGGCCGGTATCGAACTAGGAACCTTGAGGTTCTTCAGCCGAACACTCTACCGACTGAGATTTCTAACCACAGACATTTCCTCAGAAGAATGTTCTAGAAAAGTATCGATTTTTCTGTTAAGTATAACAGAAACAAAATCGAACAAATCCTATTAATATTATTCGAAATTTTAAGAAATTCTAAAACGCAGTATATGTAAACCTCTTAAGATATTGTAGAGATATCCGTTGTCTATTGTCTTAGAATTCGTTTTAGAGGTTATTGGAAAGAGGTGAACATTTGAGTCACCGGTCACTCTCGGACAACAGTAAGAAGTCGTATATCTTTGGTAATTTACTAAATCTTTGTTGGTTGTGGCACAAGGCCAAATGTATGGGTATGGTCGATTCTCTTCCAGCGAACATTTTTCTCACTGATCCTCGGTTATAAAAAAAAGGTTAAATAAAACAGAACCACCTCCGAGTTAGGCATACAGCATTTATGAGGCCCTATGTCCACTCTCCAAATGAAATTGAAATAATATTTTTTTATATATAGTGTAATATAGAAATAGATGTACGGATGTGTGTATATATGTATGCATGTATATGTACATGTGTGTACAAGTGTGTATGTATGGAGACGTGTATGTATATGTATATATATATATATATAATATATATAATTATATATATGCATAAGTATATTATTATTATTATTTTAGTAGTAGTAGTAGTAGTAGTATTAGAGAACCAGACTTGAACAGGCAAAGGTAGCCAAAACAATTAATTTATGATAAATTAAGGTTTATATATATATATTATATATATA
>CM042163.1:34899332-34906832 GCA_023376005.1 Doryteuthis pealeii
CCGAGGCCACCGATATAGAAGGCCCGTTCTTTGGGTGTGTGACGTCACAAAAGTGGGCCCAACTTAGAGCAAGCGAAATAGATACCGCTGTCTCGTAAAGACAGTAAATAAACAAGTGTTATGTTTCATTAAACTTTAATAACTGAAATTCGTTCATAATTTTATTTATTTCAAATTTGAAAACAACTTTTATAAATGATAACAAACATTGTTTTGATTTGCATGTTTTTATTTTAATTTTAAAAAAACTTGTAAAGGCAACGTTGAGGTACATAAAAAAAACAAATACCATTACATTAAACTTTAATAACTGAAATTCGTTCATAATATATTTTTTTTTTAAATTGAAAACATTTTTTTTATAAATGATAAGCAACATTGTTTTGATTTGCATGTTTTTTTTTATTTCAAATTTGAAAACAACTTTTATAAATGATAACAAACATTGTTTTGATTTGCATGTTTTTTATTTTAATTTTTAAAAAACTTGTAAAGGCAACGTTGAGGTACATAAAAAAAACAAATACCATTACATTAAACTTTAATAACTGAAATTCGTTCATAATATATATTTTTTTTTAAATTGAAAACATTTTTTTTATAAATGATAAGCAACATTGTTTTGATTTGCATGTTTTTTTTTTTTTTAATTTAAAAAAACTGTAAACTGAATTATGAATAAATGAACAATCAATTATTAGATAAACAAACAAACAAATATAAATAAATATACTAAATATAAATTTGATAAAGTTTAGGTAAATTATAATCAGCATGGTTTTGATTTGCTTTTTTTAAAAATTTCATGATTATTCTGTAAATTTACAATATTGTAATTATCAAGTGATAATTACTTAATACAGGAACAACTGAATTATGAATAAATGAACAATCAATAATTAGATATAAACAGACAAACAAATTACAATAAATATAAATAAATATATTAAATATGAATTATAATCAGCATTGTTTTGATTTGCTTTTTTTTTCAATTTTAATGATTATTCTGTATTTTTACAATATTATATTATATATAAACAGACAGATTACAATAAATATATTAAATATAAATTTGAAACCAAGTTTAGATAAATTATAATCAGCATTGTTTTGATTTGCTTTTTTTTTTCAATTTTAATGATTATTCTGTAAATTTACAATATATACTGAATTATGAATAAATGAACAATCAATAATTAGATATAAACAGACAAACAAATTACAAAAATCAAATAATACTTATTGAAAAATAGGTTATAGATATAAAATTCAGCTGAATGTCTGAAGTTTTCTTTTTTGCTTAACTTATTAATGATGTTATCATTTTCTCTAGAACAAAAATTATTTAAAAGAGCATTTGTAGAGCTTAAGATAAACATCTTTTCTATTTTTTCAATATTATGACCTTCATCACAAGTGTCAACATTAAAAAGTAGCTCATGGTCTGCCAATACATTCAATGTTATATGCATGGCTAATTTCCTTTGATTTACTGAATGAAGAAAAGAATGATTTTTTATCAGCTTACCAATGACTTTTGTTCACACTCAAAGACTTGCCGTATTGAGATATTATACTGATCACCACTAAGTCGCTGGTATTGCCCAAACCTTGCCTCAAGGTGATCAGTCTGAAATTTGCCAGGTAATATGTATAGCATTTTCAATTCTTCCATGCAATACTTAGTCAGTTCTAGAAATGCATAGGTTGTATGATGCAAAGCAGTGAAGGTTTCTTTTGTTAATTTGCCATTTTTTCCAGAAATGCTATTCCAAGATTCTAACCAGTCACAGAATACAGAAAGAAATCTAAAATTTTCTTCATTTACTCTAAGTGGATTGCAGTATTTATTTCTAAGGCGACAACCTTTATATGGTGTTTTTACATTCATTATTGTCCACCAAATATAAAATATGTTTATATATTCTGCAACTTCTGCAAAATTAGGCAAACATTCCTGTTTTCCTAACGTCAATAATCCCTGAATAGTGTATTCATTGAAAATTTGCAGAACTAAATTAACATTTTGCCTTTCAAGACTAGTAGGATAAAGAGCTTTTGAGGTCAATTTATAACAATATTTCAAAATTGACTGAGATTCCAGGGCATGAAGTTTCTGTAAGGTACAAAATGGGGCACTTTGGATACTATTTAATTCATGATTTCCATTATGACAAAATTTTGGAAAGAGCATGCATTTAGTTGCATCTTTTTGACCAAGCCAATTGTTTCTAATGCATTTTAATATATGGACTGAGTCAAATAGAAAGAAAAGAGGTCGAGACTTAACAAATGGGTGTGGATATACAATCGAAAGCTTTGGTGGATTGCAAAAGTAAGATATAGCCTTTTTATTTATTGCATTATTATCTGTTATGATTGATAATACTTGAAAGCCTATCTCCTCTAAACCAATTATAATACGTTTAACAATATTAAATAAATTTTCAGCTTTAAGACATTTAGTTGGCATAACATGCACAACATCCTTATATGGTGAGAATACACTGCTAAGCATAAAAGCAAATGCACTTGTTGCAGCTTCATTTCTATTGTCAGATAAGCCAACAATATTACCACCCTTATAATCAAAATAAGGTTTTAGGTGAATTTCATCAACAAGTAAAGATACTGTAGTGTCTTTCTGTACAAGTAACTTGAATTTGTTTTTAATATACATGAGAAAATTGTTATCATGTTGCTTTAGGATTCATATTTGTTGATAATGTTACTCTTTTAATTGTCGAATAACTAGGTAAAATTATATTTTTGCTATCTCTTAATAATCTATACCCTTTAGGAGAGCAGTTATATAATAATGACGAAAATATCATCATTTCTGTTGAATAATCAAACTTATTCTGTGTTATTAATTTTAGCTGCTCATATATGAATTTTATTGAATTAAATTATTTGCTTGATTCATCTTGTATCAATATAAAAAATGACATGATTAATTTTAGTATAAAAATTATACTAGGGGGATTAGCTTGCTGTTGTTCTGTGTCCATTTTCTTCATGTTTTCTATTAGAGTTTCTAGATCATTCTTATAATTCATATGTTTTGGAATTTTATAATCTCCTATCATATCCATTTTCACATCCCTACAAAATACATGAACTGCAAAATTAGACTCGATTAAAAGAGACAAATTTATTTTTGGATATGGGGTTTTTATGATACTGCATATGATAACTGTTTCTTGCTGCCTAATAACATTCCAGTAATCTCTATCAAGAAAATTTAATTTTCCTACCAGATCATTAATATCATAAAATTTGTTTTGTTTTGTATATGCCAACGCATCCTTAACACTTTCATTTAAAGCACTTTTAAGTGCAGAATTGTCCAGTCGAATTCTTCTAGAATCTGGTGACTCTCTAGAGGTGATTGATGATGATAGATATGAGGAACAGTTTGGGAGAATTCTAGGAATTGCGCCATCACAAAGAGATTTTTTTAAAAGTTTAACTTTAATTGCTGCCCCTGTTTTTTCATCAAATGCTGATGCTTCTCTTCTTATGTCCTCTGGTCGAAAATGTAGTTCACATACCTAAAAATATTGTAAAAATCAAAACCTATTTTAAATCCTTGTAAAAATCTTAAAAGTTTGTCAGCAAAAAATCTACAATATGAAGCATTTTTCTTATAATTCTAGGAAAAATGAAGAGTGTTCTGATATCTTTAAGGAACATAATTTACCAATTCAACAAAAAATTATTAGTGACAAATCTATGTACAAATAAAGAGAGAATTTTTAACATTTATATATTTTTTGAATTAGAATAATGAATAATTATTTTTTGGATAAAATGATTTTGAAAATTTTGATAGATTTGAATCCTTTTTAATCCTTTAATTTTAATCCTTTAATTTTAATCCTAAATTTCAATTGAATTACAATTGTGAATTACAAAGACATGAGATTAATTTAATTACTATTAGAATTATTTTATCAATAATTTTGTTATTATTATTATTATTATTATTATTATTTTTTACTCCTTTTGAGTTTTCACATCAGCATTAGCTGATGGTCTTTCCAATGGAGTCTGAGTGACAGCAAGTCTCCTCAGGTCTCCAGGACTCTTCTGAGTATTCTGGCAGATTGCAGCAGTTCAGTGTTCTGAATGGTTTCAATACTTCCTCTGATTTCCAAACTTTCCAAACCTTCATTATTAGAATCATTATTATTATTATTATTATTATTAGAATCAGTATTTTTATGATAATAATAATTTAAATAACAATGATAACAATAATAACTTCAGGGAAATACCATCAGCTGGTGTGAAAAACTAATAATAATGATAGCAATAATTATAACGATTGATACCATCCAGAACACTGTACTGCTGCAATCTGCCAGAATACTCAGAAGAGTCCTGGAGACAAAGGCTAAATTTGCAAATTGTCCTCAATATTTCAAGATTCGTTAAATAAATGAAATTAACTAACCTGACTTACCCCCCCCCCCCAAAAAAAAAAGCCAAGTAGGAAAAAAATAGATAAATAAAGTAAATAAATAAAAAAAAAGAAAGATTTTTTTATTGATGAAATAAAACAATTACTTACCAAAAAAAAAAGTCAAGTATTTTCCAACTTTAGTTCAATAATAATAATGATAACGATAATAATAATAATATCAATAATAATAATAATATCCCTTTTTTATTTGAATAAATTTATATCAAAGTAATTGTGGGATTATTAGACATTAGACAAATATTTACTTTCTCGCATTTAAGACTAACCAAAATAGTCAATTTAATTTAATAGACTCATTTATTTATGAATAAAACTATTCAAAAATATTGTTAGGATTATCAGAATTATTTCTTTTATGTTTATAAAAATATCCCTTTACGAATTTAATGAATTAATATCGAGAATTTCTTTAGAGTTTATTTTTTACTTTACGCTCTTATGTGAAAAAAATTGTTAACTTAAGACAGAGCTTTTAATGTCTTAAACTTGATTTTGTGAATTACAAAGACTTTAAAATACTTCAATTATTGAAGTTTAAATTAAATTTATTTAGTTTTAATACAAAAAAATTACTCACTTTGGAATTCTTTGTAGGTAAAAAATGTTCTCGTCTGATAGTATAAATCCATTATCGCACAAAATTTTATCACGAGGGAAAGAAAAAACACTAACTTTTGGTAAATTTCTATAGTTTCCATTACAAAAAGGCACAACACACTTAAAGGGCATTTTTGTTTATAAATTAAAATAAAATAAAAATAATTGACTGAATAATTACAAGAAAAAGTCGTTGACTATTTGCAAAAAACTTCGAGTTTAGCCACGTGTGGCAAGTCTCGTTTTGCCCCGGTTTGTGTGAAAACAAACTTGGGACTAGATATGATGATATCGCAGTGACGTCAGACTCGATCCATCTGGCCTAGTAATTCTAGTTGGTCTTGCTCCAACCCTATTGCCCTTATGGCAAGCCCCAACCCTTTTTTTATCATATATGTAGGAAGCGCGTGGTGTAATGGTTAAAGTCATGGGAAATGGACTCGTCGCCCCGAGTTCAAATTCTGGATGTAGTAATTGCATTTTACTTTGCGCCAATACCCTTGGGAAAGGTATGGATCCTACTCTCCCTCTAGCTATGGATAAATAGTAGGGCAGACTGGGCTCTTTAACCTTGGTTAGGCAACCGGTCTAGGAGAAGGAAAACTCTGAATTCAAACCCGTTGAACTCCGCTTAAGAAATTGACCTTGTGTCACATCCTGCTCGTGCGGAGGGGTTGGTAAATATATATACATGTACTAGAAGGCGGTGGCTGAGGGTCTTTATGTCCTGGGAATGACGTTAAACTTTATCTGATGGTGACAGTTCTTGGGGTTTGCGGAATGTGGAGGGCCCCTTCATCACCATTGCTCCCTGGTCTACTCTGACCCGGAGTGGTAGTACCTGTTAGGGTCCCATCTATGGGTTAAATAGAAAAATGTGTTCATAAAAAAAAGATTGAGTATCCATTAAGAATGAATTTATTTCAAAACTTTGTCGGCATTAAATGACCCACTGAGGTTGATATGCCGTAAAACAAAACAAACCAAACCAAACCTTTGTATGGTTGGTTGGATTTTACGGCTGGTCAACCCTTTGGGTTATTTTATGTCGAAGACGTTTTTGTTTAGTTCGTTCTTGTTGGATATTCAAATATTTTTAACTCATTTCTTTTTAAACACATTTTTTAAGATTCATTTTTAAAATCTATTTAACTCATAGAGTTATAGGTACTACAACTTCGGGTCAGAATGGACCTAGGAATAATGGCAAAGAAGAAGCACTTCACACTCCCAAGAGCTCCAGAATTCGAATCTCACCACTAAATGCAATTTAACGTCATACTCAGAACACATTTTTAAGAGGCAAAATGATTGCATAATACAATCCGAAATTCTAGAAAATTTAATTTTTAAAGATTTTTTTTAGAGTCAGAATAATTGCATAACATATCTGTTAATAATGGAGATTTGGTGTATTTCTGTCTGTAACCAAAACTACGTCACAGCTTATATCACAATGTTTTCAATCATTGAGTAAGTCTATTAATAAGTAATTAATTTATAGTCAAAATCGTTAATCCATAGAATAAAAGAAACCCTGTGTTATATACACTGAAAATTTGGTTAGCAAGTTTTAAAATTGTTTTTTTAAATTTAAAAAAAAATTTTTTTTTTTTACTTTCGACTTTATTTTTTCAGTAACAAGATGTTAACTAAAAAGTTTACAAATAAATGAATAAATACCTACGATTTTGTGTAAAATCCATAATTATTTTTACATTCCGTTGCAAACATTTTTAATCGCATTTTAAAAAATGGTTTATACTAAGATGTAATCAGTAGCGGAACAATTGGTGGAGGGGGGCGTTCAGGGGGAGACAGCTGCTCCCGGGGCGCAGCTTCAAGAGCCCTAACCCAAAAGCCTTTGCTTTGCTAAAACCTTGAAATATATTGCCTAATTTTTTTTTCACTATACTCATGAACTATGAATGCGTAGAATTTGAAAGTGGGCGGATAGCTGAAGATTTGAAAAAATTGAATCAGTATTTATTGGACACTGGAAGGGGCGTCGGGACGAGCTCATGCCCCCCTTCGCCCCCTGGATCACGACATTGGCACGCCACTCGATGTAATCCTGTATCAGCGCTGGTTGAATCCTATCAAGGAAATACTTTATATATATATATATATATATATATATGTGTGTGTGTGTGTGTGTGTGTGTGTTGAGAAGATAAATGGAAAAATACGAATATATTTGTATGAAAGTTATGTGCTGACTCGTGTTTCGACGGGAATTTGTTTGCATATAAGGCATTCTGATTAAAAATTATTTAAAAAATAAAATAATAATAGGAAACCATATGTGAACATGTCGTCTTCTTCAGAGCATAATGTTTTGGTTTTTAAAAAAGAAAAAGAAAAACGGGTGATACAAGAAATTCGAAACGCTCACATCGTAAAAACATGTC
>CM042163.1:34909332-34950746 GCA_023376005.1 Doryteuthis pealeii
CCCAAGGGTATTAGCGCAATGTGAAATGCGAACAGCTTCGTTCAAGATTTGAACTCAGCTCGACGAGTTCATTTCCTACAACTCTAACCCTTACACTACGCGCCTCCGTATATATTAGAATATATGATACTTTCCGGAAAAAAAAACTCCAGGAACTTGAGGGGATGGAGCTGATACCACACCCAACATTTAGTCCGGAACTAGCTCTTTCGAATTATCATTTGTTCCGGTCCATGACTCACGCCCTGCGCTTGCAACGCTTCAACAACTAACAGGAGATGGAAGCTTCAGTGAAGGAGTTCTTCGCCCAGGCATCGGTGTGGAATCAAGGAACTGACAAAGGTTGTTTTAACCAGAATATAATCTGGATCTGGCTCATCTTTTGCACTCGTGACGCTTCAACAACCAAGAGGAGATGGAAGCTTCAGTGAAGGAGTCCTTCACATCAAAGGACAAGAACTGGTATGAGCATGGAACAAGAAATTGACTGAAAGGTTGCTTCACCCAGCATATAGTCCGGAACTAGCCCTCCCGGATTATTACTTGTTCCAATCCATGGCTCTCACCCTGCTCTCTTCTGCAATGCTTCAATAACCAATAGGAGGTGGAAGCTTCAGTGAAGGAGTTCTTCGCCTCGAAAGACAAATACGAGTATCAGTGTGGGATCAAACATCTATCAGAAAGGTGGTTTCAGACGGTACAATACGATGGCCTCTTTGAATGCTCGGCTGTTTGTATTGTAAATCTATACAAATATAAAGGACATGGTGTGTATGTATGTATGTCCGTAGGAAACTACGAAAATAAAACAATTGATGACAAAGTAAATATATATACATATTCACTATCATCAGAGCTTGCTTTTTGTGCAAAAATGATGAAGATTTTATTTATACCTGGAAAGATAAATAAAAATTAGGATTTGAATAGTAAGAAAAGGGAAAGTCATTAGTTGCATTCGTGATTCAAACATAAATCAATTATGTAAGACCAAAACAATCAATGGATCTGCGAGACTAACTTTTTATTATCCCTGGTGTTGTGATGTTAGTTCAACAGTAAAAAAAGAAGTCAAGTCGAGGTAGGGTAAAATGAGACAAGAGTATTTACAATAAGGTACAAGAACGGCTAGCTTGCCGCTAAACGGTAACAGTACAACCTTTTCACTCGGTGTCTCACTAATCATAGTGAGAACCGGTGTATATTCTCCACTGTAGGAACGGCCGGTACAACACCTGACAACGCCGGATAGCCGCTTCTAGTTGAAGAATAAAGCAAAGTTACCAAAATATTGCAAAACATTTGCCTCATCTTAGTAATTTCCCTAACGTAATTTTGTGGTGTGAGTGAGTGCTTTGTTATGTGCATGTTTTTTTTTTCTTTTTTTCTTCTTTGTTGTTCACTCGTATATTCTGTTATTCTTGTTGGGACACAAAATAGAATTTTCTCCCTTTTGGAATTGTAGGCGGAACTTTGCACGTCACGTGTCCGTTGGTCACGTGACAATTCAAGCCCTCGGCCTTTTCTCTTTTACCGACGCAACTCGGAACGAAACAGACGTGAGTCTCTCGTGCCGTTAGTGGATAAGCACATGGGTGCCCGCTTTATTCCCAGACCGCCCCCCCCCCCCAAGACAAAGAAAAATCAGTAAGTGTGTGCCACATTCTTCTTGCTACACTTCGTACGTTATTTGGAACAGCATTGTGTTTTTTTTTGTTGGTCTGGGACTGAAACATGTTTGTCCTTTTTATGTTAATGTAATTAAATGTTGTTATCTGTTATATATTAACTTTGTCTTTTCTCTACCGAATATTAAGTGTTAGGTTAGCATAATTGATAACCTAATGAATTTCAAGGAATTAGAAGTAACTAATCGTGTTCTTTGGGACAGCTTTATGTTCTTTTTTTGTTGGTCTGGGACTGAAACATGTTTTGTCCTTTTTATGTTAATATAATTAAAGGTTATTATCCGTTATATATTGACTTTGTCTTTTCTCTACCGAATATTAAGTGTTAGGTTAGCATAATTGATAACCTAATGCATTTCTAGGAATTAGAAGTAACTAATCGTGTTCTTTGGGACAGCTTTAAGTTCTTTTTGTTGGTCTGGGACTGAAACATGTTTTGTCCTTTTTATGTTAATGTAATTAAATGTTGTTATCCGTTATATATTGACTTTGTCTTTTCTATACCGAATATTAAGTGTTAGGTTAGCATAATTGATAACCTAATGCATTTCAAGGAATTAGAAGTAACTAATTGTGTTCTTTGGGACAGCTTTATGTTCTTTTTTTGTTGGTCTGGGACTGAAACATGTTTTGTCCTTTTTATGTTAATGTTGTAGGCGTTATTTTCGTATTTGCCAGGGGAGTTGTCTGCCCGTTTAGTTCGCTGGTTCCCGCTAGGGGCCTTTGATATTTAAGCGGCTGATTTGAACGTCTCTTTCTCTTTCCCTGCTGCTCGACCTACGTGACACTATGGGTTAGACTCTGTCTACCCCCTTCTCGCTGGGGCTTCGGCCCTTAACACTGGCCACTCACTGCTAGTAAGTCTCGTATACGATATACAACTATCCTTTAGTCATGTATCCGTAACTATGTTTTTATGTACATTTAGGTATCTCTTTGATACCTAAATATCTTGTATTTTACCATTCATGAATGTGTCATTATCTCTATTCTTGTATATGTATTTATACTACTTATGTATGTATGTTTATGTACACCTCTATGTATTATGTACCCTGTTTATTCTGTGCTGTATATAAAATGTTTTGTCTATCAACCTTTGTCGGAGTTTTATCTTCAAGTATAATCACTTTGAATCTTACAATGTAATTAAATGTTGTTATCCGTTATATATTGACTTTGTCTTTTCCTTACCGTATATTAAGCGTTAGGTTTTCATTTTTGATTACCCAGTGCATTATAAGAAATGCGGGTGTAAGCTTCGAACAAATGCCCTACTAAATCTTATAATCTTTACTAATCAATTTTGTTCGTTCTGAATAAAATTTATAACATAGAACTGTAAACAAAAATAAACACACTTATTTTGTTGTCCTTTGTTGATGGTTATATTGATTACCAATATTCGCCGGGTTTTTTTTATGAATGGCAACTAACTCAGACCCTTTGTGTTAAAGTGAGTGAGACAGACGTGCATTCTCTCAAAAGTTTGTTTTATTTTTAAATTGGAAATGAAGATGAAAAGATAGGAGCAGCTTGTAGAAAAGAAATAAAAACGTCATTTATAAGTTATTTCTTTCTTTTTTCTCTCTTTCTTTCTTTCTTTCTTTGTTTCTTTATCTCTCTTTTTTGTTGTTGTTGTTGTATAAAGTCTATATATCCAAATGGCCGGTTTAGCTTCGTCGGTAGAGCATTCACCTAAGAATCACAAGGTTCCAGGTTCGATACCAGCCCTCACTAACTCAGCACAAGAGTATCACCGGTTGGATAATCTTATCTGGGAGCTGACTCTAGGTATGGCGTTCCACCTCAGCAAATTTATATTTGTATTTTATAAGTTATATTATTTATAAATAAATAATATAATCGTCATTTGTAAGTTATTTCTTTCTTTCTGTTGTATACTCTCTTTCCTTTCTTTTTCTTCTATTCTTAAGCGTCTCTTCTAGCGTCTGGACTTCGTCTTGGGGACTTCGTGTCTGGTCTTCCATTGGGTATTTCTCTTCATCAGAAGCTCTGTGTCATTGGTAGTTTTTAGATAATAACACAAGACTTCGATTTAACTTAGATAATATTTTATTCTGAAATCCCCACCAGACTACCTGCGCAGATTGAGTCGGTACCGTGCATAACACGACTTACCACTGTCGTGGTGTTGGCCGATCTGACTAAAAATCTCTTTCTAATCTAAACCGGAAGAGGGTCTTCTCCACCGATTCTCACGGTATCCACCGGAAGGATCAGGACTGAGGTCAAGCCTTGTCATTGAATCCTTCAAGGCCGCCGGCTGAACTTATAACAGCCATTTTGATTACTATACTACTATAAATAAATATTAGGAATCTAATAATTATGTAACATTTCTTTCTTTTTCTCTTTCTTTCTTTATCTTTCTATTTTGTTGTTGTTGGTGTTGTTGTTGTTGTTGTATAAAGTCTATATATCAAAATGGCCGGTTTAGCTTCGTCGGTAGAGCATTCACCTAAGAATCACAAGGTTCCGGGTTCGATACCGGCCCTCACTAACTCAGCACAAGACTATCACCGGTTGGGTAATCTTATCTGGGAGCTGACTCTAGATATGGCATTCCACCCCAACAAAGAAACGATCTTACTGGTCTAGTGCGAGCGAAAAGGGATAGACTCCCTCGCTGTTCGGCTGATACTGACAATTGGCCACTCCGTATATTTTATTTACTTTACTTTTATATGGAGTAAGGGATATATGATATTTATAGATAAAAGTGGAAAGGAAGACTGACAACGTCTACCTTCCGACCCCCCCCCCATCTGACATCCTTCTCTCAGCAAGACTTTATTAAAGCGTTTATGGTTATCGTTCTTGTGTGACACACGGAACGAGAGATAAATGATATTTATACATTTTAGCGATAGGGCACCTTGCGTGGCTTAATGGTTAGCTATCTAGCAGCCAGCATCTTCACATAACTGGTCAATGTAGGTCCTTGCTGGGTGCCCCACACTTGCATGTCCATGTGTTGGCTTCCACAGGAGAACATCGCTTATGAGTTCCTCCTTGCTTCTCCAGCAGTGTCCTGCATGTCTTGTCCGTCTCACTCGGATAGTTTGTGAGATGGGGGGGGGGGGCAGGTGACCGTACAGCTGTTTCCTTGTGGGGTGCTGTTTCTACGACTTATTCAAGACTGCACGCAGCATTCTTGTGCAGCTCCCATCTAGCTTATTCTCAAGACGCTTTGTTAGGGTCCAGGTGGTGCAGCCATACAGCAGCACCGACACAGCCACAGCCTGGAAGAGCTGTCGCTTCAGCTTGTCAGGGAGATCGGACCTCCATATGACTGATAAACTATTTGTGGCTGACCATGCCTTTGCTATCCGTGTATTAACATCGCTCTCTGTGGAGGAGATATTACCACCTAGGTATGTGAATTGTTCTACTGGCTTAAGAGGCTTGCCGTTGAGTGTGGAGATGTTTCCTTTATTTTTGAAACTCATGAACTCTGTTTTACCGGAGTTCACATAGAGGCCTATGTTCTTTGCTGCCTCCTCTAAGCTATGTAGAAGTGATTCAGCCTGTGCCGGTGTATCTGCAAGAAGTGCAAGGTCATCAGCATAGTCCACATTTGTGATTGTTTGTGCGGGATATCGCCTAAGGGCAAGCTTGGTAAATAACTATATTCAGTGATAAAAGTAGAAAGGAAGAGAATTAAAGAAATACTGACAACACGCCTTACTTCCGACCTTCTTCACCTGACACCCTACTCTCAGCAAGAGTTTACTGTTCCACCAACAATTGCTACTACATTTCTCTTTTGACAACTTCGAAGATAATGCCTTGAAGCCCCCTCCCTAAAAGCAAAAACAAAAAACAAACAAACGTGGTGTATTAAATGCAAAAAAAAAAAATGAATTACCTAGTTATCATTTAATGATATCTGTAATATTTTCAGGAAATTGTGTTGTAAGATGGAAAGGACCGATTTAGCTCAGTCGTTAGAGCGTCGGGCTAGGACCCACAAGATTCCAGGTTCGATACCGGCCCTCGCCTACTCAGCGTATGAGTAGCACAGAGATCTTTGCGATAAAGTAGGTGTGCCGCTCCACCTCAGACGCCAAAACAATCTCCTTGGTCTAGCGCTAATGAAAAGGGGATAGAGTCCCTCGCTGTCCGGCTGATACCGATTTTATGTCTCCCCAACTTTACTTACATACAATTCAAGTAGTACATACAATGTCATTTCTTACCGATAAAGCAACCAGTCTAGAAGAAGGAAAACTCTGTATTTTAACCAGCATTACTCCACTTAAAAATTGACCTTGCGCCACATCCAGCTCGCAGGGCTGGGTGAATATACAAAACAAAACAGGTATTTTTAATTTTCAAAATACTTATAAAATCCCCAACATCAAAATAGTCTGAAGAATTTCACAGAGTCTATGATAGAATTGTCATATTGTTACATAATCTATGCGGTTGCATAAGATCATTGTCAATCCCCTGTAATTCTGAGGGGATGACCCCTTTCATACCATGGTCGGGTCCTTCTATGGAAAATTACAGAAGCCCGCCAAATATGTGAAGTCACATGGGACCTTTTTCAGAGTCCCCAGTTTGCAGTTGGACGTCAGGCAGAGCAGTCGGCCATTTTGTGCTCTGCCTAAGGCTGGAAATCACACGCGCTATGTTAGTCAGATATTTAGTTACGTGAAATGTATAGTTAAGGAAATAAAAGTTTATATAAGTAAAATGTTCTTGTGGTTGATGAATGTCTTGGTAACAAGACTAAGAAATGAATCCAGGACGACCAGCCAGCAGGAACATAGCAACAGAAGACCTTAGAAGAAACCAGACCAAGATGTTAGAAGATAGACGATCAGAATAGCAAAGCCGGCCAGAAGAAAATACGACCAGAGTAAGCAGTAAGAAAAGGGTATGCGACATTATATCGATTTGGTACAGTGAAAACCATCAGTACGTAACAATATCAAATGGTAGAGAAGAAGGATTTACCAATTTTCTTTTGATTTGTTTACTGCTTTCTTCAACAAACATCAGAAATAATCTGAGTAGACGACCAAACAAGACGAATCTGTTGTATTTTGGTTGGAGGTAATGTTTATGTGAAACGTAACATTAAAGAAACTACAAAAACAGTACAAATAATCACAAAGAAGTTTGGTGTCGTCATGAAATTGTCCTTTATATGTGTATTGTGTAGGAAGCGCGCGGTGCGATGGTTAAAGTCATGGGAAATGGACTCGTCGCTCCGAGTTCAAATCCTGGATGTGATAATTGCATTTCACTTTGCGCTAATACCCTTGGGAAAGGTATGAATCCTACTCTCCCTCCAGCTATGGATAAATAGTAGGGCAGACTGGGCTCTTTAACCTTGGTTAGACAACCAGTCTAGGAGAAGGAAAACTCTGAATTCAAACCTGTTGAACTCTGCTTAAGAAATTGACCTTGTGTCACATCCTGTTCGTGCGGAGGGTTGGTAAATATATATATATGTGTATTGTGAATTCTAGCAAATGAACAAGGAGTTACAAAGGTGTGATTTGGCTAATGAATTTTCCTTTTTACAAATTCTTATTAGTGTTATGGCTTACTTGTATTGTTCATCCGATTCGAGGAGGGTTGTTATTTTGTGACTTGTCTGTTCGCTGGCTACTGTTTTTCTGATGGTCTTCTACTACTAGAATCGTCTTTCCCCCCTCTCTCGAAATGTCAGTTAGTTGGCGGGATTTTTTAACTTTTGGCGTCGGTCAGTCTGGCTTTATCTATTTTTAGAATACGATCCTTTTTTTCTTTGTTCTTCTAAACCTGGTCTAACAAGAATCTACAGTTTATGAACCATGCGTGTTATGAAAGAATAAGTGTGAGAGAGACAAGCTGGAAAGATATTGGGTCTTGGTTGATTTGACATTGTTGGGAGACAAAATAGAATTGTCTCCCTTTTTACCTTAAGGGGTAGGTCTTTCCCGCATCAAGTGTCCTTTTTGGTCACGTGACAGGGCGAACCCTAGCATCTCCCTCTTTTACGAACATGACGTTGGAAGCAACAGACATAGTCGTTCGCTCCTCAGCAGGTACCTATGGTACTCGTCTTTGTTCCCAGACCTCCCGAGAAATAGTAAGTCGTTTCCACCCCTTTGTTGTTTAAACCTTTCTTCCTGTTCCTCGAACATCTTGTGTCTCTTTTTTTGGTTTCGTCTTTGTATGTTGTATAATTAAATGTTATATTGTATAAACTGACTTGTCTTTTCCCCTACCGAATATTCTATGTAAGATTACCTTCTTTTGGATAAAATACGTTGTAGGAATACGTATTTTAGCTGCTAATTCTTATGTCTTTTAAGCTGTTGATGATAATTTAAAAGTGTGTCAAAATGATAAAGTTAAAGTGAAAGTTGTGCAATCCAACAATGAAGAAAGTCAGGGCATTAAACGATTAATTTTTACGAAAAAGTTTTTTTCCCGAGGATTTTTAAATGAGTAAAATATTATTTTTGGTATTTTCCTTTATTTTCGGTCTGAATTTTTGTTGTAACCTAACAAAGCCGCCCGCCAACTTTTACTTTTACTTTTACTTATAACATTTTAGTTTGGAGGGTGGAGGTGTGTAGTGTAATGGTTAGAGTTGTAAGAAATGGACTCGTCGACGCAAGTTCAAATCCTTGGATGGGGCTGTTTACATTTCACATACCATCAAAATAAGACCTAGCGTGATTTTTCAGGATGATTCTAATATAAGACTTCCCTTTGAAATAAGCCCTAGTTAAGAGCAATACCATTCCAGTAAAATCATCAAATTCATTAAAGGATTAAAAAATAAAACAATTTGAAATGTAAACTTTAAATATGTATTAAAATGAAACAAATTATATATAGATATATAATACTAGTCATGTATTTATTATAACTTGTTTTAAAAAATCATTGAGGATTGTCTAATGTTGCATGTTCAAATTTTGAGTGTATTTATTCTATGTTATGACGATTGTGGGTAATGTGACATAAGCAGTGACGTAATTTTTGTTACAGACAAAAACCAGAAGCGAATCTCCATTATTAATAGATTTATTAAAACTTGTATAGATGTTATATGTCTATGTTATTTTACGACGTTTCGATCGTATACTCTCCCACTTTCTGGTAATGTGGGATTTTTTTTTTACTTTACCTATAATTGAAAAATATCCAAATCAATATTCATATTTTTTGTTAATTGAGTAATTGGACTATTTCCCAACATCTATGTTTTATCTTTTAATTTGATTTATTACATTTATTTTATTCATTTTTTATGACCTTTTGGTAATTTACACCCAGACATTTTTCCGTTGGGACAGTGGATGCATCAGTTCTTGCGGAAGGCGAAGCAGAAGTCGTATTCGAGATTGTAGGTGAATTTTTCAAATGAATATCCAGAGAATATAAAAATTTGCATGCGGTCCTCAAACCCATATATATATATATATATATATATATATATATATATACAGAGATGCTGATAGATACGCGTCCTGCGTCCCTGGCGCACAAAAATCTACAAGGACGCAGTAAAATCGTATCCATGCGTCCCAGTGTTTTTCTTTTTTCTTCCTTCAGCATTTCAAGATAACAGTAAATACATTCAACAGTTTCTTAGAAACGAATTACACAGGATAGGTTGCAAGGTAGGAGTTAGACGGATTTAGTTGGCACCCATAAATTTTCCCGGTGACTCATTCCAGGACGCACTAAATCAAAAATCACTGTATACATATAGAGTATGAGAGAGCGAGAGAGAAACGAAGGAAATATACAAATAAATAACTACAGAATATGTAGCGGTTATCGTTGCAGTAAATGGAACCAGCGACCCGAGTTCAAATCCTGAAAGAAGCCATTTATGCTTCACTTCGCACTAAATACCTTGTGTTGGGTCAGTAAAATGGTTATTCCTGTATATAGATTGAGTCAGGGAGAGGCTCTGTGATTGGATATACCAATCACATGATAGCCCAGAGTTTTAGGCGCGATATCCAAAAGCCCAGGCAGATAGATTCCATCAGCCGTACCACGAGGCAGCGATTTGAAGGGCTCCAAGAAATCACCCTAAGATATCTTCTCCAACGCGCCGGTAAGTCCCTTAAGCTCAGTTTTATATACAGGAAGGACTTTATATCGTTATTTGTTGTTTCATGTGCTAGCCAATGAATTGTTTGAATTAAAGGAAATATTAATTCCTTTCTTGTTGTTGTTAGTCTTAGAATTGAATGCTATACTAACACAATACCTGGATCCATATATTTTCATTCTCTCCAACTTTGAGTAAATAGTAGGGGAGACTGGCAACTTTTACTTAGGTACGGTAACCAATCTAGGAGAAGGAACATTCAGAATTCAAACCAGTGGTTCCCCGTTCAAGATTGACCTTGTGTCACATCCTGCCCGTGACGGAGGGTTTGACTAAATCTAGACAGTATATGTTGTCTGCTTGTTTATCTGTTCACTGGTTCCTACCAGCCTCCCATGCAGCCGACATCAAATCTGGGTCATGCCTAATACAGGCTAATTATGCTTTTCGTTAATTATCCTTTGTAATAATTCATTTACTTAATGAGTCTCGTAAAACAAGCATGGGAATTCGACAAGGGGTCATTTATGACAATACTTTGTCACATTCATTTATTTAAGGAAAAGAAATATGTTTATCATAAAACCTAGAAGTATGTTCAGTGGTAGAGTACCTGATCATTGGGTTTAAAGTACAATGTATTATTAATAGGGTTTTAAGTTTAGGTCCTGTTATTATATATAACCTAAATGGGTGACTAATTCTCTCTCTCTCTCTCTCTCTCTCTCTCTCTCTCTCTCTCTCTCTCTCATTCTCTCTCTCTCTCTCTCTCTCTGATATATCTGTTGACTTAGCCATGGTTCTCCCTCTTTTAACTGGGTACCTTTTTTTCTTTCTTTCTCTTGCCTATTTCTCTTTCCGTCTTTTCAACACATACACACACTCTCTCTCTCTCTCTCTCTCTCTCTCTATATATATATATATATATATATATATATATATATATCTTTCTTTCCCCATCTCTCTCTCTTTCTCTCTCTCTTTCTCTCTCTCTCTCTCTTTCTCTCTCTCTCTATCTCTCTGCCATGTCCCTTCAAGATATGATTGTGTGTATGCTTTATCTGTTAAGGACGTATCACTCCGTCGATCTCTTGGCGCCGGTTACTTACTTTCTCTCTCTCTCTCTTCTCTCTCTCTCTCTCTCTCTCTCTCTCCCCTCTCTCTCTCTTCAACACACACACACACAAACTCTCTCTCTCTCTCTCTCTCTCTCACTCTTTCTCTCTCTACTATTTGTCTTGTCACTTTAAGACATGACAATCTCTTTGTGTCTTATCCCTTCAAGATATGATTCTCTCTCTCTCTCTCTCTCTCTCTCTCTCTCTCTCTCTCTCTCTCTCTCTGTGTGAGTGTGTGTGTGTAATGTTCCTTTAAGATTTGATTCTCTTTCACCTCTTCCTCTCTCTGTCCCCTCCTTTCTCTCTATCCTCTTCCTCCTTTCTCTCTCTCTCCTCCCCTCTCTCTCACACATCTATCTATATCCATTAGACATGTTTGTAATGGGTAATAGCAATGTAAATAAAAACTCCAAAATAGAGCTGGACTGACAGTGATCTCGGTCCACGATCAAAAAAGGTTATTGGCCCCTTAACTTATTCAACCTTACCATTAATTCCATATATATATATATATCCCTTCAGGATATGAATTACCACAAGCTCTCCACAGCTTCCTTTATCTATAAACTGTGCATTATCATAATTGTTCAGGGGGAAGGGGGTAATTGAATTGTTTCCTGTTGTCATCTCCATAGTGCCTCTTATCAAGCCAAAATCTTTAGTTAACTAGCAAACGACTCTTGAAGTTCAACTGTCATTTTTTCTTTTTTTTTCTTTTTTCCACTTTATCTTTCTTTTTTTTTTTTTTTTTTTTTTTATCAATGAAGATTTCTGAAATATCATTTTCAGATCCGAGTCAATGGTTACAGAAAAGGAAGTTCTGAAGTTCTTTGTTCATTATAGTCCATGGATAATTAAGAAAAGAAATGACTTTAATGATAAATCTAAGGTGAAAATTATTATGAGGTCGGTACTATAGTTGTCAGCAACGAGTTCTATTAAAATTGATTTGGTTTCCTTGGTATATCTATTTTCACGCCAAGCCATCCTTGTAAAAGAATAGTAGTGGTACTATTTAACCCATAGTTGGCTGATGAGGGGGTTTATACCTTTCGAAAGGGTATTAGACCAAAAGTGAACGTAATAGCGCTACTGGAGTTCGAACTCTTACTCCTATTTCACAGACCAGCACGCTAACCCTTCCCCATTAATATAATCCAATAGATGTGTCCATAAGTAATTCATAGCTCAATAAAATTATTTGCGTTTTTTTAATTAAAAACAATGTCGGTTTAAGATTATACATGCCAGTCAGCGGTGGAGCACTTGCCTAGGATCGCAAGGTTGCTGGTCCAATACCGGTCCTCGCCAACTCAGCGTATGATTAGCACAGGGATCTGTGCAGTAAATTAAGGAGCTGATAGAAGGTGTGGCGTTCCACCTCAGACGCAAAAACAATCTCCTTGGTCTAGCGCTGGTGAAAAGGGGATATACTCCCTTGCTGTCTGGCTGATACCAATTTTGGGCCACCCCGTCGACTTTACTTACTAAGAGATGGTATTGTTGAATAGGTTAAGAGGCCGATAACCTTTTTTGCTCTTTAGGGCTCTTAGTGCTTTGGCTAATCAGGCACTGCCTGATTGTTCGCCAGTGCAGTCCGTCCCTGCTCAAATAGATTACTCTGTAATTTTATTTTTTAGACATGGAGCTTCGGGAAACAAAAGTCTGATTAAGATTCTATATATCTCTATGGAATTGATGGTAGAGAGGAAATGAATTATGGTGTGAAGGGACAATAACCCCTTTTGTCCAGGGTGCCCAGATCATTGCCAGTTTGCTCCTGCTTGTTAATATGATTGAAGTGATATCATATGGCTCAATGATGTCCAGTCAAAAGAATGTGACCCACTTGGACGAAGTCACTAAAATGAACCCGAAGATGAACAAGAAGAGAATAGCAATGAACGGGATGAAGTAGAGATATTTACTAAGATTAAGTTATAGAATAGTTATAAATATTGGTTATCTTATTTCTCTGAATTTTTTTAGATGAGGTTTGATAATTAGTATTATTTGGATTATTCAGACTATTGCCCTCATCTTTATTGTTATCGAATCTATTGTCTTCATCTTTATTGTTATCAGATAACGTTTCGACCGATGTGCCCTCCGACCTTCTACTTGATCGCTTCCGATTACGACAAGAATGTCCCAGAATTCAAAAAGAAGGTTCCCAAGTTCGAGAAGGCTCTCGAGTCTTAAAAGAAATACCCGAAGAAGGCTGCATCGGCCGAAACTTTGTACAGATAAGAATAAAGATGAGGACAATAGTCCGAATAATCCAAAGGATATTGGTTATTTTGCTCTTTTATCTAAAAACTTAACAAAAAAAAAAAAAACAAACCAATAATGGCTATTCAATTTCTGAAATTGATTGTACTTCATTAGACATGTGATCATGGGTGTGGATACAAATTGGGATCCTTTCTTGCCTTAAACATAAACAATTTGGGTGCTTGTACAGAAAGCCAACCATGAAAATATTCGTTAATTCTGCGATAATGTAAAAAACAAATAAAACAAACAAACAAACAAACAAACAAACAAACAAAAAATAAGAAATAAAACAAAACAGAAACAACTATAACATTAATAGAACTAGCAAAAACAAAAAACAAATAAACACCCCCCCCCCCGGTCGATGTTTACCAGTATAGAAGAAGGAAAACTTTGAATAAAACTTGTTAAACTCTGCTTTAGAAATAAACCTCGTAGCATATCCTACTCACGCGGAGGGATTGGTAAATATATATGTAACAATAAAGACGAGGACAACAGTTCGAAAAATCTAAATAATACAAATTATCAAGCCTCATCTAAAAAATTAAATATTTTTTTCTATATTTCGATAGAAATAATAGACTTTTTTTTTTTTTTTTTTTAAATCGGTGAGTTATTCTGTAAAAGCAGTGGATTTTGGCACCACTGTACTTCCGTAATTTCATTTTGCGCATCTCTCATATCTCACACTCAATGGAAACCTGCAAAATGTACTTTCCCGCGTCACAGTTTGCCAAGATCAAAATGGAGGATAATTACATTTATGACATTTTAATATGAAACAATTAACTGCACAATTATTTAAAAAAAAAATGAAAAAGCAAATTTTAAAGCAAAGTTGTTTAAGAAAACATATTAATTAGATTCACTGATGCAAATATGTGAAAGACTGATAGTTTAATAAAGAGTTGGAGATAACATAGAGGGTGTGTCAGAGCATGATTTTAGCGCTGAGGCATAAACGGTTAGAGGCGTAGATGACGTATAGGTTTTCATTGCAAGAAATGAATTTAGCGAACCGTGTTCAATTCTAGGACAATGATATCTGGATTCCACTTCGTACTAATGTTACGTACTGACGTTTTCACAGTACCAAACGATACATGTTGTATACCCTTTTCTTACTTCTTGCTTCTAGTCGTCTTTTCTTCTGGCCGGCTTTGCTATTCTGATCGTCTATCATCTATCTTGGTCTGGTCTAGCGTCTGGTGTTGACTTTCTTGGGGACTTCGGGTCTGGTCTTCTAAAGGGATTTCTCGTTATCAAAAGCCTTGTGTCATTGTTAGAGTTTTTAGGTAATAAACACAAGACTTCGATTTACGTTGATGTTACTTTATTTCCAAATCCCCAACCCAGATATAACATAGCGCGCGTATGCAGAGTTACAGTTTTAGACAGAGCATCATGGCTGACTGCTCTGCCTGACGTCTAACTGCAAACTGGGGACTCTGAAAAAGGTCCCACGTGACTTCACATATTTGGCGGGCTTCTGTAATTTTCCATAGAAGGACCCGACCATGGTATGAAAGGGGTCATCCCCTCAGAATTACAGGGGATCGACAATAATCTTATGCAACCGCATAGATTATGTAACACTAATGCTCTTCAGAAAGACATGAATCTGTTGGAATTACATATCTCGACTATTAGGGGACACGAAAGGTAATTACCCACTGTATCTGTCAATAGCCACTAGGTAGCCTAGTCAAAGTAGCATATACATATTTGCCTACCTCTCCACACGAGTAGTAAGTGACACAAGATCAATTTTTAAGCGGTGTTTCACAGGTTTGAATTTAGAGTTTTCCTTCTCCTAGACTGGTTGCCTAACCAAAGTTAAAGTCTGCGCTACTATTTACCCATAGCTGGAAGGAGAATAGTTGGATTCATAGCTTTCCCAAGGGTATTAGTGCTATGTGAAATGGAAACACCTTCGTTCAGGATTTTAATACGTGTCGCTGTGTCCATTTCATATGACGGTAACCATTACACCACGCGCCTCCAGTAAAATAAAAAATTGGTAATCTGAACATTAGCTACATAAATGAGAGTAGCCTTCCCTTGTTTATTTCACTTTGAGGAAGCCATGTTTTGGTCGGCCATTTTCATTTCACTGTAATCAATACAACTGCATGTTTTAACACGAAAATATCTTAAAATGTGTTCTTAACAACAATTAAGTCCATTTCAAATAATGCACAAGCACAATTGAGAACACGTTTTATGATATTTTCGTGTTACAACATGCAGTTGTATTGATTCGAACAAATTCGTATTTCAGTGTAGATTTACGGTGAAATGAAAATGGCCGACCAAAACATATGGTTTCCTCAAAGTGAAATAAACAAGAGGAGGTTACCCTCATTTATGTAGCTAATATTCAGATTACCCAAATCTCTTCATCAAATCTCTGCAAAAGTAACAACACTGGTACCAGAACTATTCCACTCTACAACATTTGGATTTTACTTCGTACTAATGCTCTTCAGAAATGCATGAATCTGAAAGTAATTACCTTCTATGTCTGCCAATAGCCACTCGGCGGTGTGATCAAAGTAGTATATACATATTTACCTACTCCTCCACACGAGTAGGAAGTGCACTCGTCCTTCGGGGCGGGGGTCCAGTGTGCTTCGGCCACTGGTAAAGTACAAATAATAGCGTCAATCCCAGGGGGCTTTCCCCCAGGCAATACCTGTCCCCTTGGAGACAGGGCTGGGTTTATTGCCCAGCGCCCGAGGCGCCCCCTTGAGGGGAAATGCCGAGAGGATCGACGCAATTTTTGTTCTTTCCCACCCATGAGCTTCGGCTTGTGGGTGGGCCCACATTAAAACGAAGTCTTGTGCCCAGTCCATACAAGTGGGGTATGAGACAAATACTCACTCTACAACATTTGGTTAAACTTAGCAAAGGAGCTAAGCTAGCAGACCATTGTTAGTGAGTGGCCTTGTGTCAAACGTTTAGAAATGAATCAAATTTCAGTATTGAATAACTCGTTATAATTGATATGTCGTCAAACAAATAAACCAAACCAAATGTTACCTTGCAAGATACTATTTCAAGACGCAATGAATTCAAAATCTCTTTGATATTTATTTTTTATTAAGAAAGGAATGTCCCATGAAACAATGCAAAGTTATGGACAACATCTGTCCCATCAAATTTCCATAATGTAACGCCTTAATTTTATTGATTGATAATAAATGAAAAAGAAAAGAAACAAAAGAAAACAAAACAAAAAACAAAAACAAACACGCAAGACTTGTTCTGTAAGACAAATGATAACATCCTTGGATAGCTAGTGTATTTCTGTATGAAATTCGACTGCTTGTTATTTATCTTTAGATTTAAATGGTTATGTATGTATGTACGTATGTATCTATCTAAGTGCATTATCTATGTATATATGTATGACGATAGGAGGGTTGGAGTAAAATCCGACAGTATGAGGTAAGGTAAAAGGAAAAGGGGACAAAAAATTATGACTCAAACAAGTAGAAGTAGGAGAGAAATATTTCGTTCCGCTTTATTCATTAGTCTATTTATTCAAAACATTTGTATTTATAGAAGTGAAAGTGAGTTGGTGGTGAAATTCAGGGAAAGTTTTGAAGATTTGGTGATCAGAGGATATTTATATCATGGAAACTGAAGGGGGAAAGATCAGAGGATTCTGTTTATTTGCATGTATCTATGCATTAATGTATGTACTGTCTATCTATCTATCGATTTAAGTACATTATACATACATGTATGAATACATAGTAGCTTATAGGCAGGGGGTCTTACCACTGTACAGACGCGCTGTCGTCGTATTCTACACCCCCAGCTGACAAGGCGGAAAAAAGCATGAGGTAACCTGAAAGTAAGAAATGTAATGTATATTATCTAGAAATTCAATATATTCTTCTTTTTATTGGGGAGTTAGTTTTGAAGCTAAATGGGATTTTAGCAATGTTACAAGTAGTTTTCAGTCCTGTTGGCGGGGGCTGTAAAATACGCCAACTGCACTTCTGCACAGGGGTAATACCCCCCCCCAACAACGGGTTCACCTTCTGACCGCGGATGGTAACTCATGAAGGACGGAATTCTTGTTGCTGAGCAGTCCACTCCACTTTGGCCCCCTCTGATTAATCAACTGGTCACTTCAAGCCCTATATGATTGTCCCAACCGTATTGCCGTTATGGCGACCACCTTACTGTTTTTATGATATGTTCTAGAAGGTAGTGGCTAAGGGACTTAGTGTCCTGGGTATGACGTTAAACTGCATCAAGTGGTGAAATTCTAATTCCGGAGCTCTGGGGAATGTGGACTACCCTTTTATCATAAATTACAAAAAGTTCCACTCTGATCCGGAGTGGTAGTACCTGTTAGGGTCTCAACACGGTAAGCTACATCAAGATCTAGACTACATTGTTTATCTACGGTATTGCATTGATTTTGATTGTATTACAGTAATTTTAAAGTATAAATAAGTGTTTGAATATTTTTCTTAATGTCATTGGATGTTAAAGAAATATTTTTGTAGTCTAGTATTGTCAAAAGATAGGGGTTATTCATTACAAGCAATATATTATAAAAACTCGCTGTAGGATTCAAAGTGATATATACTTGAAGATACAAATCCGACAAGGGTTAATAGACAAAACATTTAATATGGTACAGCACATGGATAAACAGGATACATATAAGAGTAGAGGTGTACATAAACATACATACAAAAGGAGAGATAAAGACACATTCATGAATGGTAAAAAGATAAACATAAAAGCCACAGACATGAGACTAGGAATAGCCCATGCTGTGTGAATCACTTACAGTAATGTAAGGGGGGCAAAGCCCCAACAAGAGGGGGGTAGACCAGAGTCTAACCCATAATGGTGTCTCGTGGGTCGAGCAACCGGAAAAAGAGAAAGAGACGTTCAAACCAGCCGCTTAAATATAAACGGCCCCTAGCGGGAACCAGACAACTAAACGGGCAGACAACTCCCCAGGCAAATACGAAACTAACGCCACAACGCTATTGTGGTAAAAATTTAGGGGTCGTTTATTAAAAAAAAAGGTGTTTGATACTCGAGTATATATATGGGGTGAGGTAGTTGGTGTTTTATATGGGTTTAAGTTCATTGATCGTTTTTTGGCATGTGTTCTCAGGTTGTTTCTTTTAAACCCATTATATTTGGTTCTTTCTTCTTATAGGTTGTCTGGCTGATAAGGAATTAAAAGAAGGAAAAGGAAGAGTCAAAGACAAAAGATACTTTTAGGATTCAGACTTTATTCGTGGGTTCATAGTATGAAAATTACGGGTTATCCTCCCATGACAGAACCCGGAAAAGGGTAAAACACGGAAGTATAAAAACCGGCAGCGAGAAGCCCTTAGAAATCTTGAAAACAGTAAAAGTAGTCGAAGAAATTAGACGTCCCTACTGGGAGAACAGAATTGGACAGCGGGCGAAAAGATTGATTCAATAATTCAACATACACACACCCCAACTTTAGGCAACAACATAGTAGCAGCGCCGAACAACGAATGAGCCTACAACCAGAACTCTTTACCCTACAAGAATTCTGTACAAAGATAAGTATCACAACATTGTTACTTATATACATATGATACTTGAGACAGCTAAAAGCAATGAGTTTTAGCAACTTTTTTGCACCATTAAACCCTTTTTAAAATAGACAAACATTGTCTTGTCTTTTATTCCTTTCTTAGTGGTATTTGGGACTGCAATTTCCCAAAATAGCTACTTCGTGGAGAGGAAATTTCTTCCTGTCCATTTGTAGCATTTGTTCCCAATCAAGGCCTGAGTTCGATTTGCCAAGGGATCTTGTTGACACCAGGATGGTGGTTCTTCCTGTTTGAGGGCTCCTAGGAGTGTGTTAGTTTTATTTTTTTAATCTAATTTTAATTTTATTTTAATTCCCACATATATGGTACTAGAAGCGGCTATCCGGCATCGCCTGGGTGGATTTGAGGGGGGGGGACAAAAAAGTTAGTCTTTCAGATCCGTTATAACTGAAACACGAGTTGGATCCTCATAGTCTGCCCCATTAAAATCTCTATGTAAAGAAGACCTTGAGCCAGGGGAAAAAAAAGTGCACAGACACCCTGAAAAGAAAGATTAATGTCTGCTATTTAAAATATCAAATGCAGATTTAAAAAAATCTAAACAGTAACAATTTGAATTTATTTTTAAAAATCATCCTCACGAATATAAATCAAATCTTCATTATTTTTCTCAAAAAGCAAGCTCTGGTGATAGTGAATGTGTATATATATATACTTTGTCGTTAATTGTTCTATTTTCGGAATTTCGTCCGGACATACATACATACATACACATAACTGCTCTTTATATATGTATAGATTTCATACTCCATACAAGATGTGTTAAAAAATTATTTAGACTGAAACAGTATATATGCATTTTTGTAATAGAAATATTTCTTCAGACTGCACATTATCTTATTTTATTTATTTATTTATTTATTTTATTCATGATGAATGATAAATAAAAACAAGCCTGTCTATTATAAATAAGGGTTATATTCCAGACGACTGTAGTGTTTTGTTTAAATTTTCATCTATTTTATGAGCTATAATTTTCTTAACTTCGTCCAGAGTAAATGAAAGGTTTCCCTTTCATTCGGCTTTTTTTGGAAATAACTCAATTTCCTGTTTTTAGTAACTAGAACTAAAATCCAAGAAGCAAATTGGCCCCAAATGACCACCTTGGCTTCTTTCGCCTCCCGCCACCACTCCCATCACCGCGATCACTACCACTGACGCCATTACAATGATATAAGATGCCTTTGTTGAAGACGAGATCAGGAAAGTTATTATTGTTCTGTCAACAAGAGAGCCAAAAGGAATGAGGAGAGAAAGTGGAACATGGTTTGACTTATTGTTCTTTGTTGGGTAAGAAATCAGTACAAAATAGTAATTGCTGACTGGAAGTTTATCTAAAGGTCTTTTCTTGTTTATTACTAGAACGTTTAACATGTGTGCCTCATATAGTATACGAAGTGCTGCTTAAAACCGCATTGCGCGCCATTTATGGTACACACCTATAAAAGTATATATATTCTTAAAATGGCTGTAGCGATTGTCCGCCCGTGTTGGGATGGACATGGGTACAAAAGGGTTACCTTCCCTTGCCGCCAGGTTTTCGTCGATAGGTGGCAAGAGTATTTAGGCCGTAGCCAGAAAATCCTGAGTTCTCTTTCTCTTGGTCCAGCAACGACTACACATGGCATAGAGACGTAGTGTCTATGTCTATTAAGTAGGGGGCTTTGCCCCCAACAAACCAGCAGTAAGTGACATTCCTTCAGGAACTCTTTATCATTTCTTTAGGACTTAGTCCTACATCCTTTGTGTATATTTATGTATCTGTTTTCTATATCTTACTGTACCTTGTCATGAGTATGTGTATTCATTCATGTGTGTCTAGTCACATAAAGTATGTATGTGTTATCTTCTTGTTGCTTCGTTCGGACTTCATTGTGAATCTTTTCACTTACGTTTTCTAACGTTAACATCTTATATGGCCATAAATCAGTTTTAATTATCAAATTTCAAAATACAAAACTTTAATATCGTTAAAGAGTGTTCAAAGTAAACAATGATTTACTATCATGGGAATCCGTGTTGTCAGTGCTACATGATGACGAAAACTGGTTTTAATTCCTTTTCCTTCTCCTTGGTCAGTCACTCTAACAAGATGGCAAGATATCATAATTTTATTATATATATATTTACTAACTCCCCCGCACGAGCAGGATGTGACACAAGGTCAATTTCTTAAGCGGAGTTCAACAGGTTTGAATTCAGAGTTTTCCTTCTCCTAGACCAGTTGCCTAACCAAGGTTAAAGAGCCCGGTCTGCCCTACTATTTATCCATAGCTGGAGGGAGATTAGGATTCATACCTTTCCCAAGGGTATTAGCGCTAAGTGAAATGCAATTACCACATCCAGGATTTGAACTCGGGGCGACGAGTCCATTTCCCATGACTTTAACCATTTCACCACGCACTTCCATATCCTTTTATTATATGTTGCTGAGCTGCGAGTCCACTCCTCATGATTTGTGACCAATCCTACCAGTGGCGAATGGGTTAGGTATATAATTGTTGGTATCTACATAACCTGATAGGTTATAGAAGAGAAGATGGACACTGCCAAATAATCCTCATTGCCTAGGAAGATACCATGAAAATAAATTATTTGATATTGTATCTAGATAATCTAACAGGTTATAGGAGAGAAGATGGGCACTGCCGGGTAACCCTCATTGCCCATAAAGATGCCACAAAGAGAAATTATCTAACATGGTATCCAAATGACCTAGTAATTCATACGAGAGGAGATGGACACTGCGGAGTAACCCCAATTGCCTAGAGAGATACTATGAAGAGAAATTCGGTTAAATCGAACGTAACGGACCTAAATTCCACCATTGTATGTCATCCCGCCGAAAAAAAAAAGACCACAAATCAGGGAATGAACCGAATTTAATGAAACTTTCAGTGTTGATATATTAATAAATAAAATATATAATGCACCAGTTATTTTATTTAAAACTTTTTATTTTTTCAGGTCAGTTAACTTTGAACCACGTATCTTTGAGGCACAACACAGACTATCAAAGATACGTGGTTCAAAGTAAACTGACCTAAAAAAAATGTAAAAGTTTTTAAATAAAATAGCTGGAGCATTATATCTTTTATTCATTAATATATCAACACTGAAAATTTCATTAAATTCGGTTAATTCCCTGATTTTTGGTATTTTTTTTTCTTTCGTTGGGATGACATACAATGGTGGAATTTAGGTCCGTTAAGTTCGATTCAACTAGAAAGTATTTAACATGGTATCTAGATGACCTAACAGGTTATAGGAGAGGAGATGGGCACTGCCGAATAACCTATACTGCCCCGAGAGATGCCATGAAGAAGAAATACTCAATATGGTACCCTGATGACCTAATGGGTTATGGGAAACGTAAGTGCATATATTATATATATGTGTGTGCTTCTCTACTGTAGTTATCCATGTGTGAGAGAAGGAGAGGATGTCTGTGGGAAAATAAGAGGAGATGCTGGAGAAAGGGCGAAAGCCGATACCATAGATAACTGTCACAATAATCCTTTATACTGATAAAGTACACTTTAAAGAAAAACAGAGCAAATAACCGTAAAGAATAGCCATTTCTTATGTTTCTGTGAAACTGTGAAGGTTAAAGAAAGCTAAATAATGTCCGCCTCACATATCAGTGTGGGTAAACGATTCATTATTCTCGACTTTGTAGAACAGATACCCAACCTTCTAACAAATACCCACTTGTATGACTGACAACAGGAGAAATCACCCAGAAACGAGATTAAAAATTAAAATGAAGAAAAAATAGTTACTGGGATTTGGTTGTTGGTTGGTTGTTTTGTTTTGCGGCATATCAACCCCTTTTGGATTATTTAATGCCGAATAAAGGCATTTTTAATGTTGGCTGGTTGGTTGTTTTGTTTTATGGCATATCAACTCCTCTTGAATTATTTAATGCCGAGTAAAGTCATTTTAATGTTGGTTGGCTGGTTGTTTTTATTTTACGGCATATCAATCCCTTTTGGATTATTTAATGCCGAATGAAGTGATCAAGCGGGAACAGGTAATCAACTTGATTTGACTATAAGCCTCGTTAAGTTTTAAATGGTTGGTTGGTTGGTTTTACACAAAAAATGAACAGATTCTAGCCACAAGCTAACAGCTTCTAGAAATCTTCGGACGAAGGGATCTTTATCCCAAAATATTAAGAAAATAAATCAAAGGTAGACAAACAGGATCATAAATACCTCATTTTGTGATAGCCTTCAAAACCAACCACCAAAAATAGAGGAGTTTGTGATGATTTATCTTTCTTATTTTTTGAGAGAGAGAGAGAGAGAGAGAGAGAGAGAGAGAGAGAGAGAGAGAGAGAGAGAGAGAGAGAGAGAGATTAACTTAAAAAAAAAGAAGAAAGGTTTGGAAAAGAAAGAAGATAAACGAAAAATGAAAGTAAAAAAAAAACGCAGATTGTATGAAGAGAGCAAAAAACAAACAAAAAGCAAGAAGAAATGACCTCCAAAAGAGAGAGAGCGAGAGAGAGAGAGAGAGAGAGAGAGAGAGAGAGAGAGAGAGAGAGAGAGAGAGAGAGAGAGAGAGAGAGATTAACTTAAAAAAAGAAGAAAAAAATAGGAAAGAAAGAAAATAAACGAAAATGAAAGTAAATAAAAAAAAACGCAGATCATATGAAGACAAACAAAAAAGCAAGAAAAAAAAAAATGCCCCCCCCCCCAACAAAAAAAAAAACCAAAAAGAAAAAAACGAAATAAAAATAAAAATATTATGAAAATTTATATGAAAATTACCTGATCCACCATTTTTTTATTTCATTTTATTTCATTTGAGAGAAATAAAAATCAGACAATAATCAAAAAACATAATATGGTTTTCCTCCATACGTAACTTTTTGAAAGATGTCTTCCAAGTCAAGGACACTAGTTGAAAGCAAACAATCATTTTTGACAAGAAAATCCAAAGCTATCATTTTGACAAAAGCTTTTTTTTCTTTTTTTTTTCAACAATCTGAGGAACTTAAGAAAGGAGATTATTCAAAATCCAATCGAACCATTCAATGTTGGGTTTTGTTTAATTTTCTTTCATTTTTCTCTCTCTTCTTTTACAGCCGATCAGAAGATGCATTCACAAAAATCAACTTAAAGATTATTCTGTCATCCAGAAATTAGATATTCTTCAAAATAAATAAAAGGATTTACAAAAAATAAACAAATAAATAAATTAATAAATAAAAATAAAATAAATAGATAAATAATGGAGATCAATTTCTGTTTTTTGTTTTGTTTAAAACTTTTCTTCCATTTCAAAAAAAAAAAAAGAAAAAAATTAAAAAAGGGGACAATGTCTTTTTTTAAAAAAAAAATGAAGAATGAAGCATTCATTTTTTTGGCCTGGATCTATATTGGCCATTTTTTTAAAATTCAGTTTCTTCCCTTCTCTTACGTTTCTGCTTTATCCTTTTCTTTCTTTCTTTCTCTTGTTGATTCTTTCTTTCTTTCTTTCTTTCTTTCTTTCTTTCTTTCTTTTTCTCTCCTGCCGCTTTCTTTATTTATTGTTATGCTTATTTTTCTAATGTTCTTTTTTTCTCTTCCCTCCCTTTTCTGCCTTATCCTTTTCTTTCTTTATTTTTCTTGTTGATTCTTTCTTTCTTTCTTTCTTTCTTTCTTTCTTTCTTTCTTTCTTCTCTCCTGCCTAGTTCTTTCTTTCTTTTATGCTTATTTTTCTTATATTCTTTATTTTTTCTTTCCTTAAGAAAACTTAAAAAACTAAACAAAAAATGTAAACATTCGGCTGAGTCAAAAGTTCTGCAATATTTTAGTAATATAAAGCACAATTCTGAAGCTTTGGATGCTTTTGCCAAGTCCATGAAGCTTACAAACCACACTGGACTGTAGGATGCCAAGCTCACCTGATACTCTCTGAGTGATATTCACTGGATTGGCCTTTATAACTTGGGACATGGACCCAGAATTCATGGTTGCTAGGCCTGTAAGATTCAAAGTGATAATACTTGAAGATAAAACTCCGACAAAGGTTGATAGACAAAACATTTTATATACAGCACAAGAATTAACAGGGTACATAATACATTGAGGTGTACATGAACATACATACATAAGTAATACAAAGTTACATGCAAAAAGGATAAACATAAAAGCAACAGACATGAGACTAGGAATAGTCCATGCTGTATAAATCACTTACAGTAATGTAAGGGGGGGCAAAGCCCCAACAAGAAGGGGGTAGACCAGAGTCTAACCCATAGTGTCTCGTAGGTCGAGCAGCGGCAAAGAGGGCGAAGAAGTTCAAATCAGCCGCTTAAATAGACCAGGCCCCTAGCGGGAACCACCGAAACCAAACTGGCAGACAACTCCCCAGGCAAATACGAAAATAACTCCCACAGGCCCATCTGACCTTGCCTGATTGTCAAGGTTTTTGCAACCTGAGTGAAATTTCTTGAACCGTGTGTCCAATTTGGACACATGGCACAACAGATCTAGGTGTTGAGTTGATACAGTTCTAAGTGCACTGAGCTGCAGGTTCAATCCTGGCCAAGGACAACAGTAACATAGAATAATTGGACCCAGAATATATGGTTGTTAGGCCTATCTGACTGATTGTCGAGGTTTTTGCAACTTGAGTGAAATTTCTTGAACCATGTATCCAATTGGACACATGGCACAACAGATATAGGCAGTGATTTAATACAGTTCTAAGTGACAGTTATCTCTGGGCATCAGGTTCAATCCTGGCAAAGGGCGACAATAACATAGAATAATTAACAAAGTTTAACACTTGTACCTGGTCATGGTTAACGGAATGAGAACAGTCTACCCCCATGGATTGAAAGGGTTCAGTTCAAAGTTCTGTGAAAGTTCCTGATTATGACATGAAGGCTACTGAGTTCAAAGAGAAGGTTCCAGAGTTCGTCAAGAAGAAGGCCAGAGGGCACATTGGTCGAAACGTTGTGTAGATTGTTGGGATTTTTGTGGATATAAGGCGTGTGCCAGATGTTCACCTTTACTTATAGACTCGCCGATAAGCACGTGGCCACTATTGTCCAATCACTGGCAGTGCTCTGTTGCTCATACGATTATTTATACTGGCCTTTTCTGGTCATACTAGCATTACTACTTGGATCTTCTTGGACGTCGGACCTAAAGGATTCTATACCACAGGACTTATTCACTTACCAAAGGATTCTCTATCACGGGACTTATTCACTTACCAAAGGATTCTATAGCTTCACAGGACTTACTTACTTATTTACTTTGAGTTCTTTCCAACTGGCCGAGGATGGCGGCCAGATAATAATAACGATGATGACAATAGTCCAAATAATTAAAATAACACAAATTATCAAGCCTCATTTGAAAAAATCAGAGAAATACCGTCTGGTTAATGTACTGTACTCAACTGCACCTTTACTTTTCTGTACAACAAATGTTTTTACTTTCTTCTGTGTCCTTATGGCCCAGTTTGAACTCACAAAAGCATATCTCTATTAATAATGGAGATTCGCTTCCGGTTTTTGTCTGTAACAAAAACTGTGTCATTGCTTACGTCACATTACCCAACACATAATCCAATGTCATAACATAGAATAAATATACTCAAAATGTGAGTATGCAATGTTAGACAATCCTCATTGTTTCAATAAATAGATGCCCGGCGTTATATATTTATATATAGATTGTTTTATTCTAATATAATATTTAAAGTTATCGGAACTGTTTCCATTTCAAATTGTCTTTCTTTCTTTCTTTTTTTTTTACTCCTTTAATAAATTTGACGATTTTACATACTTATGGTACACACTTTATGACATGGAATTTTCAGCTCCCATCCCCTCAAGCAATATCTTTCAAAAAATTATTTTTACATCGCCCGGAGGGTGTCTTTTTATTTTGCTAGTGTTCATAAATTAGACTACATAGCACATTCATTTATGTGGCTTTTAAATCATACACAAGATGAATCAATTCAGAATGTGTGAAAGCATAAACTACCATGATACTACTAACCATAATGGATACCTCCATTAACTGCTTCAGTCATGTGATATATTTTACATATACCAGAATACTGCAAAAATCCTGACTCACCATAGTATAAATGTTCAATGTGCACAATTCCCTAACCTCTAGGCATAAAATAATCCCAGATTGGTGGAGATGCCGTTAGAATCAATAAATATAAAAGGATATGCCATGTTCTATATGTTACATATTATGTGATGTCATAGGTTTTTGATAAGACTCTATAGTGAGAATTCAAGGGGTCCAAGTGGAAAAATACCAGACCGTTGGTAACCTTGACCCCTAAAGGCGTGAATCTTGCACATCATGTGATTGAGTTAGTTAGGAAATCAGTTTCAACAAGAGGGATGCAGAGCTGATGTTGTAACTCAACCGTGTGGTGAATGAAAATGGGCAAAATATAAATAAATCTTGTACAAGAAATCAAAGTCTGCGAGTTAATTATTTGCATGAGAAAAAAACTAGAAGCCCTTAGTTAGAGACAGCAAACAAGAAGACAATAAAAATGAAGCTAGAAGACGACAGAACGAACGACGAAAGAAGATAGAAAGGAGAATGAAGAACAAGTAAGTCTCAACTCAGCTCTGTCTCTGTCTCTCTCTCTCTCTCTCTCTCTCTCTCTCTCTCTCTCTCTCTCTCTCTCTCTCTCTCTAGGTTATACGAGTCCACTCTCTTGATTATATACCCAACAATATTCGACGATGGGGTATATAAGTATATAACATATAGATTATGGTTAAGTCAAGTAAAAATACTGGTTCCCACTAGGTCATATATATATATATATATATATATATATATATATTATATAAAATGTTGTTCTGGTTCCAACGGGAGAAAATTCAATATTTTATAAAAAAGGAAGGTCCGCAAAATGTATTTTGTTCTCAGAAAAAATTTGTTAATTCTTTTTGTTTAACATATGCAACACGTGTTTAAGATCTTCTGGTATCTTCTTCAGGCTTTGATTGATAATATAAAAATTATCAATCAAAGCCTGAAGAAGATACCAGAAGATCTGAAACACGTGTTGCATATGTAAAACAAAAAGAATTAACATTTTTTTTCTGAGAACAAAATACATTTTGCGGACCTTCCTTTTATACATATATATATATATATATATATATATATATATATATATATATATAATATGTATGTTGAAAAGATAAATAAAGGAAAGAAAGAAAGAAAGCACCATTTTTCTTTGTGTGCGGAACATTTCTAATTTTTTCTATTATTATTATTTCATTTCATGTGGTTATTTAAAAATAATAATAGTTTGAATAATGTACACATGGATAAACTCCTGGCCGAAACACGTGTAATTAAAATTGATTAAAATATCCTATTTTATCCATTCTATACTTTCTTTCCTTTATTTATTTTTTTCAACATACCGTTAGATTCACTTCCAGCTTCATTTTACATATATATATATATATATATATATACATATAAAATAATCCCAGACTAGTTTAGATGCTGTTAAAATCAATCAATATAGAAAATATGCCATGTTCTATAGATTACGATCAAGTCAGGGTGAAAGCACCAGTTTCCACTTGATCACTGAAGTTAGGTAGTGATGATCCTGTTCAATACTTAATTGGGTGACCACTTAAGCAACAGCAGCTACTGTATGTGATTTGAGTCCTTTGTTAATCAAAATGACTTTATTGGTCAATGAATGATATAACATAAAACAAAACAACCAGCCAACCACATTCTATTGAGTCGATAAAAAAATTTTTAACTATTGGAGCTACTTCCAATCTTTCTTCCATTGAGCGTACAAATATATTGACAATAAAATTTTATCACCAGAGTTGGTTGATAATAGATAATGTCTTGAAGTGTACATTTGCACAATATTAAATGGGATTTAGAGAACGTATAAAAACAGCTCAAACATCAACATATCACAATTGAATGATGTTTTTATAAAACTTCCTGTCAACAAGTTTGTATAATGTCATATACGGATAAATTCTATCTGTGAGAAACAGTTTGGTGACAGCTATCAATGTTCAGTATTTGACCTATATATATATATATATATATATATATATATATATATATATATATATATATTATATTAAATTTTTTACTTGAAGGCACTTACAACACATGTATCGCATAAAATTCGATACTTTTTCTTATAGAAAATGAACTTGACAAGTGTAATCCCGGCAAAGGATGGCTCAGTGTGTAGAATACCGTACAGACTGTTTCGACTTTATTAAGTCTCATCAGCGGTCCCGGTTTCGATTTCTGTCGGAGGGAAATCGTTAGTATATACCGCTGATGAGACTTAATAAAGTCGAAACAGTCTGTACGGTATTCTACACACTGAGCCATCCTTTGCCGGGATTACACTTGTCAAGTTCATTTTCTATAAGAAAAAGTATCGAATTTTATGCGATACATGCGTTGTAAGTGCCTTCAAGTAAAAAATTTAATATATACTTTATCCAGCAATGTTTCTAAATAAACAAACATCCAAAAATCTTATATATATATATATATTATTTCTAAACTCAACCGCTGTGAAAAAAACCCAGATGTAAAATAAAAAACATTACAAACTGATATCTGGGGAAAAAAATTAAAAAAACAAAAGACCAACACACACTGAAAATAATCATCAGTATTGTATGTAGTTTGTTGTCATCCTTCCGTCCACTAAAGACGATGGCGTAGTGTCCAACTGTGAACAGACCAATTTTTGAATGGCAATCTCTGGTGCAGTGATTGCAAACAAATGGTGATGCTTGCTGGAGATGCTGTTGTCTCTCCTTCCTTATGGCTCTCTTTTCTGTGGTGGCTTCTTTCCTCTCTTGTTCTCTCCTTTTTGTTCCTTGTCTGACGAGGAGGTGCCAGGTTCTGCATAAGCCTCCCATGTGTTGGTGTCAATGTGGCATGTCTTCATGTCCCTCTTGTAGATTGTATGTAGTGGCCAAAAGAAAAAATCACTGAAGTCAGAATTATACTTATATCATTTTGCAAGCTGAATTATCTGGGTTTTTTTCGTACCGGTTGAGTTTAGAAATAATATATATATATATATATATATATATATATATATATATATATACATTCTTCATATATGTCTATGTGTGTGCAAATATTTTTATAGATAGAGCACCTCATGTGGTGAAATGGTTAGTAACCTAGATTTGCAAACCATTGTTAGTGAGTTCGATTCTCATTGGGCACCCCATACTTCTGGCCTTGTGCCACATCTAAGCTTAGCTTTGTAAATAACTATATATATATATATATATATATATATATATATATATATAGATTTAGATTTAGATATTTAGATTGTTATCTTGAAATATTTAGAATAAATTAAAGGTTAACAAACAACACCATAGTTACCTTATTTTTCTTTACACTTTCATTGGGATTCAAAATAACCACCAAACCAATATAAACACCATGCTTCAAGCAAATTATAAAAAACTTTTATATATATATATATATATATATATATATAATGGAATTTGATAATTTGCTTTTGAAGCATTGTTATGCAAAGTATATCATTATTTATGTTTTTTTTACAATGTGTATATAATATAAAATTCGATAATTATTGAAAATAATCATGAAAAGCAAACCCGGTGAATAACGTGCAAAACGTGGAACACCGTACAGCTGTTTCAACTTTATTAAGTCTCATCAGCAGTGTATATCTACAATCTCCCTCCGATAGAGATTGAAACCGGGAACCCAGCACACAGAGTCAGAAACTCTACCTCTGTCAAGGTAGATCATAGGTATACACCGCTGATGAGACTTAAAAAGTTGAAACAGATGTACAGTGTTCCACATTGCACACATTATTTTCCGGGTTTGCTTGTCATGATTATTGTCAATAACTTTATTAAGTCTCATCAGTGGTGTATACCTGCAATGTCCCTCCGACAGAGATCAAACCAGGAACCCAGCATTCAGAGTCAAAAACTCTACCTCTGTCGGAGGTATACACCGCTGATGAGACTTAAAAAGTTGAAACAGCTGTACAGTGTTCCACATTGCGCACGTTATTTTCTGGTTTGCTATTGTCAATAATTATCGAATTTTATACGATATACACATTGTAATTGCCTTCAAAAAATATAAATAATATATATATATATATTTGTAAATTTTTCTCTTAATGGCTCAGTCATTACAGTAAATGGATAATTAGAAAAACTTAAAGGTAAATGGTAATGAGTAAAAGGTATTAGATAGCAGATAAAATACAGAAAAAAAAAAGATTTTTTGAGGTTAAAGATAATACAGGTGCCTTTTCCACATTATATAAGGAGACAATGTCTTTGAGATTACATAATGATATTTCAAATACTGTATAGTGAGATTGTGATGCTCAGCAAGCCCTTTGCAAAGTGGCAAAGTGTGTGAACATAGCAAGCCTGTTGTGATGCGATCAAGCCGCCTGCAGGGCCTAGTGCAAAGCCACATTACATGCATTGAATTCACTCATCTACTTAACATGCTCTAAGCCCCTTACCTTGCAATCTGTCATCTGGGCTTAAAATATGCTGCATCCTTTGCTGAGAGGGGGTGTGTGTGTGTGAAGATGCCCCCAAAAGGGGTGTCCTGTGTATAACACTAAACTATATACAGTGGTGATAGCTCTTGGGAGTGTTGAGTACCTCTTCATTGTCATTACTACCAGGTCCACTCTGAAAATTTATTTTTAAAATTTTTATCTAAAATTCTCAAAAATATCATCTCTGATTGTAGTTTAAAAAAAAGTTAGGTAATTTATGAGGCAGTGCGTCCCGGTCTCCTGCCTCAGAAATTGCTACCTGGTGACTATTAAAATAATGTCCCCAGCTATGTCGTCTTGGTGGTGTTACTTGAAAGAAAACAACCAACTTAGGGCGTTAAATGTATTTTAGAGGGGGGGGCTTCTCTTTTTTTGTCGTAATTCTTATCTATTTATCGTAATTTGTTTAGAAATTTATTTATAGAAATTTGTCGTAATTCTTGTTTATTTATAGAAATTTGTCATAATTCTTGTTTAGATATGAAGATGGGTATATATATATCTATCTATCTATCAACCTCAATTTGTTCATTTTTTACTTTGTTTATATATATGAAATGTTCAAACGTTTCGGTATATAGAAAATTATATTGTCCTGAAAAAGGTTTCTATATAAACCGAAACGTTCGAATGTCGACATTACAACGAATAATAAACTTCCCATCCAATGTACATCCCAAGTTTATCTACAGTTCTTCACATATATATATATATACACACACACACAAACACACACACACACGCATATAAGTATATAATATATAGGTATATACCTCTTGGTTATAACAAACTCGTGTTTGCATGAGTAGTGAAAGTATTTACAGAGTCAGGGATTTTTATTCTTGAAGAGCAGCTGTAAAATGTCACAGGGGTCGGCCGAACACATCACTAAGCACTCAGCAACCTGAAGATGCCAAATACTAATTACAACATGACTGTCAAACGCAGATCTACAACCCACCCCGCACTACTGTCTCCACCCCCATCCACAACTGACTCTACCATGACCGTTACTATCAGCACCATTGTAAAGAGTGAAGGGTCCAGACACACTTCAAATTTTGTTTTTTCTCTCCTCGGATCAAAAATCAGTAGTGGGACCTGCATATTGACATAAAAAAAAAAACTTACTTTTTAACGTATTTACGTAAAAGAGCAGATCCAATCTGTAGAACATTATTATTTAGGGAATACTGATCTCTTGAATCAAACATTATACAGAGAAAATTTCAGATCCAAATCCAGTTAATTATAATAAGTAAAGTAAAGTCGACGGGGTGGCCTAAAGTCGGTATCAGCCAGTCAGCGAGGGAGTCTATCCCCTTTTCAATAGCGCTAGACCAAGGAGATTGTTTTTTAGCATCTGAGGTGGAGCGCCACACCTACCATCAGCTCCTTACTTTACCGCACAGATCCCTGTGCTACTCATAACGCTGCGTTGGCGGGGACGCGTATCGAACTAGGAACCTTGTAGTTCTAGCCGAACGCTCTACGACTGAGCTAACCCGGCCCTAATTATAATAATTAACTGAATTATAATATTAACTGGATTTGGATCTGAAATTTTCCCTGTATAATGTTTGATTCAAGAGATCAGTAATTCCCTAATAATAATGTGCTGTGTATTGTAACATTTAGCATGTGTAGAGGTTAAATCGAACTTAACGGACCTAAATTCCACCATCATATCTCACCCCGCCAAAAGAAAAAATACCAAAAAAATCAGGGAATTAACCGAATTTAATGAAATTTTCAGTGTTGATATATTAATGAATAAAAGATATAATACAGTAGTTATTTTATTTAAAAGCTTTTTGCATTTTTCAGGTCAGTTAACTTTGAACCACGTATCTTTGAGGTGTAACACAGATTCTCAAGATATGTTTATTAAATAATATATCAACTCTGAAAATTTTATTAAATTCAGTTAATTCCCTGATTTTTGGTATTTTTTTTCTTTCAGTGGGGGACATACGATGCTGGAATTTAGGTCCGTTAAGTTCGATTTATCCTCGTAGGAAGAGCCGATAGCCTGACAGTTAACTGGTTGGTTGGATTTTAAGGCATCTCACCCCTTGGTTATTTTTATGGCCAAAGACAGTTTTGTTTTATTCATTCTTGTTGGGTATCAAATTCTTTTTAAAAAACTTTTTCTTTTTTTTTCCCACATTTTTTAAAACTCGTTTGGTGATCCATTTACCACTCTGGGTCAGAGTGGACCTGGAGTAATGGTAATAAAGAGGAACTCCACCTCCTAAGAACTCCAGAATTGGAACCTCACCTCTAGATCTAGTTCAAAGTTTAAGGATAGTTAACTGGATTTGAATCTGAATGTTTCAATGCATAATGTTTGATTGAAGTGATTAACTTGGCTACTTGAGTTCTATTGAAGTCAGTTAGTCTTACTGTTGGTTTGAATAACAGCAACTAGCTAAGCACAACCGAAACAGTGTCCAAGACAGTTGATATTTATAGAAATCAAGAATGATCCATTCATGCATTTGGGTGATTCCATTCCTTTGAGTTCTGATTGGCTGCTTGGTTTCAATGATATTGTGGAGTTTTATAATACCTGTCATTCTGCAGTAGAATTGCAAACAAGACTGGTTTGTATTGAGTTACAATTGCTTGTTGCCGTGTCTTACCATTCGATGGTCATGTGTGGAAACTTATTTGATTATTCTTCAGATCAAATCCTGAATAAGGCTGTTTGCATTCCCACTTGAATTTGAAGTTGTGTCGACAGTGGTCCATCACCATGGAAAAAATGTCTACAAATGGCTACATGGTTTTTAACCCTCTATGAGCCTAAATTAAAATAAAAATAATTATATAATATGTTATGCCATGTTGAATTAAACAAAAACATCTCCCTGTTTAACAATTTATTTGTTGATTTTTTTTCTAAGTTTTCTGGCCCTTTTTTAATATTTGGGGCGAATTAAAAACAATAACAACCATCTTACAAAATTAATTTCCAATGGCAGTACCACATTTTAAAAATGCCTATAGGCATCTTTCTCATCATTCTCCTCCTTCCAGCCTCCACATCCATTAATATAATTTGAAAAACTGGAAACATCACCCCTGATGATGGCACTTCAAATGCTGAAAGTACTCGGACATGAACTTTAGTGAAACTAATCCATGAATTCCTCTGAAATATTAAAAAGTTGGCCAGAAAAATCACAAATAAAATTGTTAAAACAGGAGTGTGTCCTTTTGTTTAATTCAACATGCATAAATATATATAATATATATTTTTATTTTATTTAGGCTCATAGAGGTAAAACCATGTATGCGCCATTTGTAGACCATTTTTCCATGGTGATGGAACTGTGACACAACTTCAAATTCAAGTGGAATGCAAACAGCCTTATCAGATTTGAACTTGAAGAATAATCAATTAAGTTCCAATGACCATTCGAATTGGTAGACACGACAAACAAGCAATTGTAACTCATAACAAAACCAGTCTTGTTGCAATCTACTGGCAGAATTGACAGGGTATTTATAAAAACTCCACAATATCATTGAAAACGCAAGCAGCCAATTCAGAACTCAAAGGAATGGAATCACCAAATGCATGAATGGATCATTCTTGATTTCTATAAATATCAACCTGTCTTGGACACTGTTTCGTTGTGCTTAGCTAGTTGCTGTTATTCAAACCAACAGTACAGACTAACTGACTTTCAATAGAAACTAGTAGCCAGTTTAATCACTTCAAATCAACATTTGCATTGAACATTTCAGATTCAAATCCAGTTAACTAATCCTTAACTTTGAACTAGATGCTAGAGGTGAGGTTCCAATTGCTGGAGTTCTTAGGAGGGTGGAGTTCCTCTTTATTACCATTACTCCCAGGTCGCACTCTGACCCAGAGTGGTAAATGGATGCAACAAAACGAGTTTTAAAAATATGTGGGAAAAAAAGAAAAGTTTTTTTAAAAGAATTTGAATACCCAACAAGAAATGATAAAACAAAACTGTCTTGGCATAAAATTAACCCAAGGGGTGAGATGCCTTAAAATCCAACCAAACCAGTTACTGTCCAAGGTCTATGCGCTCTTCCTACGAGGATAAATCGACTTAACGACCTAAAATTCCAGCATCGTTGTCCCCCCCACTGAAAGAAAAAAAATACCAAAAATCAGGGAATTAACTGAAATTTAAATAAATTTTCAGAGTGATATATTATTAAATAAACATATCTTTGAGAATCTGTGTTAGCACCTCAAAAGATACGTGGTTCAAAGTTAACTGACCTGAAAAATGCAAAAAGCTTTTAAATAAATACTACTGTTTATTATACTTTTAAATTCATTAATATAATCAACACTGAAAATTTCATTAAATTCGGTTAATTAACCTGATTTTTGGTATTTTTTCTTTGGCGGGGTGAGATATGATGGTGGAATTTAGGTCCGTAAGTTCGATTTAACCCCTACAAATGCTAATGTTACAAATACACAGCACATTATTATTAGGGAATACATGAATCCTCATTGAATCCCAAACATTATACAGGGAAAATTTTCAGTCCAAATCCTAGTTTAATTATTCTATTCAAGTTATAATTATTATAGATTAGGGGGCCGGTTAGCTGCAGTCCGGTAGAGCGTTCCGGCTAGAAACTAACAAAGGTTCTAGTTCGATACGTCCCCCGCCAACGCAGCGTATGAGTAGCACAGGGATCTGTGCGGTAAAGTAAGGAGCTGATGGTAGGTGTGGCGCTCCACCTCAGATGGCTAAAACAATCTCCTTGTCTAGCGCTATTGAAAAGGGGATAGACTCCCTCGCTGACTGGCTGATACGACTTTAGGCCACCTCGTCGACTTTTACTTTCTTAATTATAATTAACTGGATTTGGGATCTGAAATTTTCTCTGTAATAATGTTTGATTCAAGAGATTCAGTATTTCCCCTAATAATAATGTTCTACAGATTGGATCTGCTCTTTTACGTAAATACGTTAAAAAGGTAAGTTTTTTTTTTTATGTCAATATGCAGGTCCCACCTACTGATTTTTGATCGCGAGGGAGAAAAAACAAAATTTGAAGTGTGTCTGGAACCCTTCACTCTTTTGCAATGGTGCTGGATAGTAACGGTCATGGTAGAGTCAGTTGTGGATGGGGGGTGGAGACAGAGTGGCGGGGGGTGGGGTTGTAGATCTGCGTTTGACAAGTCATGTTGTAATTAGTATTTGGCATCTTCAGGTTGCTGAGTGCTTAGTGGATGTGGGTTCGGCGACCCCTGTGACATTTACAGCTGCTCTTCAAGATAAAAATGCCCTGACTCTGTAAATATCTTCACTACTCATGCAACACGAGTTATTTGTTATTACCAAGAGGTATATACTATATATTATATACTTATATGCCGTGTGTGTGTGTGTTTGTGTGTGTGTGTATATATATATAATATGTGAAGAATGTAGAATAAACTTGGGATGTTAACATTGGATGGAAGTATTATTCGTTGTAATGTCGACATTTCGAACGTTTCGGTTTATATAGAAAACCTTTTTCAGAGACAATATATTTTCTATATACGCGAACGTTTGAACATTTCATATATATAAACAAAGTAAAAATGAACAAATTGAGGTTGATAGATAGATAGATATATATACCCATCTTCATATCTAAAATCAAGAAATTATGACAAATTTTTCTATAAATAAACAAGAATTACGACAAATTTCTATAAATAAAATTTCTAAACAATTTACGATTAAATAGATAAGAAATTACGACAAAAAAGAAGAGCCGCCCCCTCTAAAATACATTAACGCCCTAGTTAGTTGGTTGTTTTCTTTCAAGTAACACCACCAGACGACATAGCTGGGGACATTATTTTAATAGTCACCAGGTAGCAATTTCTGAGGCAGGAGACCGGGACGCACTGCCTCATAAATTACCTAACTTTTTTTTAACTACAATCAGAGATGATATTTTGAGATTTTAGATAAAAATTTTAAAAATAAATTTTCAGAGTGGACCTGGTAGTAATGACAATGGAAGAGGTACTCAACACTCCAAGAGCTATCACCACTGTATATAGTTTTAGTGTTATACACAGGACACCCCTTTTGGGGCATTTCACACACACACACCCCTCTCAGCAAAGTGCAGCATATTTTAAGCCAGAATGACAGATTGCAAGGTAAGGGGCTTAGAGGCATGTTAAGTAGATGAGTGAAATTCAATGCATGTATGTGGCTTTGCACTAGGCCCTGCAGGCGGCTTGATCGCATCACAACAGGCTTGCTATGTTCACACACTTTGCCACTTTGCAAAGGGCTTGCTGAGCATCACAATCTCACTATACAGTATTTTGAAATATCATTATGTAATCTCAAAGACATTGTCTCCTTATATAATGTGGAAAAGGCACCTGTATTATCTTTAACCTCAAAAAATCTTTTTTTTTTCTGTATTTTATCTGCTATCTAATACCTTTTACTCATTACCATTTACCTTTAAGTTTTTTTCTAATTATCCATTAACTGTAGATGACTGAGCCATTAAGAGAAAAATTTACAAATATATAATATATTATATATTATTTATATTTTTTGAAGGCAATTTTACAATGTGTATAATCGTATATAAATTCGATAATTATTGACAATAGCAAAACCAGAAAATAAACGTGCGCAATGTGGAACACTGTACAGCTGTTTCAACTTTTTAAGTCTCATCAGCGGTGTAATACCTCCGACAGAGGTAGAGTTTTTGACTCTGAATGCTGGGTTCCTGGTTTGATCTCTGTCGGAGGGGACATTGCAGTATACACCACTGATGAGACTTAATAAAGTTTATTGACAATAATCATGACAAGCAAACCCGGAAAATAATGTGTGCAATGTGGAACACTGTACATCTGTTTCAACTTTTAAGTCTCATCAGCGGTGTATACCTATGATCTACCTTGACAGAGGTAGAGTTTCTGACTCTGTGTGCTGGGTTCCCGGTTTCAATCTCTATCGGAGGGAGATTGTAGATATACACTGCTGATGAGACTTAATAAAGTTGAAACAGCTGTAACGGTGTTCCACGTTTTGCACGTTATTCACCGGTTTGCTTTTCATGATTATTTTTCAATAATTATCGAATTTTATATTTATACACATTGTTAAAAAAAACATAAAATAATGATATACTTTGCATAACAATGCTTCAAAAGCAAATTATCAAATTCCATTATATATATATATATATATATATATATAAAAAGTTTTTTTATAATTTGCTTGAAGCATGGTGTTTATATTGGTTTGGTGGTTATTTTGAAATCCCAATGAAAGTGTAAAGAAAAATAAGGTACTATGGTGTTGTTTGTTAACCTTTAATTTATTCTAAATATTTTCAAGATAACAAATCTAAATATCTAAATCTAAATCTATATATATTATATATATATAATATATATATATATATAATAGTTATTTTACAAAGCTAAGCTTAGATGTGGCACAAGGCCAGAAGTATGGGGTGCCCAATGAGAATCGAACCACTAACAATGGTTTGCAAATCTAGGTTACTAACCATTTCACCACATGAGGTGCTCTATCTATAAAAATATTTGCACACACATAGACATATATGAAGAAATGTATATATATATATTATATATATATATATATATATATATATATTATTTTTCTAAACTCAACCGGTACGAAAAAACCCAGATAATTCAGCTTGCAAAATGATATAAGTATAATTCTGACTTCAGTGATTTTTTCTTTTGGCCACTACATACAATCTACAAGAGGGACATGAAGACATGCCAACATTGACACCACACATGGGAGGCTTATGCAGAACCTGGCACCTCCTCGTCAGACAAGGAACAAAGGGAGAACAAGAGAGAAGAAGCCACCACAGAAAAAGAGAGCCATAAGGAAGGAGAAGACAACAGCATCTCCAGCAAGCATCACCATTTGTTTTTGCAAATCACTGCACCAGAGATTGCCATTCAAAAATTGGTCTGTTCACAGTTGGACACTACGCCATCGTCTTTAGTGGACGGAAAGGATGACAAACAAAACTACATAACAAATACTGTGATTATTTTCAGTGTGTGTTGGTCTTTTTGTTTTTTTTAATTTTTTTCGCCCAGATATCAGTTTGTAATGTTTTTTATTTTACATCTGGGTTTTTTTCACAGCGGTTGAGTTTAAGAAATAAATATATATATATATATAAGATTTTTGGATGTTTGTTTATTTAGAAACATTGCTGGATAAAGTATATATTAATTTTTTACTTGAAGGCACTTACAACGCATGTATCGCATAAAATTCGAATACTTTTTCTTATAGAAAAATGAACTTGACAAGTGTAATCCCGGCAAAAGATGGCTCAGTGTGTAGAATACCGTACAGACTGTTTTCGACTTTATTAAGTCTCTCAAGCGGTAATATACTAACGATTTCCCTCCGACAGAAATCGAAACCGGGACCGCTGATGAGACTTAATAAAGTCGAAACAGTCTGTACGGTATTCTACACACTGAGCCATCCTTTGCCGGGATTACACTTGTCATGTTTCATTTTCTTAAGAAAAAGTATCGAATTTTATGCGATACATGTGTTGTAAGTGCCTTCAAGTAAAAATTTTAATATATATATATATATATATATATATATATATATATATATATATATATATATTATAGGTCAAATACTGAACATTGATAGCTGTCACCAAACTGTTTCTCACAGATAGAATTTATCCGTATATGACATTATACAAACTTGTTGACAGGAAGTTTTATAAAAACATCATTCAAATTGTGATATGTTGATTGTTTGAGCTGTTTTTATACGTTCTCTAAATCCCATTTAATATTGTGCAAATGTACACTTCAAGACATTATCTATTATCACCAACTCTGGTGATAAAATTTTATTGTCAATATATTTGTACGCTCAATGGAAGAAAGATTGGAAGTAGCTCCAATAGTTAAAAAATTTTTTTATCGACTCAATAGAATGTGGTTGGCTGGTTGTTTTGTTTTTTATGTATATGCATTCATTGACCAATAAAGTCATTTTGATTAACAAAGGACTGCAAATCACATACAGTAGCTGCTGTTGCTTAAGTGGTCACCCAATTAAGTATTGAACAGGATCATCACTACCTAACACTTCAGTGATGCAGTGGAAACTGGTGCTTTCACCCTGACTTGATCGTAATCTATAGAACATGGGCATATTTTTCTATATTGATTGATTTTAACAGCATCTAAACTAGTGTGGGATTATTTTATATGTTAATATATATATATATATATAGTTATTGTAAAATGAAGCTGGAAGGTGAATCTTAACGGTATGTTGAAAAAATAAATAAAGGAAGGGAGGAGAAAAAGTATAGGAATGGATAAAATAGGATATTTTAATCAATTTTAATTAACACGTGTTTCGCGCAGGAAGTTTAATCCATGTGTACATTATTCAAACTATTATTATTTTAATAACCACATGAATATGAAATAATAATAATAGGAACAAATTTAGAAATGTTTCGGCACAGCAAAGAAAATGGTGCTTTCTTTCTTTCTTTCTTATTTATGCTTTCACATACATATATAGTATATATATATATATAATATTATATTATATAATATATATATATGTATAAAAGGAAGGTCCGCAAAATGTATGTTTTGTTCTCAGAAAAAAATGTTGTAATTCTTTTTGTTTTTACATATGCATAACACGTTTTTCAGAATTCTTCTGGTATCTTCTTCAGGATCTTTGATTGATAATTTTTATATTATCAATCAAAGCCTGGAAGAAGATACCAGAAGAATCTTAAACACGTGTTGCATATGTTAAACAAAAAGAATTAACAAATTTTTTCCTGAGACAAAATACATTTTTGCGGACCTTCCTTTTTTTATAAAATATTGATTTTCCGCGTTGGAACGCAGAACAACATTTTATATTATATATATATATATATATATATATAATATATATTATATAATATG
>CM042163.1:34950846-34968346 GCA_023376005.1 Doryteuthis pealeii
TATCCCCAAAAATTAATTGATAGACAATAAATCTCAAGAGGTAGACAAATCAGGGATGATAAAGTATCCTAGTGCTATTCATTCCATCATGTTTGTGGATAGCCTTCAAACCGACCACCAAAAATAGAGGAGTTTGTGGTATGATCTTATCTTTCTTATTTTTTGAAAGAGAGTGAGAGCAGTAGAGAGAGAGAGTAGAGAGAGGAGAGAGAGACTAGAGACGAGTAGGAGAGAGAGATTAACGACTTGTAAAAAAAAAGAAGAAAGGTTTGGAAAGAATGAAGATAAAAACGAAAAATGAAAGTAAAAAAAAAACGCAGATTTGTATGAATGAGAGACAAAAAAACAAACAAAAAGCAAGAAAAATGACCCCAAAGAGAGAGAGCGAGAGAGAGAGAGAGAGAGAGAGAGAGAAGAGAGAGAGAGAGAGAGAAGAGAGAGAAGAGAGGAGAGGAGATTAATTAAAAAAAAGAAAGATAGGAAAAGAAAGAAAATATAAAACGAAAATGAAAGTAAACTAAAAAAAAATGGCACAGATCATATGAGAGAACCGCAAACAAAAAGCAAGAAAAAAAAAATGCCCCCCCCCCAAACAAAAAAAAAAACCAAAGAAAGAAAACGAAAATAAAAATAAATAAATATTATGAAAATTTATATGAAAATTACCTGATCCACCTCCACCATTTTTTATTTTTTTAATTCATTTGAGAGAAATAAAAATCAGACAAATAATCAAAAAACATAAATATGGTTTTTCCTCCATACGTAACTTTTTGAAAGATGTCTTCCAAGTCAAGGACACTAGTTGAAAGCAAACAATCGCATTTTTGACAAGAAAATCCAAAGCTATCATTTTGACAAAAGCTTTTTTTTTTTTTTTTTTTTTCACAATCTGCGAGACTTAAGAAAGGAGATTATTCAAAATCCAATCGAACCATTCAATGTTGGGTTTTGTTTTTTTTAATTTTCTTCATTTTTTTCTCTCTCTCTTTTTTACAGCCGATCAGAAGATGCATTCACAAAAATCAACTTAAAGATTATTCTGTCATCCAGAAATTAGATATTCTTCAATAATAAAAGGATTTACAAAAAATAAAACAAATAAATAAAATAATAAATAAAAATAAAATAAATAGATAAATAATGGAGATTCATTTCTGTTTTTTTTTTTTTTTTTAAAAACTTTTTTTCTTTCCATTTCAAAAAAAAAAAAAAGAAAAAAATTAAAAAGGGGACAATTCTTTTTTAAAAAAAATGAAGAATGAAGCATTCCATTTTTTTGGCCTGGATCTATATTGGCCATTTTTTAAAATTCAGTTTCTTCCCTTCTCTTACGTTTCTGCCTTTATCCTTTTCTTTCTTTCTTTCTCTTTTTTTTTTTTTTTCTTTCTTTTCTTTCTTTCTTTCTTTCTTTTTCTCTCCTGCCTCTTTCTTTATTTATTGTTATGCTTATTTTCTATGTTCTTTTTTTTCTTCCCTCCCTTTTTTGCTTATCCTTTTCTTCTTTTATTTTTCTTTGATTTTTTCTTTCTTCTTTCTTTTCTTTCTTTCTCTTCCTTCTTTCTTCTCTCTCTCCTGTTTCTTTCTTCTTTTCTTTTATGCTTATTTTTCTTATATTCTTTATTTTTTCTTTCCTTAAGAAACTTAAAAAACTAAACAAAAAATGTAAACATTCGGCTGAGTCAAAAGTTCTGCAATATTTTAGTAATATAAAGCACAATTCTGAAGCTTTGGATGCTTTTGCCAAGTCCATGAAGCTTACAAAACCACTGGACTGTAGGATGCCAAGCTCACCTGATACTCTCTGAGTGATATTCACTGGATTGGCCTTTATAACTTGGGACATGGACCAGAATTCATGTTGCTAGGCCTGTAAGATTCAGTGATAATACTTGAAGATAAAACTCCGACAAAGGTTGATAGACAAAACATTTTATATACAGCACTTAACAGGGTACATAATACATTGAGGTGTACATGAACATACATGTATACAAAGTTACATGCAAAAAGGATAAAACATAAAAGCAACAGACATGAGACTAGGACCATGCTGTATAAATCACTTACAGTAATGTAAGGGGGGGCAAATTCTACCCATAGTGTCTCGTAGGTCGAGCAGCAAAGAGGGCGAAGAAGTTCAAATCAGCCGCTTAAATAGACCAGGCCCCTATGGCAGACAACTCCCCAGGCAAATACGAAAATAACTCCACAGGCCCATCTGACCTTGCCTGATGTCAAGGTTTTTGCAACCTGAGTGAAATTTTCTTGAACCGTGTGTCCAATTTGGACAACATGGCACAACAGATCTAGGTGTTGAGTTGATACAGTTCTAAGTGCACTGAGCTGCAGGTTCAATCCTGGCCAAGGACAACAGTAACATAGAATAATTGGACCCAGAATATATGGTTGTTAGGCCTATCTGACTGATTGTCGAGGTTTTTGCAACTTGAGTGAAATTTCTTGAACCATGTATCCAATTGGACACATGGCACAACAGATATAGGCAGTGATTTAATACAGTTCTAAGTGACAGTTATCTCTGGGCATCAGGTTCAATCCTGGCAAAGGGCGACAATAACATAGAATAATTAACAAAGTTTAACACTTGTACCTGGTCATGGTTAACGGAATGAGAACAGTCTACCCCCATGGATTGAAAGGTTCAGTTCAAAGTTCTGTGAAAGTTCCTGATTATGACATGAAGGCTACTGAGTTCAAGAGAAGGTTCCAGAGTTCGTCAAGAAGAAGGCCAGAGGGCACATTGGTCGAAACGTTGTGTAGATTGTTGGGATTTTTGTGGATATAAGGCGTGTGCCAGATGTTCACCTTTACTTAAGACTCGCCGATAAGCACGTGGCCACTATTGTCCAATCACTGGCAGTGCTCTGCTGCTGATACGATTATTTATACTGGCCTTTTCTGGTCATACTTGCATTACTACTTGGATCTTCTTGGACGTCGGACCTAAAGGATTCTATACCACAGGACTTATTCACTTACCAAAGGATTCTCTATCACGGGACTTATTCACTTACCAAAGGATTCTCTATCACAGGACTTACTTACTTATTTACTTTGAGTTCTTTCCAACTGGCCGAGGATGGCGGCCAGATAATAATAACGATGATGACAATAGTCCAAATAATTAAAATAACACAAATTATCAAGCCTCATTTGAAAAAATCAGAGAAATACCGTCTGGTTAATGTACTGTACTCAACTGCACCTTTACTTTTCTGTACAACAAATGTTTTTACTTTCTTCTGTGTCCTTATGGCCCAGTTTGAACTCACAAAAAGCATATCTCTATTAATAATGGAGATTCGCTTCCGGTTTTTGTCTGTAACAAAAACTGTGTCATTGCTTACGTCACATTGCCCAACACATAATCCAATGTCATAACATAGAATAAATATACTCAAAATGTGAGTATGCAACGTTAGACAATCCTCATTTTTCAATAAATAGATGCCCGGCGTTATATATTTTATATAGATTGTTTTATTCTAATATAATATTTAAAGTTATCGGAACTGTTTCCATTTCAAATTGTCTTTCTTTCTTTCTTTTTTTTTACTCTTTAATAAATTTGATGATTTTACATACTTATGGTACACACTTTATGATATGGAATTTTCAGCTCCCATCCCTCAGCAATATCTTTCAAAAAATGATTTTTACATCACCCGGAGGGTGTCTTTTTATTTTGCTAGTGTTCATAAATTAGACTACATAGCACATTCATTTATGTGGCCTTTAAATCATACACAAAATGAAGTAATTCAGAATGTGTGAAAGCATAAACTACCATGATACTACTAACCATAATGAATACCTCCCACAGCTTCAACTGCTTCAGTCATGTGATATATTTTACATATACCAGAATACTGCAAAAATCCTGACTCACCGTAGTATAAATGTACAATGTGCACAATTCCCTAACCTCTAGGCATAAAATAATCCCAGATTGGTGGAGATGCCGTTAGAATCAATAAATATACAAGGATATGCCATATTCTATATGTCACATATTATGTAGTGTCATGGGTTTTTGACAAGACTCTCTATAGCAAGAATTCAAGGTGACCCAATACCAGACCGTTGGTAACCTTGACCCTTAAAGGCACGATTCTCACACATCACGTGATTGAGTTAGTTAGGAAATCAGTTTCTACGAGAGGGACGCGGAGTTGATGTTGTAACTCAACCGTGTGGTGAATGAAAATGGGCAAAGTATAAATAAATCTTGTACAAGAAATCAAAGTCTGCGAGTTAATTATTTGCATGAGAAAAAAACTAGAAGCCCTTAGTTAGAGACAGCAAACAAGAAGACAATAAAAATGAATCTAGAAGCTAGACGACAGAACGAACGACGAAAGAAGATAGAAAGGAGAATGAAGAACAAGTAAGTCTCAACTCAGCTCTGTCTGTATCTCTCTCTCTCTCTCTCTCTCTCTCTCTCTCTCTCTCTCTCTCTCTCTCTCTCTCTAGGTTATACGAGTCCACTCTCTTGATTCTATACCCAACAATATTCGACGATGGGGTATATAAGTATATAACATATAGATTATGGTTAAGTCAAATAAAAACATTGGTTCCCACTAGGTCATATATATATATATATATATAAAAATGTTGTTCTGGTTCCAACGGGAGAAAATTCAATATTTTATAAAAAAAGGAAGGTCCGCAAAATGTATTTTGTTCTCAGAAAAAATTTGTTAATTCTTTTTGTTTAACATATGCAACACGTGTTTAAGATCTTCTGGTATCTTCTTCAGGCTTTGATTGATAATATAAAAATTATCAATCAAAGCCTGAAGAAGATACCAGAAGATCTGAAACACGTGTTGCATATGTAAAACAAAAAGAATTAAACATTTTTTTCTGAGAACAAAATACATTTTGCGGACCTTCGTTTTATATATATATATATATATATATATATATATATATATATATATATATATGTATGTTGAAAAGATAAATAAAGGAAAGAAAGAAAGAAAGCACCATTTTCTTTGTGTGTGGAACATTTCTACATTTTTTCTATTATTATTATTTCATTTCATTTGGTTATTTAGAAATAATAATAGTTTGAATAATGTACACATGGATAAACTCCTGGCCGAAACACGTGTAATTAAAATTGATTAAAATATCCTATTTTATCCATTCTATACTTTCTTTCCTTTATTTATTTTTTTCAACATATCGTTGATTCACTTCCAGCTTCATTTTACATATATATATATATATATATATATATACATATAAAATAATCCCAGACTAGTTTAGATGCTGTTAAAATCAATCAATATAAAAATATGCCATGTTCTATAGATTACGATCAAGTCAGGTGAAAGCACCAGTTTCCACTTGATCACTGAAGTGAGGTAGTGATGATCCTGTTCAATACTTAACTGGGTGACCACTTAAGCAACAGCAGCTACTGTATGCGATTTGAGTCCTTTGTTAATCAAAATGACTTTATTGGTCAATGAATGATATAACATAAAACAAACCAACCAGCCAACCACATTCTATTGAGTCGATAAAAAAGTTTTTAACTATTGGAGCTACTTCCAATCTTTCTTCCATTGAGCGTACAAATATATTGACAATAAAATTTTATCACCAGAGTTGGTTGATAATAGATAATGTCTTGAAGTGTACATTTGCACAATATTAAATGGGATTTAGAGAACGTATAAAAACAGCTCAAACATCAACATATCACAATTGAATGATGTTTTTATAAAACTTCCTGTCAACAAGTTTGTATAATGTCATATACGGATAAATTCTATCTGTGAGAAACAGTTTAGTGACAGCTATCAATGTTCAGTATTTGACCTATATATATATATATATATATATATATATATATATATATATATATATATATATATTAAATTTTTACTTGAAGGCACTTACAACGCATGTATCGCATAAAATTCGATACTTTTTCTTATAGAAAATGAACTTGACAAGTGTAATCCCGGCAAAGGATGGCTCAGTGTGTAGAATACCGTACAGACTGTTTCGACTTTATTAAGTCTCATCAGCGGTCCCGGTTTCGATTTCTGTCGGAGGGAAATCGTTAGTATATACCGCTGATGAGACTTAATAAAGTCGAAACAGTCTGTACGGTATTCTACACACTGAGCCATCCTTTGCCGGGATTACACTTGTCAAGTTCATTTTCTATAAGAAAAAGTATCGAATTTTATGCGATACATGCGTTGTAAGTGCCTTCAAGTAAAAAATTTAATATATACTTTATCCAGCAACGTTTCTAAATAAACAAACATCCAAAAATCTTATATATATATATATATTATTTCTAAACTCAACCGCTGTGAAAAAAACCCAGATGTAAAATAAAAAACATTATAAACTGATATCTGGGGAAAAAAATTTTAAAAAAAGAAAGACCAACACACACTGAAAATAATCATCAGTATTGTATGTAGTTTGTTGGCACCCTTCCGTCCACTAAAGACGATGGCGTAGTGTCCAACTGTGAACAGACCAATTTTTGAATGGCAATCTCTGGTGCAGAGATTGCAAACAAATGGTGATGCTTGCTGGAGATGCTGTTGTCTCTCCTTCCTTATGGCTCTCTTTTCTGTGGTGGCTTCTTTCCTCTCTTGTTCTCTCCTTTTTGTTCCTTGTCTGACGAGGAGGTGCCAGGTCTTCTGCATAAGCCTCCCATGTGTTGGTGTCAATGTGGCATGTCTTCATTTCCCTCTTGTAGATTGTATGTAGTGGCCAAAAGAAAAAAACACTGAAGTCAGAATTATACTTATATCATTTTGCAAGCTGAATTATCTGGGTTTTTTCGCACCGGTTGAGTTTAGAAATAATATATATATATATATATACACATTCTTCATATATGTCTATGTGTGTGCAAATATTTTTATAGATAGGGCACCTCATGTGGTGAAATGGTTATTAACCTAGATTTGCAGACCATTGTTAGTGAGTTTGATTCTGATTGAGCACCCCATACTTCTGGCCTTATGCCACATTTAAGCTTAGCTTTGTAAATAACTATATATATATATATATATATATATATATATATATATAGATTTAGATTTAGATATTTAGATTGTTATCTTGAAATATTAAGAATTAATTAAAGGTTAACAAACAACACCATAGTTACCTTATTTTTCTTTACACTTGCATTGTGATAGCCTTCAAAACCAACCACCAAACCAATATAAACACAATGCTTCAAGCAAATTATAAAAACTTTTATATATATATATATATATATATATATATATATATATATGGAATTTGATAATTTGCTTTTGAAGTATTGTTATGTAAAGTATATTATTATTTATATTTTTTGAAGGCAATTACAATGTGTATGTAATATAAAATTCGATAATTATTGAAAATAATCATGAAAAGTAAACCCGGAGAATAATGTGCACAACGTGGAACACCGTACAGCTGTTTCAACTTTATTAAGTCTCATCAGCGGTGTATACCTACAATTTCCCTCCGACAGAGATCGAAACCAGGAACCCAGCATGCAGAGTCAGAAACTCTACCTCTGTCGGAGGTAGATCATAGGTATACACCGCTGATGAGACCTAAAAAGTTGAAACAGCTGTACAGTGTTCCACATTGCACACATTATTTTCCGGGTTTGCTTGTCATGATTATTGTCAATAACTTTATTAAGTCTCATCAGTGGTGTATACCTGCAATGTCCCTCCGACAGAGATCAAACCAGGAACCCAGCATTCAGAGTCAGAAACTCTACCTCTGTCGGAGGTATACACCGCTGATGAGACTTAAAAAGTTGAAACAGCTGTACAGTGTTCCACATTGCGCACGTTATTTTCCAGTTTTGCTATTGTCAATAATTATCGAATTTTATACGATATACACATTGTAATTGCCTTCAAAAAATATAAATAATATATATATATATATTTGTAAATTTTTCTCTTAATGGCTCAGTCATCTACAGTAAATGGATAATTAGAAAAAACTTAAAGGTAAATGGTAATGAGTAAAAGGTATTAGATAGCAGATAAAATACAGAAAAAAAAAAGATTTTTTGAGGTTAAAGATAATACAGGTGCCTTTTCCACATTATATAAGGAGACAATGTCTTTCAGATTACATAATGATATTTCAAATACTGTATAGTGAGATTGTGATGCTCAGCAAGCCCTTTGCAAAGTGGCAAAGTGTGTGAACATAGCAAGCCTGTTGTGATGCGATCAAGCCGCCTGCAGGGCCTAGTGCAAAGCCACATTACGTGCATTGAATTCACTCATCTACTTAACATGCTCTAAGCCCCTTACCTTGCAATCTGTCATCTGGGCTTAAAATATGCTGCCTCCTTTGCTGAGAGGGTGTGTGTGTGTGTGAAGATGCCCCCCAAAAGGGTGTCCTGTGTATAACACTAAACTATATACAGTGGTGATAGCTCTTGGGAGTGTTGAGTACCTCTTCATTGCCATTACTACCAGGTCCACTCTGAAAATTTATTTTTAAAATTTTTATCTAAAATTCTCAAAAATATCATCTCTGATTGTAGTTTAAAAAAAAGTTAGGTAATTTATGAGGAAGTGTGTCCTGGTCTCCTGCCTCAGAAATTGCTACCCGGTGACTATTAAAATAATGTCCCCAGCTATGTCGTCTTGGTGGTGTTACTTGAAAGAAAACAACCAACTTAGGGCGTTAAATGTGTTTTAGAGGGGGGGGGGGCTTCTCTTTTTTTATCGTAATTCTTATTTATTTATCGTAATTTGTTTAGAAATTTATTTATAGAAATTTGTCGTAATTCTTGTTTATTTATAGAAATTTGTCATAATTCTTGTTTAGATATGAAGATGGATATATATATATCTATTGATCTATCTACCTCAATTTGTTCATTTTTTACTTTGTTTATATATATGTAATGTTCAAACGTTTCGGTATATAGAAAATTATATTGTCCTGAAAAAGGTTTCTATATAAACCGAAACGTTCGAATGTCGACATTACAACGAATAATAAACTTCCATCCAATGTAACATCCCGAGTTTATCTACATTTCTTCACATATATATATATACACACACACACAAACACACACACACACGCATATAAGTATATAATATATAGGTATATACCTCTTGGTTATAACAAATAACTCGTGTTTGCATGAGTAGTGAAAGTATTTACAGAGTCAGGATTTTTATTCTTGAAGAGCAGCTGTAAATGTCACAGGGGTCGGCCGAACACATCACTAAGCACTCAGCAACCTGAAGATGCCAAATACTAATTACAACATGACTGTCAAACGCAGATCTACAACCCCACCCCCGCACTACTGTCTCCACCCCCAACCACAACTGACTCTACCATGACCGTTACTATCAGCACCATTGTAAAGAGTGAAGGGTCCAGACACACTTCAAATTTTGTTTTTTCTCCCTCGGATCAAAATCAGTAGTGGGACCTGCATATTGACATAAAAAAAAAATACTTTTTAACGTATTTACGTAAAAGAGCAGATCCAATCTGTAGCACATTATTATTAGGGAATACTGATCTCTTGAATCAAACATTATACAGGGAAAATTTCAGATCCAAATCCAGTTAATTATAATAAGTAAAGTAAAGTCGACGGGGCAGCCTAAAGTCGGTATCAGCCAGTCAGCGAGGGAGTCTATCCCCTTTTCAATAGCGCTAGACCAAGGAGATTGTTTTTTAGCATCTGAGGTGGAGCGCCACACCTACCATCAGCTCCTTACTTTACCGCACAGATCCCTGTGCTACTCATACGCTGAGTTGGCGGGGACCGGTATCGAACTAGGAACCTTGTAGTTTCTAGCCGAACGCTCTACCGACTGAGCTAACCCGGCCCCTAATTATAATAATTAACTGAATTATAATAATTAACTGGATTTGGATCTGAAATTTTCCCTGTATAATGTTTGATTCAAGAGATCAGTATTCCCTAATAATAATGTGCTGTGTATTGTAACATTTAGCATTGTAGGAGGTTAAATCGAACTTAACGGACCTAAATTCCACCATCATATCTCACCCCGCCAAAAGAAAAAATACCAAAAATCAGGGAATTAACCGAATTTAATGAAATTTTCAGTGTTGATATATTAATGAATAAAAGATATAATACAGTAGTTATTTTATTTAAAAGCTTTTGCATTTTTCAGGTCAGTTAACTTTGAACCACGTATCTTTGAGGTGTAACACAGATTCTCAAAGATATGTTTATTTAATAATATATCAACTCTGAAAATTTTATTAAATTCAGTTAATTCCCTGATTTTTGGTTTTTTTTTTCTTTCAGTGGGGGGACATACGATGCTGGAATTTAGGTCCGTTAAGTTTGATTTATCCTCGTAGGAAGAGCCGATAGCCTGACAGTTAACTGGTTGGTTGGATTTTAAGGCATCTCACCCCTTGGGTTATTTTATGCCAAAGACAGTTTTGTTTTATTCATTCTTGTTGGGTATTCAAATTCTTTTTAAAAAACTTTTCTTTTTTTTCCCACATTTTTTAAAACTCGTTTTGTGATCCATTTACCACTCTGGGTCAGAGTGGACCTGGGAGTAATGGTAATAAAGAGGAACTCCACCCTCCTAAGAACTCCAGAATTGGAACCTCACCTCTAGATCTAGTTCAAAGTTTAAGGATAGTTAACTGGATTTGAATCTGAAATGTTCAATGCATAATGTTTGATTGAAGTGATTACCTTGGCTACTTGAGTTCTATTGAAGTCAGTTAGTCTACTGTTGGTTTGAATAACAGCAACTAGCTAAGCACAACCGAAACAGTGTCCAAGACAGTTGATATTTATAGAAATCAAGAATGATCCATTCATGAATTTGGGTGATTCCATTCCTTGAGTTCTGATTGGCTGCTTGGTTTCAATGATATTGTGGAGTTTTATAAATACCCTGTCATTCTGCAGTAGAATTGCAACAAGACTGGTTTGTATTGAGTTACAATTGCTTGTTGCCGTGTCTTACCAATTCGACGGTCATTGGAACTTAGTTTGATTATTCTTCAAGTTCAAATCCTGAACGAGGCTGTTTGCATTCCACTTGAATTTGAAGTTGTGTCACAGTGTCCATCACCATGGAAAAAATGTCTATAAATGGGCTAAACATGGTTTTGCCTCTATGAGCCTAAATCAAATATATATATACATATATATATATTATATTTATGCATGTTGAATTAAACAAAAGACACATCTCCTGTTTAACAATTTTATTTGTGATTTTTTCAAGTTTTCTGGCCAACTTTTTAATATTTGGGTGGAGTAAAAACAATACAAACCATCCTTAAACAAAATTAATTTCCAATGCAGTACACACATTTTAAAATGCCTATAACACCTTTCTCATCAATTCTTCTCCTTCCAGCCTCCACATCCATTATTATAATTTGAAAAACTGGAACACATCACCCCTGATGATGGCACTTCAAAGTGCTGAAAGTACTCGGGACATGAACTTTAGTGAACTAATCCATGAATTCCTCCGAAATATTAAAAAGTTGGCCAGAAAAATCACAAATAAAATTGTTAAACAGGAGATGTGTCTTTTGTTTAATTCAACATGCATAAATGAAAAAATGCTGCCCAAATACACACACACACACACACACACACACACACACATATATAATATATATATATATATATATATATATATATATTACTGCTTTAAACAGACCTCTTAAAAGATTCATTGTAAGGAGAAAAATAACAAGAAACAAATATTTTTGTTATACTATAGAAGGGGGTAAAGGGAAAATAAATGAAGTTAAGTAAACAAACAAATGTGTTTATTTTTTATATGGCTTTAAGCCGACAATTTTTGGAGGATATGTGCTTAATTGAAGTCATACCTAATTTTGAAAATTAATTAGTGAATAATTAATGAATTTAGGTGGGCATACATTTGAACATATATGCCTGCCTAAATTCATTAATTATTCACAAATTAATTTTCAAAATTAGGTATGACTTCAATTAAGCACATATCCTCAAAAAAAAAAAAAAAAAAAAATATATATATATATATATACACACACACACACACACATATATAATATATATATATATATATATATATATATATATATATATGTACTGTCTGTATACTTTTAACCTTTCCATACACTTGTTATCTTGTAGTATACAATTTTTTTTGTAAGCAGTCAATTCTTGTTATCTGTTTAACAGACCTTGACCTTCTGCCATACAAAAATATAAACAAATAATTGCATAGCCTTATCCAACCTCCGCACAGGCATCTGTTCTCATCCACACAAACAAGAATATTACACTTGCATTCTCTTGTAGATCTCTTATAGATAACCCCCTCCATTTCATCCTTCCCTCCACCCTCCCCTGATCCCCCATCATTGGCCCCCAGAAAGTGCAGAGCATTCCTACAGCTTGGATAGATCTTCTTCTGTGTGGTGGCTCATTGCACTGGCATCGTTTCACAATTTTCGGGTCTCGTTATCGTATCCTTTGCCTTTGATGAGTCATATGGATATAATTGATGTCAAATTCATGGCATAAAGAATGCATTAACGGCGATATTAAGATGCCAAGAATATCTTGGAGAGAATGGTCAAGAAATGGTTGAAGATGTTTTTGGCACTGGTCGGTAGGTTAACTCTTTTTCTAGATAAGGTTGTCCCAGAATTCTTTCTCTTTGTTTATTACTAAGTCTGTGCATACGTGAATGGACCAGCCACACAATACACAAACTCACTCACTGTGTGTATGATTAAAAAAGTAACAAGACTAAAGATTTACCTGATTTGAATTTAGAAATTTTGAATTTACAGGAAGGCATGAGCAGAAGATCTATCCCTTCCCCCAAGATTTCTGTACAAGATGTTTCTGTGACTGCACCAGTCACACAATACACAAGCTCACTCAATATGTGTGTATGATTAAAAAGTAATCTGATTGAAAATCTACATTTTTTAATTCAAACATTTTAAACTCAAATGAAGGCATGAGCCTTCTACCCCCTACCTCCGCAAAAAACTCTGTACAAGATGTCTCTGTGAATGCACCAGTCACACAATACACAAACTCACTCACTCACTCACTATATATATATATATATATATATATATATATATATATGAGAGAGTTTTATAATTTGCTTGAAGCATTGTGTATATATTGGTTAGGAGGTTGATTTAGAAGGCTATCACAATGCAGGTGTAAAGAAAAAATAATAATACGGTAACAATGATGTTGTGTGTGAAACCTGTATTTAATTCTTGAATTTTCGAGATAATATCTCTATTTCAAAAGATCACTGGAACTGAGGCAGTCTAGTTATGACATTTAAAAAAAAAAGAAATGTCATAACTAGACTGCTTCAGTTCCAGTGATCTTTTGAAAAAGAGATATTATCTCCAAAATTCAAGAATTAAATACAGGTTAATACACAACATCATTGTTACTGTATTATTATTTTTTCTTTACACCTGCATTGTGATAGCTTTCTAAATCAACCTCCTAACCAATATATATATATATATATATATTATATATATATATATATATATATATATGATTAAAAAGTAATAAGATTGAAGATTTACCTTTTTTAAATACATTTTTAAATTCAAATGAAGGCATGACCCCCCGCTTAAAAAAAAGATTTTTTTAAAAGATGTCTCTGTGAATGCACCAGTATTATTTCCAAGTGTGTGCATACATGAATGGACCGGTCACATAATACACAAACTCACTCATTATGTGCGTAGGATTAAAAAGTGATTAGACTGAAGATTTAGATTATTTGAATTTAGACATTTTTAATTCAAAGGATGGCATGAACAAAAGATCTACCCCCTCCACCTGTAAAGGTGTTGTAAACATTTTTTTAGTTAACGACTTATCTGAGGACTGGTTTCTTTGCTTGTTTATATTTTTAATAAGAAATGAAAATATAACGAAATAATATTGTTACTCTAAACATTTAAATAAGTTCATATCTTAAAACATTATAAAATGTTTTATTTTCATCTATTATGTTTAGAAAATTATTATTTATTCATAAATATGGAATAAAGGTATTAATTCAAGATAGAGATAATTAAAATAAACATGATAATTCAAATAATCTTATTATTTCATTTAGAATTAATGTTTAAACATTTTTTATTTATTTCATTGTTTTAAAGTAAATGTTATCTACATATATAAAAGAAATATGCTGTATGTCTGTCTGTCTGTATGGAAAATTGTTGGAAACCAACAAAGACCAAACTTTAACAAAATTCCCACCCTGTTTTACCAAGAGGGGATACAAAAAATTTATTTCTGTACAAGATGTTTCTGTGACTACACTAATCAATAATACACAAGCTCACTCACTATATATATATATATATATATATATATATATATATATTATATATGATTAAAAAGTAATAAGACTGAAGGTTTACATTTTTTAAAAATTCAAACAATTTAAATTCAAATAAAGGTATAAGCAAAATATCTACCCTCCTCAACCAAAATAAAAGCTTCCTTACAAGATGTCTTTGGGAATGCACCAGTCACACAATACACAAGCTCACACAATATATATATATATATATATATGATTAGAAAGTAATAAGAGTAAAGATTTACATTTTTTAAATTCAAACAATTTAAATTAAAATAAAGGTATGAAAAAAAAAAGAAGATTTTTTTAAAAGATGTCTCTTTACACAATACACAAGTTCACTCAATACATGTGCACGATTAAAAAGTAATTTGGCTGAAGTTTTATATCTATAAAGATTTATATTTTTTAAATTAAAAAATTAAAAATCTTAATGAAGCCATGAGCAAAAAATCCACATCTACTATGAGGGGGGATTGATGATTTTAATGTAAGGTACAAGGACATGAGTTATACAGTTCCAAATAAATTTGCATACAATTCAACTCCTTGGATGATTATAGGGATGATTTGATGTTCATAACTGTTTCATTTTCCAGAAGTTGAAACATGAGATTCTGCATTTGTTGAGAAAATGCATGATGTGTCCAATTATACAGTCATCTCTGAAGGCTTATCATCTAAGGAGATCCCATTCCAAGGAGATCCATGGGAAGATTCTAAAAAAAGTGGGTAGCTAAATTTGGGTGATATTGTCTATTATCTACCAATTTATGAGGTAAATGAAAATTATTTCTACCAGCTTATAAAACCAAACCAAACCAAACCAAAAAACTATTTACCTATAAACTATTCACTTAAAAATCATCTAGACAAAAAAAACAAAAAAACAACAAAGAAAACAAAATTTGGCATTAAATAGCCCATAAGGGTTGATATGCCATTAAACAAAATAACCAACCAACCAATCTATTATTAGTTACTTGAAACAATATAAGTAAAGTAAAGTCGTCGGGGTGGCCTAATGTTGGTATCAGCCATGCAGCGAGGGAGTCTATCCCCTTTTCACTAGCACTAGGCCAAGGAGATAATTTTAGCATATGAGGTGGAGCGCCACACCTACCATCAGCTCCTTACTTTACCGCACAGATCCCTGTGCTACTCATACACTGAGTTGGCGAGGGCGGGTATCGAACTAGGAGCCTTGAAACAATATAGTTGCTTGCAAATTATTGGCGTTTAATAGTATGATGGAGAACGAGAAAGGAAAAAGCAAGACATCGTCTTGCCTGCTGGGGATGGAACCCGCGTCCTCCCGCACGCAAAAATAAATGCGATTTAGGCACTGGTCAGACGCAAGGTTCGACTGATTTGCCCGGATGTTTGGGTAATATGCCCATAAAATAACCAAAGCGAGGGGAGCGTGGCGTGACGAGCAGAGAAGCTTTTGGCTGACGACGGCGACTGATTTTCAGCTGCTGGTTGAATACTGTGTTGACCAAAAGAAAGTTTGGCCTGCAAGAAGACAGTGAACTCGCTTCTTTTTGGTCCCCCCCCCCCCCTCAGCAGGAACTTGTTGAAGCAAATATCTATTTTCCCCCTCTATTTCCCCCCCTTCTATAAATAGGAATACTTGAAACCCTATAACTGTGTCTACAAATGATTAAATTGGAATAGTTACTTTAAATTGTATAATTGTAGATATTACAATCTTCAAAGCTTTTATAATTATAGTTTGCATACTTTCAACAGTCATTGGTCATTATCAAGGCTGTAAGTTGTCATTATAATGAGAATGAACAGTCTGGGAATGGAATTTTTTCCCCGAATTATGTTTTTTATCAATTTACTTTTTCTTTTTTGTTTCCCACAGAACTGTAAAAATGTAAACAACAAAAAAAAAAGGTAACATGTGTATTACTTTTTATCATATATATATATATATATATATATATATATATATATATATATATACCCATTGCGGGTATACAAACAGGAGTGATAGAGAGAGACTTCGGTTGGTTATTTCCTATAAGTTTTAGATTAGATGCAAGCCAGCATTAACACACAAGACTTGGTTGTTTTTTGATCAAGCTTTATTTCAAGCCCTTTTTTTGATCAAGCTTTATTTCAAGCCCTGCCCATTTGATTCTGATACAGTGGAGTTGTGAACCCTAAGAGACATCCTCTCTGATCCCTATCAGTTTGCATACTTTCAACAGTCATTGGTCATCATCAAGGCTGTTGTCATTATGTTGAGAATGAACACTCTGGGAATGGAATTTTTTCCCTGAATTATGCTTTTTTTTCAATTTACTTTTTCTTTTTTGTTTCCCACAGAACTGTAAAAATGTAAACAACAAAAAAAAAGAGGTATTTGTTAGAAAATGTCATTACTGACGTTGTCATCCGAGAGTGCTTATGGAAAAAAACATAAAAATGTAGTTACTCCAAGATATACTGGAATCAGGTCCCCTAGTTTTTTTTCATTGTAGGCACTAAATTGGGGGTTGGGGTTAGTGTAGCTGTGTGGGAGGAAACGCTTTGCTTAAAGATATTGAGTAACTTCATTGTTTTTATTATAATGACCCAATTTTTGTATGTTACTAAAGGGGCCGGGTTAGCTCAGTCGGTAGAGTGTTTGGCTAGAAACCACAAGGTTCCTAGTTCGATATCGGCTCCCGCCAACTCAGCGTATGAATAGCAGGGATCTGTGCGGTAAAGTAAGGAGCTGATGGTAGGTGTGGCGCTCCACCTCAGATGCTAAAATAATCTCCTTGGTCTAGCGCTATTGAAAAGGGGATAGACTCCCTCGCTGTCGTGCTGATACCGACATTAGCCCGCCCCGACGACTTTACTTTTTTTACTATATCTAAGGGCCAGTTTAGCTCAGTTGGTAGAGCGTCCGACTAGGAACCATAAGGTTCTGAGTTTGATACTGGCCCTTGCCAACTCAGCGTATGAGTAGCATAGAGTTTTATGCGATAAAGTGAGGAGCTGATGGTAAGTGTGGCATTCTGTCTCAGACACCAAAACAATCTCCTTAGTCTAGCCCTAGT